>OY292531.1:8767411-9367411 GCA_958496365.1 Subacronicta megacephala | reverse complement strand
TCGTCTATTAGGTTCTTCTTTGTCTTTATTCACTAGAATATGTTATGCTCGTGCAATTTGTGAATCTTGGGGGGGGGGGCAAACATATCAGGTTTTACAAGTCGATGGGGTCCAGACATTGCGTCGAACTCAAACCTTGTGTGTGTGTTCGAAGCCTTAAAGTGTAAGTTTTTGATAGCCATCTTCTTGATGTCCAATGTAAATTGGTTAAAATAGTCTCATGATTATTCAACCAATTCAACAGACAAAAGAAAATAATCTAAATATAGATTGTTAATTCGGTGATTAATGATTAAGTATTTAGTGGTTTTCTTAAGAGTTCCAAAATCCACTGATTCTTTAAGATAAGCTTAAATATCGATTAAGATAAAATCGGGGCCAAACCTTCCTTTAATACCTAGTGTTTTTGTTTCCGGAACAAGTTGAAGACGAGAAAACACACGTGGTTACATCATTAGGGTCATCGATCCAAACACCTACTAATGAAAGAGCAACTTTAATGAATACTCCATAGGGTTGTCTAACAAAGTTATTCCATCTAATAACATTCGTTATTGGAGTTCGATCGGAAGGGAGAGGGGGCGCGGTTGATGAATTTTTTAGTTCTACCGGGAGAGACGACCCTGCGCTGTCAACCTTGAGTGCGTTAGGGGTCGCGTGAATTATATGAACAAGTAAGGGAGTATTTTATATAAGACTAGCTTTCCGCCCACGGCTTCACCTGCGTGGTTTCTCGGCTTTTCTTTACTATAATATGTATGCATTATACATATAAACCTTCCTCTTGAATCACTCTATATATTACTGAAAATTGCATTAAAATCCGTTGAACAGACGGCGGACAGACAAAATATAAAATGAAGTCGCTTACTTCATTTTATATTTTGTAAAGAAGATACATATATTACGGTAAGGGGTATAAAGCACTGACCAACTAACTGACTAAGCGTAGTTGTGTAGTAAAACTTAAATTTTACATAATATTACACATAGCTTGAATTCCCAGTAGGGTTAGGCAGAGGGGTACTTTGCACACCCACATATATATGTGATATGTCGATATATACCACAAATACAAACAAACAAATGCTTACAACTCCAAACTCCGAGCTGAACTACACCGAAAAATCTAATAATACTTTGCTCGATCTGGGAATCGAACCCAGAATCTCTAGCGCAGCGGCCGCGCTCTAGGGCCACTAGACTAATGAGTAATTATTTTACTATGAGTCAACATATTAAAATGTATATAAATGAAGCTCGTGTTTTTTTTTAATGGAGGTTTAAAATAATATAATATGGGGATTTACAGTTGATATTTTCTAAGACCAATTGATTTATTTAAACTCACATTCTGCACCCGGCGCGCGGCGCTTCTAAACAATAGATTTCGGGTCTTTAGATTTTTACATATCGAGGTTAAGGTTTTTATACAAGTAAGTAAGTTTTTAATTGGTCACATCAGTTTTAAGATTCCCCTAATCAATTTTAAATTGAAGTTGAGAATACACTGCGAACAGGTTTGCCAAATTCTAAGCTTGCCCGGTCAAATTAAATACTGCGTTGTAAACTTTGATTGCGTTAGGGTTGGCGCACAATTTCCGATGCGATCATTCCTGTCGAGTATAAAACCTACATTTTATTCAGTTCGTGTTCGGGATTTTTAGTTTGGTTTATGTGTAGCATAAAATTAAAATTTATATGGACCAGAAAACCAGAACTGCAAACGTTATCAACTGATTCAAATCCAGCCTGTCCGTTGTGATTGGTCATTATCATATCATATCAGCCTATCGCCGTCCACTGCTGAACGTAGGCCTCCCCAAAAAAGCGCCAACCATGCCTGGCTAGCGCAGTCGGTAGAACATGAGACTCTTGTGATTGGTACCTTATTTTAATTTAACAAAGTTGTTCATGAATTTTCTTTTCTGTAGGAATACTGGGTTACACTAAAGAATGGTTAAGCTAGAGGGTAACTGATGTATGCGTGCCATCAGTTAAACTACAGGACAGGACAACTTAAAGCTTCTATGGCTTTTTCTTCAAATGGGTAGTTCAGATTTTGCCCTACATTATAAAACTGGCATATCTGATAATTTTACCACATTCTGGACTGTAAAAGAGACCATGATGATCTGAGTTTTTTTTTGAGTTTCTTCTCAGATGTCGTCAGATAGGAAATGCCGAAGCCAACTTGTTAAATAAAAAATATATAAAAAAAGATCTATTTACAGAAATACTTATCATTTATCAAAGGAAATATATACCGACTTTATTGGTTAGGACTTCAATAAAATCTGGCACCTATTACCGGCACACGTGTAAGACACGACAATAAATCATATTTATTCCCGTAAATAGATTGTAATGTGTGTATCTGTATTCCCATTTCAGTTATAATGTGTTTTGCGTTCAGAAGTATTGGAGTGTTGTGTTTATTGTTCCCCAAACATCTTGAAATGAAAGGGGAAAGCAGCAAACAAAGACGAAAAATGCTCGTTACATATAATTTAGATTATGTTTATTTGATGTGTTGAGTTTTCGGAATGAGGAAATTATATAGTACACGAACGTATGAGATATACAAATCCAGTTTACGCTGACCTCTTTTTGTACAGAAAGCCAATTCAATGCGAGTTCAGCTAAAACTGGAATAGTATAGCTCAACCTGTAGCCATGTATATGTACATATCGTAGGACTTTTAGACAGACAATTTAGTAGAATTATATTTGCTAGGTAGTGATTTCGGTGACTTGGTTTGCTAGAGCATCCATCTGCCTGCTCCGTGAGCTTAGGCCTGTGGACGACTGACTTGGAGAGTCCGCTTCCCGATAGGACAATAGCTCCAGTAGGTTGGTGGCGCGTGCCACTCGCGCGTTGTCAAGCAGAAGTCGAGGTAATGCCTTGCTCTTTGTGTCGCCCCTCACAATCACAGGCTGTTATGCTCGTGGCGTATATCACGAATCTTATGGCACTGACTATAAAAGCCAGAAAAATCAGTGCTGTTTTTAGTCGGTACGAGTCTGCTGTGGTCTGATTTATCTGTGATAAGTATTTTATATAACATATACCAAGTTTAATAATAATACTTTTAGACTTTGAAACAAGTACTTAGGTATAAATATTTGTAATATAAAGTATATCGAGAAATTCAAATAAAAATATTAAATAGCCTACAAAGCGCTCACGTTATAATATTACAGCATTGTTTACAAAACTATTTTAATTTAGTTTTAGTGCAGCATTATTACAGCGTACTTATTTCATGTTTTATATTTTTTTCGGAAATCTACAGCCCATATACCTAATGTGAATACACTTTGAAAAACTTCACACGACCTCAAAAGCGTTCAGAGTTTGAACACTTCTCAAAATTCAAACATAATAAAATTGCACTTTGCAAGGTTCTACAAAATAAAGTAAGTTTCACACAGTTTGTGTGCGTTTTTCATTCGACTAACATGAAGAGTGAATTTCATGCAAATTTTCTGTTTATTGTAAATTTTTCTGATGATAATTTACCGTTTTAATAGTGAATGAATTATTAAAATCGGTTCAGTAGTTTCAAAGTTTACCGATTACAAACAAAAACATCTTACCACTTTATAAAATTAAGTACCACTTTATAATGTTAAGTATAGAACTATAGATAAATAAACCTGTCAAGCAACGAATTACAGGTAAAATAGAAAATCTGTTATTGGGCGCCGGCATTCCGTTGATACATAAGGTTTATCAAGATAATTTCAAATATACATCACCTTACGGAAAATGCAGAGAAGAAATTCTATATCATATTCGAGAACTCTGGAGCAAATCTAAATTAATCAACAAAAACTTATAAAGAAAAAACAGCTTGGCAAGGTCATATTTTTTTTTTAAAAGCTTACTAGCAATGTGGGTCCTCTAGAGATCTCGACTGTGATATCGAATTTCATCATGGCGCGGCAACGCATCTGCAATTCCTTTGCTTTTGAAGATGTCTAGGACGGGCATGATTACTTAACATCAGGTAGCTTGCCTGCTTATTTGACGAGTTATCCCATAAAAAAAAACAAAAGTACAAATTAGAAAAATACACAATTTACTATTTTTTCCAAGAAGTAATCTTCATGTAAGAACTACGCCTTATATCTTGTTTTCCTTGATACCGTGACTTTCTTAAGGTCAGGACTGAAACTTTTTAACTACTTGCGTTCTTAGAAACTATAAGAAAACTGTAAAATTGTATTCCGATACTTTGCCAACTTATAATTGGGGACTGTAATTGGTTGCGTACATACACCGGTAGCACAAACTTTAAATGAACACACTCTAGTAACGGAAATTATTTATTTATTTAGTAACGGAAATTATTTATTTATTTATTAACGGAAATTATTTATTGACTGCCTTATTAGTGTAGTGTCCTTAGCGCGACTGCTATGCTAGAGTTATTGGGTTATTTTATGAAATTCTCAGTAGCAGCTCGGAGTCTGGTTTTGTGCCCGGTTAATGGCAATAGGCTCGCCCCCTATTACATTGGACCTAAACATACCAGCGAAGTGTGGGTATACATTGGTACACCTTTGCCTAACCCTTCGGGGAATACAGACGTGATGGTATAATAATATTTATTAAGTTGAAGGTGGAAGATTTTTTTATTATTTTCTGTAACCTGTGATTACCTAATAATAAATGGTACTTTTTGTTCTTTATAACAGTAAGTTAAGGTCGCTATTTCATTTTAATGATTTAGTGGATAGCATTAAAACTGTGTGACTAGCATTAAATCGGCTCAAAGTTTTTTCTCATACTAATTTTATTGATACTAAATTGCAACTTACCTACTAAGACGCATAACGTTAACCCTTCGAGGAATACAGGCGTGATGTTATCATTTTTAAACCATTTTTCGCCTAGTCTTAGAAACTTGCTACTTTTTATATCTTCATAAGTATATAAAAGGGTTACATTTTGATCCACTTAACGCCGATCCGTTCCAGCCAAGCGTTATGCATTCAACCGACTTATTACAAATACCTTAACGGCATTATGTGAGCATGTCGCTCATAAATAGTAGCATCGACCCCATAGCCAGAGAGAATCAATTTGTGACCACCCATTGACCTCAACGTTGGAACTGTGAGGCCTCGGCCCAGCTAAATTGGGACCGGAATTCAATCAGAAGAAAAATGGGAATGTCCGAATAAAGTATCCCTAACTTTGTCTCCGTATTCTTATTTCGTGCAAAATTTTAGCGAGATGCTTGTTTAGATTTGTCTGTGAATCCAATTAGTTTTTCCGGGTTGCTAGCAGTGTTAACTTGTTTTTGTTTGTGTATATGAAGATGTTTGCTTCCACTTTTCTTCATAGTTTATTGAAACAGAGCAACTAATTCTAAAATTGAACACTATGTTTTTTTTTTTTAAACATTTTTCCTTGTTAAATATGATTTTCTCCTGTATCTATCAGCATTTATACCTGTATGCTATATAAAACAATATTCATCTCGTGCGGATATTGAACCCGCAACCTGTTTCTCAGAAGGTATTGCATAGCTACTGTGCCAATCGTACCCTTGAAATAAAGGTTTGGAACTGTGCCAAGTCAATAGGCTCTTTCCCAATTATAGGGGCCCTTAACATGCCGGCGAACATTAAGTATCTACACCTCTACATAACCCTTCGGGGAATACAGGCGTGATTGTATGATGGATGCTATTATTTGAAATCAATATTTATTTATGGCGTAAATAGTCATCAGTGCTTAAACATAAACTTTGGTAAATTTGATACTGAAAGCACGAAATAACTACCAGTAGGTGAACTATTTACACGTTTCTCACATTTCGTTTTATTTACAAAACAATTTACTTTGCAAAAAGAAAGCAACGCCGCTCGCTCCGGCCCGCACTAAATCGCGAAAAACCAATTTCCTGCAAATAGTCTAACGTATTTTCGCAGTACTGACTGCTTAACTAATCAAAGAGTCATAAGTTTTTTCCTCGTGATTCAAGCCCGATAAATTATGCTAACGGACTCATTCGCAAAACCTTTTAGGCGCGCAGATTAAACTAAAAAAATATAGTGAAGGGAAATGTGATTCAAAAAAACTGCCTGGAAATGCAAAACTAAATTGGAATGTAAATCAAGTCCGCCCGTTCTGTGTTGCTCTCGATTCCCAATACACCTGATTACTGGAACGAACTTCACAGCAAGCAAACTATACAAAAGGAATATCTTTTAGTTCGTTGTTCAGATGTTGCCAATTTTTTACTTACGTCGTTTTAGGCACAATCCGTAAGTTCCTTGCGTACAATTACGCATTTTCGACCTGTTTTAAAAAGTTTTTTGTTGGGGTAGCGGGTCGTATTCCAGTTGTCTCGCCAGTTCTTACCTGCAAATGTAATTGAATACAACCTTTTAACCCTTCGTGTCCAGTACGTTAGATCTCTAAATTTATGTAAAAGCTCGATAGATTCATCATCTTCCTGCCCTTATCCTATCCCATTTATTTGGGGTCGGCGCAGCATGTCCTTTTCTTCCATTCATCAGAGTCAGCCATCATCTCATTATCAACTCTTTTTTCCATCATATCAGCCTAAAACCAATTCATCGATTTCCCTTTTTTTTGGTCTACCTCTACACTTCCATTCGTCTACATTCATATTCACCACTCTTTTTGTCTCACACAACCAATTATGGAATTAAAATAAACTCAGCTATTTTAAAGATTATTATGGAAATAAATCGCCGCCCTACAACCGGGTTGACCTGCATTTTTAAAATGACCTATTTTATGCCTAATATGCACTTAGATTAAAGGCTTTAGATTAAATTCAGCACTGAGTAGATCGGCTATCAACTAATACTTAGCTCTACAAGCGAGCCGGAAAGCTGACAGGCTAATGCGCTGCTGAAATATTCAGAGTAAAACCGTGGCCTTATATAGCAATGACGAGACATGGATTAGTATCGTGAGTAATAATATATAATGTATGTAAAATTGTATATATACTATAGTAAAAGTATCATGAGTAGTAGATATTTTCAAAAGAGATCGTTTTTTTGGTAATGTATCCCCATACATTCAAAAGGTTTCGGATCTTTGGGGATACGATCGGATAGTTTGGGTGGGATTCTTAGACACTAAAAACAACCCAGTGGCCACCATTAGCAAATAACGAGAGGTACTATATCTAGGTATATATACCTCTAAAAAGACCAAAACCCTCCACCTACGAGCATTAACGTGACCATGACTTATATTTTTATTATATTGACATCAGACCATCGACTCTGTAGATATACATCAAACTCTCTACAAAGTCAGTTTGCATTTAAAAAGTTTATAACAATATTTTTTAAATAACGGGTAGCTTGTTTGAGCCTTAATTGGCTGTTCTAAACTGGGAAGTAATTGCCATCATGGCTTCATAGTTTTTTTTTAATGCAGCCCTTTATTGGCAGTAAACTGGAACACATTAAGCTTTGAGGAAGTTTGTCAGAAATGTTTACTCACGATGATTGTTTGAGATATAACCGTTTATTATATTATGTCTATAGGGTAATAATGAAACTACTACATACTGTCTTTTAACTCCATTTATTGCGGTAATATAATATAATATTATGTTTCTATTCGATTGTTGGCCTGGGATTTTATGTCGCTTTGAGCTCATTAACGCAAAAAATATAATGTGCCGGAAAAAAGATGCGGTGAATTGTACTGTGGTACCTAAATTATGTCAAAAATCTAGGATATATTACACTCATATGAAATTATATGGGACGTGCGGTGAGTGTGAAACCGCGTTTGACCTAAATGCGTAACAAGCTAGTTTAATGTTCATAAAATTGCATTATTTTGGTGTCAGTTTCACAATGCAGTAATGAGTTTCAACTATGGCTAGTACATGAAGTCATTTATGTTAAAAGCCACAATAGATACTTTTTTTTTATTCATGATAGGCCTACGCCTGATGCCGCTAGTTCGCCTGATGTCAAACGACGCGTTCGGATGAAGCGCGCTTGCCTAGGAGTAACCGATTCACTCGTAATTTACACTCAAATAATAACAATTGGTGAAGACAATATGTTCGGAATTAAAATTGATCGAATCTTATTAAGGTGAAGATTATTATGGTAGGTATTCAAAAGTTAACATGTTTTTTTTTAACTTGATCCGTGCTGTCAAACTCCGATCCGACTTCATAGACGAACTAAAATTATATTTGGACGCAAATAAGCATTAAGTTGTTCACCAACATTGCGTTTTTGTTGACAGTGTATTTTCATAAAATAAACATTTATTCAGGCCCTGGATTCGAACATTGCAATTTGTCTACGGGCCATAAAGCATTTCGATTTTAATATTTGGATGAGAAGATCTAAAAGCAAAAATTTTAAATCATATCTCCTTATCTGAATATGGCGTAATAGAAGTTCAAGACAATACATATTATGTAAGGAATGGTTCAATGCCACCCTTTATTGAATAAGGAGAAATCGTAAAAAGTAGCGCTTTGCAATATCTCAGTGGAGACCACTTTTATAGTGATCTACCCTCACCTTATTAAGTCAGCACCGACCCTTTTCCCTCGGAAACTCTCGAAATGTTTATGAAAGTGAAAATGTCTTTAAATGCACCTGTTTACCCTTGTTACGGGAGATTTGCTCGAAATTGAATGTAAAGTTGCAAAATACGGTGGAAAAAATAAATTGTACTTAATTATACTCGAATTAATCGTGACCGTTGTTTTTATTTCGGGTTTTCGTATACATTTTGCCGGCGGAATTGTTCGATGTTTTCAATTTGTTTTAGTTGAGTTACGCGATTGTTAATGTATGGTATTGTGTTTCGTTGTTTTGTTACACTAAAATGTTTTAGTTTTGTTTATCGTGGCCCAAAAATAATTATTATCTGTACTTACTATCTTTTTGTATTTTTTGGGCATATAAAGGGGATTGGGGAAATTGGGGATTATAAAGTTATATTAGGTTAGGTACACCTAACCAGAAGACGCAGGTTCGAATCCTGCCTGCAGTCGTATTTTTCCTTTATGATGTGTGTTTGAATTTATATAGACTGGACACTCTATAAACACAATATAGTAAAAAAGGACACGGTCAAAAATAACTTTGAAAAGTATATTAAAAGCTACTTAAAAACTATAAATATATTGATTTGGAAGGACGTAAAAGTGAACCTATTCCACGTAACATAATTCTCTCCTCCTTGTTTGAAGTCTGTAAAATTATGCTCAAAAAGACAGGGCTCACCATTTTTTAGAGCCAACGAATTATACAATTAAGTGCGGGGAGTGATGGGGTGTCAACATTAGGGAGGGGGAGAGGTTGGCGCGTGGCCGTTCTGTAACTATTATTTATTCTATGAAAGTGATATAAGAATGAAAAGTTTTGCATAGGTAACTTCAAGTAATATATGAGAAAAGTTTTACTAAGTTAAGTCAGAACTAAGTTAGTGTTTCCAACAAAAATTCACAATTCCTATAAGACTTTGTTGCGAACACTAAAATTATAGTAAAATAGCGATACTATGCCGGGAATGATGGGATTTCAGAATGGAGTGCATAGTAATAACATAACTCGTTGGGAGAGCACAGCGCCGAGATAGAAGATAAACGTTATTAAATTCCAAATAATTTTATTTCTGTTAAATTGAATCCATAATGCAGTAGTGGTATCAGTACTGAAACTGTTTGGCGACGCTCCCGATTCCCGTTTCAATAAACTTCTGCCGTATCTCTTAATGTTTGTATATTTCTTTCATAACATAACATTATATTATGCCAGTATTCTTCGAAGGGTAAACGGCACTCATTTCGTCCACCCACTTAAGTTCGTTGGTATGTTTTACGTACTTGTTATAGATGGCAAACCTATTGTCATTAACTGAGAATTTCTAACAAACGTAACATACCATCACGGCTGTATTCCCCTAAGGGTTAGGCAGAGGTGTACTAATACCATCCACATTTCGCCGGTATGTTTAGGTTTATTTAATAGGGGCGAGCCTATTGCCATTAACATTAATCGGGCACAAGACTCCGAGCTGCTACTGAGAATTTCATAGAAACAAAACTCAATAACACTTTGCTCGACATGGGATTCAAACCCAGCATCTCTCACGTAGCAGTCGCGCTTGGGACCACTAGATTAATAAGGCAGTCCAATACATAATAATGAAACCATGAATAGAACTCAGGACACCACATTCCAGCCTAGCCAGCTACCAAAAAGGCAGTTATTTATTACAAAAAAAAAACACAAAAATGATTTAAACACGTATAACTACATGTCTGCCATTCGTGTAATAATCATAATAAAAAATTATCGACCTCGAATGTTACAACATCTTAGCATATATTAAGCGCATGCGAGCTCACACATACCGTCAATTTATGGCCATGTAATATCGGGACAATTGCCATGAAGGAAACGAGACTGAGGGAATGTTACTGCCACGTCTCTCTAATTTATTAGACGTAATATTCGTGCCCGGCCGCCGCCTCCGCTAACTCTCACCTGTACTCACTCTACACGTGGCTTTAAGAACATAATCTTTATTACCTCCTGTAGTACCCAGAGTTCCTTTATTTTATACTCGGCTGTGGCTGTAATATATCCAGGATTACGTGTTGCAATGAAATATTCAGAATCTTTTGAGCGAGGACGAATGTATGATGTTTCTTTAAGCAGAGAGCGAGCATCAAATCACGTTGCGTCTGCTTTTTTATTTCGCAATGAATATGCAGAATTTCATGCATACGTGCAGACTATATATTATCATTAGGTGTTGCTTGAATTATTGATTGTGACATACCATACCATACCGCGAATGAATAATTAATATCAGATTGTGGCTTCATTTCAAAATATCGTGTTGTTGTGGTCTGATCTTTTATCGAGGTAGCTTTAGGTTGATATTCAGTTCTCAGATGCTGGGAATCTTCTTTTAATTTTAATCCTTAATTATCTCCATTGTCCTCACATCTCTTCCAGAGTTTCTTGCCAGATTCTTCTCCAAACGGTCAACTTTTTGGAACCATGCAACTAGAGTTAATAAAGTTTCATACACGCTTGTAAAAGCTTATTTGATTTGACCTTGGACCGCTGTGACATGCTGACAAAATGATATTTTTTCTATATAAGAACATTTAATGTTTTTGTGACATGTTCATTAGCTAGATGACTGTGCAGCAAAAGTGCTGGTTCACGCAGGTTTTTCAAATTACTTTCCTTTGTCATGGAAATTGGTTGATGCGCCGTGTAAGGACATTCTATTCTTTGTTGTTAGATCAACGAAAAGTCGGGCGTTCTTTGAAATTTATATGAAAACAGCGTTAAAACGGTAATAAAATTCAAATTAGGGATTTAATCGAAACTACAATAAATCGTGATAGTAATAAAAGTTACTGAATGGAAGGTTTAATGGTTGTTTACAGTTCAAATTAAATGGATCCCGATGGTAAGCACACTTCATTACCGTTAGTTAAATATGGACGAGCGGTTGGGGATAACACGTCAACACATTTTTTAATCCAATCTGTCAGCTCATCTGCGTTATTTATAACTTAAATGGATTTGGCGATGAGTTTGCTAACTTTTTCTAAACTTTACCCCCTCAAACTGTCAAAATCTTGTTGGTTCCACACCCCTCTTTATTCAACCTTGTTCTTAATTATGGTTGTTGTGGTCAGCTATCGAATAGTCCATGTTTGGTCTTTTGAAGTAAAACTTATCGCCTATTCTACTCAAGTATAGTAACATCTCAGTGTATCAAAGCTACGTGCAACACGAACGAATTGTCCTTGCAGCAGTCTTAAGTCA
Organism: Subacronicta megacephala; assembly: GCA_958496365.1. NCBI lineage: Eukaryota > Metazoa > Arthropoda > Insecta > Lepidoptera > Noctuidae > Subacronicta > Subacronicta megacephala. The sequence continues at coordinate 9,355,576 of OY292531.1, read as the reverse complement.
CGTCCTCCAAGAATGGGGAAGATTCTAGTGTCTAATCCGAACAAGTTGGCCTTTCGTTCGACTTGACTTTTATTTTATCGGTGTCTTATTTGTGCACTAGCTGCGCCCGAATCCGAAATTTATCCGAAATCCTGCTGTAACAAATGCCTACGTCATCTAGAAAAGTATTTGTGCTTTTCTTAAATATTCTGAACACGTCACAACCAATTAACGCTAATACAATTATAGCCTTAGATTGAATTATAAAAAATATTATTAAAAAAAGTCCGCTGCTGCGGCTGTCTGTCGCAATAAACTCAAAAACTACTTAACGCACTTTCATACGATTTTCATCAAGTGAGAAAGACTTTAGTGCATGATTGGTTAAGGTTTTGTCCTTATTAATAGAAATATGACGATAATTGTGTAAAGCTGCAACGGGTCACTAGTAAACAATAAATTAATCACATTTAGTTCAAATAGCGAATTGAACAAACTTAGGACTGTTTAGGTATACACAACAAGAAATTAAATGATAAAGACACTCTTTAAAAAAATCTTCAAATAATTATTTGGGTCAATGGTTTCATTAGCAATTCTTCCGAACATTCGACCTCCGAGAATATCAGTTAAGTTTCGTCCACCCTCTGTAATGTCTTTGTTGGTTTGGTGCCAACCAATCGAATGGAGTCTTTACTAGATTGGAAAGCACTTTAAACTTCATGTCCTAATCACGTTAAGTATAGTTTAAATTCGGTTTAACGTTTGCAATGCTATCATTAACTTGTACTGAAGTCTAGAACTGATATTTAAATACTAGTTTGTACATCTAAGGACTTACACGAAACCTTTTTTGTTATGGTAAAAGAAATTACTTATTTCTGCGTTGTGTTTTGTGATAGTGCAGCTACTAGTTCCAACATGGTGCCTTTGTCGGTATATTTTTATATCCCATATAATATGGAGCGAATCAATGACATTATACAGGGTGGAACCATCACCGCACAGCCGCTTATCATGAATTCAGTACATGATTCTTCAGTTCATGTCCCACCTTGTATAGTTTTAAAAGGAGCTACGTGTCACATTGTTAGCCTCCAAACGTGAGAATTTGAATAATGATCAGTTTGTAAACACTGTTACATATGCGGTTAACCAACTTTTTGTGCGTGTAGAAGGATGCATTGACAGCTATTGATAGATATACATTGAGCTATAAGTGTTATGTCGTACAACTCACTTTTAAATGTCATTAAATAGGATCATTGCGCATCTGATAATAACAGAGTCATTTCCCAGTAACCGGACACATATCCAAATATCATCACAGTAAAGGTAAGCTTCATAGTATTATTTCAGTTCACACAAACTTTAGGCTTTTAACAAACTCAAAATGAAATAGAAGTGAAAGCATCCCTACAGCTACAATTTCGTAATTAGGAAACAGAAATGAAATAAACTAAAGCTACAAATCCTTTCACTGAAAACTATATTATTTAACTCAAAACTTGGCAGTTACAAGCTTATTCCCGGTAGCTAACTTGCCATTCCTCGGTTTCCTCAGTTAAGCCCTCGCAATAACATAAGTGCATCCATTCTGACAGGGTATGCATGTAGTTAGGAATTTCAAAGCTACGTCCCTGAAACTTCATCTGAACCACGAATAATGGCGTGCGTATGATGTAGTGCAGCTGTAATTATTAAGGACTGTCTATTACACCATTACTGTATCGCCAGCGTTTTTCTAACTATGTATGCTGGGATCGGCTTCAAGCCTAACCAGACTCGGCTGAAATTTACACGAAGCAACTGCCGCCAAACATCGGCATCCCTAATATCGGGGCAATACCGATATTAAGAGTATAAACTGGTTGTCCGGATTTTTGGGCTTTTGACTGCCACTTACTATTGTCATAGGTGTTCGTATGACATCAGAGACCGTTGGATTTCGGAACTCCCCAAGGCACGTGTTAAGAATGGTCATCCACCCACAAAGTAACTGCAGCTGGCCCAGCTTAACCTTCCAAATCGATTGATCAGCTTTGTTATAACTAAGCCCCGAGCTCCTCTATCACCGTATCAGTATTTAAGCAAAATAAATAATGCTTAATTTTTATTATTTTTTAGCATTAAATATTGCGAAATTTTCACAAAGAAATGAATTTTCTAATTAAAGAAAATTTCTAGTGAAAGTAAAATTCGATCTCAGGCAGGGTTTGAACCTGCGTCCCTCTGGTTAAGTACACCAGACGCTTTACCAACTAAGCTACCGAGACCACTGCCTATGATGTCGAATTTCTCTTCCACCTTCTACGTCTTGAGGCGACGTCGGCACCATCTATTGAAGACATTACTATGTCGTGCGGTCGCCGTGACCGAAACCAGTCGGACCAATCATCATCATCATCATCATCATCATCATCATCATCATCATCATCATCATCATCATATAATCATAATATAGTGATAGGTATTCAGGGATTTCAATTTGATTACTTTAATATAGTTGCATTTTATGGTCGTCACAACGCATATGGTGAAGTACCAGAACTCCTCAATAAGCAACGTCCCTGCATTGGGCAAAGCATATTTTGTAAAAGGCAATAAGTGGTTGACATTAGGTTATTGTAACTAAGGTAAATTAAAAACCAACCCACTGGAAAACGAGAAAATATGTAAGGCATTTTATTTATTTGAAAGTGTATGCTCCTGAGGTGGTCTAATTCCAATTTGTTGAAAATGTGATCACTAAAAATGTTGAAATAAAATATTATTTAATAAAGAAGTAAAACCGCCTTTAAAAAATAATGTTAGGTATGTGTAAAACTGTTTCGGAAGTCGGTGGCTTTTAATTTGAGTGGATCTTTTGTTTCCGCCACCGACTCACCACCGACTTCCGAAACTTTTTTACACATACCTACCTAACATTATTATTTAAAGGCGGTTTTACTTTTTTATTAAAAAATATTTTATTCTTGGAGGTATTTATGGGTACATGGTGTAGAAATGCTGTTACCTCTTTGCTATGGCTGCCAGATTGTTCTCGCACCGATATGTATAGCCCATTATTCTTGGTAACTTCTTTTAGATTCTTTAATTGAAAAAGTGAATAACGTTATAGTTAGCGCTATTATATTATTTTTTTCGATTTGCACCAACTGTAAACATTTATAAAAAGAACTCTATCAATATTAATCTAAGTTTTCATTCGGTACCTAATTTGATTAGTTTGTTAAAATATATCTAAAATGAAATGTATTTTTTTTATTCAATTAATTGCTAAACTTTTTAATTTGTTGTTTAACTTTTTGTAAGTCGTTCGTTTTCTATATCGGTCTCTCGTGATTAAAAACCTAGGAGGTTGGAATGTTCATTGTTATTTTTTTTAAATGATTAACATTTTCACAACAAGGACAATTAGTCATTGAGCCACTTAATGTGTGATACTTTTATGATATTTTTTATTTCTTTTTAAACAAAATGATTCAACTTTTCCATCCCAAATTATAATTAAAAGGCTTCATTAAAATTATTGGCATTACATAAAATCAACACCAATTTTCAATTTAAATTTATAATATATTGATGTTAAATAATTTTGATATTCAATGAAATGAAATGAAATGAAATGATATTTATTTCTGTAAATAGATCTTTTCAGGACACTTTTACAAGTCGATTTTTACATTTTTTTTTTAACTAGATGGCGCCGACTTTTCCTATCTGACGACCTCTGAGAAGAAACGTCGAAACAAACTCAGAGAATCATGGTCTCTTTTAAAGTCCAGACAATAGTTGTTGTTAGATATGCGAGTTTAACAATGTAGGGCAAAATCTGAACAGGCCTTTTGAAGAAAGAGCCATAGCAGCTTTGAGTTGACCTGTCCTAACTGACGGCACGCATACATCAGTCATCGTGTAGCTCAACCATTTTATAGGGAGCTCAACGACCCGTCGCACAACGATACCAGATCAGCAGGATATTTGTGTAGGTCATGTGAAATACTCAAAACTGTCAGAGAAGTTTATTATACCTACATAGTACTCACATTTACATTTTAATATCGTACAATTAACATTTGAAAACAAATCAGATCAGATCAGAATCATAACAACCGTTTACATTAATAAAACTCATCTCGTGTTTAAGTAATATTCAAACAATATCTAATTTTATAATTTTACAGAGGTACCTAACCCTAACAAAATTAATTCCGATTACAAATTTTATTACCTAGAGAAATAAATTGCGTCTTCGTCTGCATACAAATAAGCTGCTGAAACAACAATTTGCTAGAAACTAGAAATTGTATTGACGATAGTTTGACAAGGAATGTAATACAAGCTGATCTACCGATAAGAAATTTGAACACTTCAACGGCAATGTCAAATGTCAATGAGAGTGCAGTGATAGCCTAGTGATATGACCATTGGACTGCCAAGTCAAAGGTCTCGAGTTCGAATCCAAGGCGCACCTCTGACTTTTCGAAGTTATGTGCGTATTAATAATTAATTATCACGCGCTTAAACGGTGAAGGAAAACATCGTGAGGAAACCTGCATGCCTGATAGATTTTCTTGACGGCGTCTGAAGTCTGCCAACCCGCAGTAGGCTAGCGTGGCGGACTATAGCCTAATCCCTCTCGTACTAAGAGGAGACCCGTGCCCAGCAGTGGGACAATGTAATGGGTTGATGATGATTATGAACGGCAATGTCGCTGCTAAAATGTGATACGATGGAATGCGCATCGTGGCGATTGCATTACACACGTTCCCGACGGCGGGAGAGGGTTATTGTTTTCCGAGAATTTTAGCTTAAATTTTGGTTTAGATAATATTTGTTCCGTCTCATTAGTCACGCTTATGACCACTAGTCATAAGCGTGACTTCTACATAAGGTCATTCGCACACTTGACTGCACCGCAATACGCAGGAGTGCGTGTTCTTACATTGCTTGAAAGTACTCTCTTTGTATTGAAAACATGCGTAGTACAACACACAGAAAACGCAATTACGTGCAGTATTTTTGTTCCACCGCCACGCACCCCGCAGCATAGAGCGTTGGGCAGTGTGTGAATCACCTTAAATGCACCGGACTTAATTCCCAGGCCGAGCAAAGTATACTATATTGGATTTTAAGCAGCTCGGATGGTAGTAATGTTAGTGTTAAAGTCGTGGCGTGGAACCTAAATATATCCGCGAAATGAAGGTGTACATTAATGCATCTATGTTTAACCCTTCAAAGAATACAGGCGTGATGATATGCATGTATGTGTGTAATAAGGTTTTTAAGATACCGTACTTTTGTCGGGCTTTAAGGTCTTCTTTTCCTTATGCCAACCAAGACCAACAGCTTAACTAGCAAGTACGTACCTATAAAAAATATACTATTATTTTAATAATAAATTATAATTAACTAGTTTTTTATTATATTAAACGAATGGTTAATATCGTTTATAAAAAGGTAGAATAATTAAGTAGATAATGTATTTTTTTTAATATGGAAGATACATTCTTTATCGCAGAGCGGTATCGGGAGCTTAGTGGCCTAAAGTGTACGGCGTACCAGATGTACACAGGTTCGAATGCTTCGTGAGATCGTTATTTCTTTCGCTAAAAGTTATATAACTACACTTAATTTCCCTAAAGGAAATCAACGTGCCACAAATAACTAACATCATTACGCATTTCCAGCACATTTTTGCGACTTATCTATGTTGGTAATCGTAGTATCCTCCGGGAGACGTCACCTCGACACCTACTTATTTGTGGATCTGATAGCGAGGCCACAATCTGTTTGATCACGAACTTGGTAATCGAATCCACGCTAGACGATTTACCCCAGAGAGTTTCTATGTAGGTTAGAACTATTGGCAATATTTTAAAAGCATAAAGTTGTTGCTGAAGAGTCGATAAAAGAGTTACGTATATAGGCAGCTTACAAGTTTTGTGTTTTGAAAAAGATTGTGAAATAATGTATCATTTAATATTGTGTCAAAATGCAGGTTGTGTTACTGTTGTCGTCATACCAAACATTCATCCCTTTTGTGGACAATAATTCATTACGCTACCTAAATCAAGACGTACATTATTATTTATTCAACTGTACCAGAAAATACAATGATACATACCATCACGCCTGTATTCCCCGAAGGGTTAGGCAGAGGTGTACTAATGTACACCCACATTTCGCCGGTATGTTTAGGTCCCATGTAATAGGGGGCGAGCCTATTGCCATTAACCGGGCACAAATCCAGACTCCGAGCTGCTACTGGGAATTTCATAGAAAACCCCAATAACACTTAGCTCGACCTGGGGATCGAACCCGGGACCTCAACCGTAGCAGTCGCGCTTAGGACCACTAGACTAATGAGGCAGTCAAAATACAATGATAATACACAAATATTTTTGTTGTTGTGAATCGCTGTCTTAACAAGGCTCTCATTATTTCAAAATAGAGTATTTGGATCTTGAGCGATTTTCCTAGTATCTTCTAGCTTAACGGACCTCGTGCCCTTAATTACAAATAATTGGTTTTGAATTCAGTCGTATGGCAATTGTTTTCAGTGTTTCCATTTTCAGTAATCATTCAATTTAAGCTATAAGAAGCCACAACTGTTTGTTGGTACAACGCTGACAACATATCTTCGCTTAGACTATTGTTTCCTTCAACATTTCCCTCTATCTCAACTGACTCCGAAACCTTGGAGGTAATGAAACCAAACACTAAATGACAAGCAATTTATAATTCATACAAAGTGTTACCTTCACAGGATCTTGTATGTACAGATTAGGGTAATGAGATTACCTATTCAATCCTCCATTCATTCAATTTATATTCATCGAATCGCACAGATACGAACATAAGGGCTTAGTGGAAGCGAGTTATTTATGGACTCAAACATTTCAGCTGCCGTTGCGATGTTTAATATTAAATTATTTGGTTAGGTCCTGACTAAAACACATTTGTTTGCTAATTCGAATTCAGCTCTATTGCATTATTTAATTAGGCTTAACAATGATTTTACGTAAATTGACTTTATAATTTGTTATCGTACGTACGGCTACACACCAAGCTATAGAAATCCAGTATACGCTAGCCGCGCATTGTACTATAAGTCTTTACAATGCGAGGTCAGCCTATACTGGATTTATATAGTTTGATGAGTAGCCGTGTGTACCAGCTTTGCTCATTACTATTCTAAATACATATATGTCAACAATAGATTACATGTATATGAAACAACTAAATAGTTTGCAGCAGCACTTGATAAAACCTCATTGCAGTATTCTGGTGAAGATCTGGCCAGCAAAATTTGTACTGGCTGTTTGAGAATTTATATAGAAAGAAAAAGAAAACGAACCATAGTTTTAGAATCTCAACATCATTTACACAATGTACATTATAAAGATCGTTGCATTTTCCTTTTGAAAACTACAAAGGGTTAACAAAGCAGACATCACATATTACTCAAACCCTGTAAATGTGTGTATTGCGGAACTAATTAATAAATTCAATTGTACTCAAAACCAGCTGTTACATTTACAAATAAACTCAATTGTATTGGCTGAGTCGTTACTGATTTGGTAGTGATATAACAAGGTTATGTTGTAATTGTGTGGTAATTAGTACATTGTCACGAGTATATTGTAGTTTGGGTCGCTTTGATGGCAGATTATATTACCAACGCTTGGAATATTATGCAGATACCAAATGCTCGATTAATATGGTTAGTCCATTCCTTTACGTTACCAGAATGTGGCTAATAACGAAAACGTTTTCCATGCTTTTAAAAATAATAAAATTCGCCAACTCCTTGTTTACTACGGCCATCCCCCATTATAACCTTTTATACTTTATCTTATCCCAAATTGAATACCAAAACCAAGTTAATACAACATAACATCTGCCAACAACTTCTTTAATTTTCCTGTTCGAAAAACTAGTGCCAAGAATCGGAAGCGCGAAACGGAATAATTCCATTCCACAGAAAAATGGGACAGCATTTTATTTCAGTAATTTAATTAAAAAAGATTGGTTACATTCGCAAGAGTCGACAACACGGAACGTTCGGTTATTGTAGGCGAATTCTTTGTAATTCGGTGGGGCTCTCGGGAAGAGCTCCGGAAAATCTCGGTACCAACAAATTCGTCCGCACAACGAACATTCTGCAGTCTCACGACCAATTGCGCCGCTTTTATGAGACTCCGCTATTGTTCGGCGAATATTTAAAAAAATATGCCCATGATTGCCTGGAACGAAAGGAAAATTGCGCGACAGCTGCTTATCGTATCACAAAAAACGAAAATTATTCCAGAAATATTTGTAGTACGATTATTATTTCGAAAGTTTTGTGGTGGATTAGTATTACGTGGAAATGTAGTACTTAATGTGTGTACATTTTTTAATGGGATAACTCGGCACACGAGCAGGCGTGGTACCTGATGGTAAGTAGTCATCGCCGCCCATGGATATCTGCAAAACCAAAGGAGTAGCAGATGCATGCTAGAGCCAATTTAAGGAAAAAGAAAGGGAAGGAGAAAATAAGAAGGAAGGGGACTGAGGGAAGAGTTGGGCCTTCGGCGCTTCACACCCACCGTACGAAACGCAACAGTATGCATACTACTACTTGACGCCGGTATTCCGTGGAAGTACATCCCCAGTCGAGCCGACCTATTCATGCTGGCATGTAAACATGCCAGCGCGACACTTCTACATACTACAAAAACGTACATACTTTCTATTTGTTATTGAATCTTCATGATAAATAATTATATATGTATTTATTAATACAAAACAATGACGTCATAATGCACGATAGGTAAGTTCGAAAAAACATAACAAAATAAATCTTATGATAAAACTGGCGTATTCTTAACATTTTATCCCGCAAATTAAAACGACCATAAAAATTATAAATGTGTCATTATCACGTAAGAGCGTTCTTAATTGTCACCATAATGCCGTACTTCAGAAACCACAGTTAAACCGTAAACACACTGTTAAAAGCCCATAATCGCGTACAGCCGACGAAAAGGCCCTCTTGGTGATAATTAACACCACAGGTAATGCTTTTGAAAATGGAATAAGTGCCAGCCGCTTGTCGATACCAGGCTTTATTCAACGCTCGTAAAAAATATCAGAAGTGTTTACTAACAACCGATTGAAGTGAAAAACAATCAAGAGTAGGCATGACTACCTATTTTTCCGGTGCTTAATTTTAGTGGTATCTTTAAAAAACTGATACCACTAAAATGTAGATATAGAAGATAATATTATTATTTACTATAATATTTTTTTATCTTTTAATTCAATATACATGATAGTCAAATAATTTTGATATGAAATACCACCTGTAATTGTGTTCGATGCTCTTATTTAACTTATTTATTATTTCCGGGAAACTTACAGATAACGATATGATAAGAAGTTTTTACAATGATAAAAGTTTATCATCCAAAACAGAATAATATAATTATTTTTATTATCCACTATCTCAAAATACAACCTCTATAATGCCTTTATTATACCTGCATCAACAGGATGACTCTATAATAACCATAACATTTATGTGTTTTGAAGAACACCTACACTGTCAATAATGCGTGTTTTAGGTTTCTCTTTTCTCTTGCATTTAAGAGCTCTGCTCTTTTCGGGTGGAATAAAGAACAGTGGTGTTCTCTATTCTCTGCATTTTGTTTGATACGACGACTCTACTCCCACTTTTTCTTCACCATATTAATTCAGGTTTCTCTATTAATTTAAATTTATCTAAGCCATTTTCTGGTAACTTATCCTAACCCTACCTGCTATTAATAAATCCATTTTCAATTTGTTTAACCTGGGCATGGGATGCCAAGATTTTGTTAGCCGCTACTGCAACCCCAAGGCGAATGAAGTTAACATTATCGTTCAGCAATCTACATTATGTAGTCATTCCCAATTTTCATTTTAAAACATGGCGAAAATTGGGTTTCATTTAAAATATAAATGCTTTGTAAACGTCCACGCCACAAAGTTAAATCAATTATAAACCATATTTATTGCATGTTAATTTCGAGAGCATAACAGCCAACATTGTTGTCACGTTATTAATTTGTGACGTTTTATAAGTGACATTTTTAATTCGTTCCTGAATAAACGTACTACGGATTTTAACAATCTATTTGTATTTAGTGTCATACCTGTAAAACATGATAGTCTTATCGCACCTTATGTAAACAAACTAGTTTTGTGCGCAACTATACAAGTAGGTATTATTACGGTTGCTTTAAAAAAAATCCAAGCAATAAGTTTATCAAGGATGAATAAATAGGCCCTAGGTGTCTCGAAGAGCATCGAAAACATAATGGGCCTATAATGTCCCCACTGCTGGGACACAGGGCTCCTCTCGGTGAGAGGCATTGATTATCCACGCCCGCCGGTGCGGTGCGGGTTGTTGAGTGTCACATGTTTTCGAATTTTTGTTCTAGAACATTTTCAGATTTCTCAGGATATTTTCCTTCACCTACGAACTACAACTCCTAAGTCGCGGCCATTACCAATGAGCCACCACCGCTCATCCAAATTCCAAAATCGTCCCTCGACTCTGGTAATGCACCAAAACATCCGAAAATCGAAGTCTGCTCGAGCAAAGTAACAAAGATACATTGGTGGTAGTCAGGATCCCAAAAGCTTTGCAAACAGTTTATACTTAGGACATCGATATTGTCCAAAAATTGGGTTGCGGAGGTCTGATCGCAGGTGATTTCTGTAATATATCTATATTTAGCCACAGGTTAAACTGAAACTCGACCCTTACAAAGTTCAGTCAAAATGTTTTTCACAAAAGAGGAAATATAAATTGTTATAATTCAAGTCAAATAGTTCTATAATATTGTAATTTCTATGCTAACTCATTAACCCGCGAAACAATGCAAAGTAAGTACACTCACTGTACCAATTATTTTATTTGCAACTAGATCGAGATAATGATGTTATCGACCTACTTTCCTTTAAAAAACAATAGATTTTTCACAAAAACACGAAGTATTTTCCTCATTCCTACCACAGATTATGTAATTGAAAACACATTATTATATTTCAATTGTCGCTTTTGGTTGGAGGATGATGAATAGTCGAGAAAATTAACAGGAAAAAAGGGAGAAACTCTGGTAAAAACGCTTTCATTTTTCAATGCTTGATAGGTACATTAGGAAGAAACTGCAAATGTTGTGGAAAAAATTGTACAATAGGCGCTCTTTTTTGATGCGCCGTTTGCTTTTGTAGGCATTCTGAACAAAAACCTAACGATGGAAACAAACGAGTCTGTTTTGATGCGCGGGATATTAGTCTAGTGGAACCTATTTTGCGGGCAGATAATAATATCATCGTATTTTGGATTTCAATTATAATTAAGACGTATAAAACTACTTCAATTCCTTAAAACTTTCAAATCTCTGCTTTGTCAGAAGTGGCCCTTCAAGAAACTTTGAATTTCAGTACTGAATTAATTTACTCCTTTGACATTTCGGGTCTTTTAAAAGGCATGGCGTTTTAGAGGAAATGTTTGAAACTTTATGTATTAACTCGACGACGCAAAATATGGACAGCTTTTCATATGTGTATCGTTTAAGTTTCTAAATCTCTTGATTCTTCGCCTAGTTTGTATACTTTAATTAATTATTATCTGTTTATGTTGTTTAATTTTTAGCGAGTGTTAAAATGTATATAACAGAAAAAAATTGCCGTCCGCTGGTCTCGTAAAAATTCAAAAATAGCTCGACCGATTTTGATGTAATTTTTATTTGTGGGTCCCTGGGTGGTTTACATTCACAATTGCATCCGGCAGGTGGCGCTATGATTGGATTTGGGCAGGACCAACGTCTTTCCGATCGACTTGTACGTAATAATTTTGTATGACACCACATTTTTCTCACACAAATGGTTTATTTACAGGATTAAGTACAGTCGCCAGCAGGTCAAGGTATACAAAACTGTCAAATTTCTCCAAATGATTTTAAACCTTAAATAGTTGAAGATAAAGTTCAAAATCAACTGAGAAAAATTTACATTTTGTGGTAACTTGATGTGCTGGCCACCGTACCTATTTATTTTGCCTCATTTCGCTACATATTTTTTAAATGAACGTACATAAAATCTTTGAGTAGATGATCTTAAAAACTTTTGCTCAACTCTCAAACAAATCTCAAAATATAAATTAATATGGCATTTAAGTAGGTACCATTAGATACGTATTTTAAGTAGGGATAATTGAGTTGAGATTTCAACATATTTGCTTGAGTATGAATTAATGAATATGAATTTAGTATTGACCCATGACACCGAAATAATAGATTTTGGATTGTGTCTATAATATTAAATTAAAAACGAGTCAAATTTCAAACAACAGCATATCGCACCCTTAGAAATAAAAAGATGTAACTCAAAAACTACAACGTGGGAATCGGCAAATTAAAGTTTTCAACTTATTCCGACTTGTCTTTGATTCAAAGTTTTAGACCACTTACTAGGTGTTTCGATAATTTAATATTGAGACGGCTGTTGAATTCTACCTAATCTTTACGCAATGAATAGGTATGCGTTTAATTGTAAAAAATCAAAATTCGTAAATTTTGTGTTACATCTTTTTTTTTTAAACGAGCGATATATTGGTTGTTATTTAAGCCATTTTATGTAAGTCTTAATAATATTTCTAGCCATTTTCAGTTCAAGGTAAATATCATTAAGTGTGTTATTGAGTAGAGAAAGGCACTGATTGGCTTGTTATTGCTTGATAGGATCTGTGACCTATTTCTCTAAGTAGCTATTCGTTCCGCGAATTATTTCTTCACGCTTGGGTTTCCGATAAAATATTAATTCTTACTGAATAGACGTGGTCTTTCTTTACGAAATTACGAATAGTATACCTCATATTTATCATTGATAACGTGTTATGTAAAAAGTATAAATAAACTCAATGACTGCCTCGTTGGTCTAGTGGTCCCAATCGCGACTGCTACGCTAGAGGTCTTGGGTTCGATCCCCAGGTCGAGCAGTGTTATTAAGTTTTTCTATGAAATTCTCAGTAGCAGCTCGGAGTCTGGATTTGTGCCCGGTGAATGGCAATAGGCTCGCCCCCTATTACATGGGACCCAAACATACCGGCGAACTGTGGGTGTACATTAGTACACCTCTGCCTAACCCTTCGGGGAATACAGGCGTGATGGTATGTTATAAATAAAATGCGAATAGTACGAAAGTAACTCTTTTTATCAAATCAAATCATCATTTATTTGCTGAAGGACTATTTTTGAAAATCTTTGGCAACCTATTGTAAATTTTTGGGGCCATACAGAAAATGCTGTTTTTGAGGACTACACTCCTCAAAAACAGCATTTTCTATTCGAGGGCAAAATTCACAACTTATCTAAGGATAAGTTGTGTATTTTGCCATATTAAAATTATACCTTTGCTTAATACTTTGGAATTGGTCTTTATTATTTTTAACAAGACAAGCAACTTCGTAAATGTACAAGCATGGGAAAGTCAGTAGCTGCATGGATTTGAAAAATGGTTTACAGCTGTCGAGCATATTTTCCAGATGGCCCTAATGCATCTCTTTTGGGCAATACTGTTTGATGGATCCTATCTGATACCATTTTTACATTCAACCACTGAACAATAAATTTTGCAAGGAGATAGATTGCATTATGAGGAAAGTCACAGACTACCTTCTGTTTTTTAAGAACGGTTCACATAACATTCAAAATTTTTCAATTTCTTAAACGGGTTCAAAAATTCATTATCAGTTGTGACAAATTCTTGTTATACTTTAGCATTGTAATTATTAATATTATTAACGTTTGGTTTATTTTCATTAATACTATGTTCTTTTGAGAAATAAAGTAATTTGATCCTAACATAGGGATAGGAGGACTTTCTAGGGCTCAAGCTTTTTTTGTCCTACCAGAACATATTTTTAATTAACATATTGTTAATTATGTATTTCTCGAAACATGTAATCTTAGAGAGATAAAGAACGCTTAAATCTTATTTCAGAAATTAGCTAAATAAATCATATAATACTGAATACTGTTTTAAAGCCAAACCTGTTTCAAAAAAATACGTTATATTAACGCACGTTGTTCGTGGGTAATTTAATTAAAATTCGTACATGTATCTACACGGTTTATGGTACAGAAAAAAAAGGAGAGAGAAAAAATTCTCTCCGCTTCATAAATGACTGTTTCATGGCCGACGGGACAGGCCGCCACCAATATTAGCTAAAGAGGTCGAATATCCTTTCATAGAATATACGTCGACACACCCAGTGAAAAGAATCACTGGATTTTTATTCGGTCTTATTCTTGTCTATCAGGACAGTTCCAGTCTAGATTTACTGACTCTAGAGTCTGATGGCTAGACTGACAACTCACTGTCTCGATGCACCCGATGACGTCACTCATGCATGCTGATCTGAAGAGCTTTTTTCGGAAAAAGGTGACGGCACATATCATACAGGGTGACCTACCGACTAAAATTACACTGTTGTTTCGTTTCAACACTTGACAATGGGGTTACGGGAGTGATTTATCGTTTATCTCTATTGTTAGATTTAGTCGTTCGAGAATATCCTCATAAAACAGTTGAATAGAGAGAGAAAATCCTAGGTAACGTTTTTTTAGGTCTAATTCTCAATAAGATTATTATACGAGTAAGACTATAAAAATTAAGATTGTAATTTCAGACGAAATTCTCTATATTCCTCTGATACCCATCTCCTCTAAACTTATATATTGATGTTGCAGTGACTGCCAATAACTAACCGCAATTGTATTGAATAAAACAACTTGATTACATTCAATTTGCTTAATAAATCTATTTAGCTAGCAAGCTTAAACAAGTTAAAGTTCCTTACTTTATTAAACAAGTTAATAAGAAATGAGAAGGATATATTCCACTTCTAATTCAGTTTAAAGTCGTCGTACCGACGGCTAAACTACGTCGCTTTAAAGATAAATTGTAAATGCACAGCAAAATAACATTAAAGTTGTAAACTAAGCAGATCAACAA
The DNA here is from genome assembly GCA_958496365.1 of Subacronicta megacephala. Taxonomy (NCBI): domain Eukaryota; kingdom Metazoa; phylum Arthropoda; class Insecta; order Lepidoptera; family Noctuidae; genus Subacronicta; species Subacronicta megacephala. Next base: position 9,340,543 of record OY292531.1, on the reverse strand, counting down.
ACTCTATTCGAAAAAACCGAATTTACTAGTAAATTTATACCTTGGTCCTTTTTAAACGACCTAGAAATAGAATTCAGAACCTCTAGTATAGTAGTCTCATTTAGAAGAACTAGACTTATTTGATAGTTACATTTATTATGCTCTATTTTTTATCGACTCCGCAATGCTGTTGCTAAAATGCTTTATCGAGTATAAAAGAGCGGCGGACGCTGTTTGTCGTGATCAGTACAACAGAGGCCCACTCTACCGGAATAATACGTTAGGCGCCTTGAAAGACACTTCAGAGGGAGAGGAGGGCAACCTTCAACTAGGGATTACCCGGATTATAAAAGAGTATATTGTTCGATCGACGTCTAGCCAAAGGCACAACCTGTGTTGGTCCGATAGAAAAATGAATTTGCAATGTAATTTGTTGTCATAATACCCTGCATTCCTCAAATCAATGTTTAATTTCCGGTGTATTACAAAGTTACTTTAAGAAATACAATAATCCATTACTAAATACCCTCACTCAGCCGGTGTTTTGTGTCTGTCCTGTTTTATTTAAAACGATTGGCAACGTAACTTCTACGTGCAACTTTACGGTATAAATCCAAAATCCTAACTGCTCATGAAAATTTAATATTAAACCTAGTTTTTCAAAACTTGAGCTGCTGTAGTATTTGTCATCGTGACCGAAAATGACGCTCAAAATTATATGCGACTGTAATGTGAAATTGAGTATAAGAATGAGCTCAAGTAAAAAGCAATACATCTTGACTTCGGCTTGTATAAAAATATTGGAAATGGTACGTAGGTGATAAAATTGTATCGCGGCTTCAGGTGTGACATCCAGGCAATCAATTCGGTACCGTCCGTGTCTGGCATGGGTTCCGCACGTTCCGCAGAAAACACTCACTCCGGGACCATTACTCAACACTGTATTGTTGCCACTGGTTTTGTTGGTTCGTGAATTTTATTTTTGTATTGTCCCTTTGAAAATTGTCTGGTATAGGAGACAAAGCAGATATTTGTTGCGACTAGCTTTTGTTCGCGACTTGGCTCGTTTAGTAAATTGATGCAAAGTTTCGTAGCAGGCTGCTGTTGTAATGTGCAAGCCGTCTGATTTATGAGGTGTTGCGGTAACATGAGGTAGTGTGGAGAAAGCGGGTATTTACGATCTGGTTTCATTAAAGCTTTCTACACTTTTGTTTTACCATTTACAATGTAATTTGCACTACTCACTCTTTCTCTGAATGATATATTACGTAAAGTAACTGCGAAGAAAATATTTTCTCTTGAGTTTTCTTCAATATGAGCAGTTACATTGAATCTGTGTGAAGTGAGCTGTGTAATAAGATATTGGATTTCTAGATTCAGGTACTTACCTTACTTACGTATAAATACCGTTAAAGAACCGAAGCCTTCTAAAGAGATGTATTGTGTGTATTAATCTTTCTTTTATCGCAAAAGTATTGTCTAGAGCTAGACGAATGTATTTCGGGCTTATTCCCCTATTTTTAGTTTTATATTCACACAATAGTGAAATGAATCTTCTTCATTGTTGTGACGTAAGGCAATATCCGGGTAACTTTATTTTTGTTTGAAGTCTCATTTTGTGTATATACCGCCACTTGTAAATGTGATTTTTCTTTCATTTTATGTATAGTCATTGTAACACAAACTCGTTTTGCAATTATTGCATCAAACTGACGTCTGACGCTGTCACACTCGGTGACATGTGAATAATTTATTTAGGATTAAAGACTCTGTGACATTGACACTAATCGTTTGTAAAATTTTGAACGTTCCAATTCACGCAGAATGAGATTTTAAAACATAATTATGTTTTAATTTTAATTTTATTTTTGTGTTAATTTTATTTAGTTTATATTATTCTACTCGGACTGCCTCGGCAATTTGTTTTGTTCATTCTTAACATTGTTTTAATTTATATATAATTTGTTTTATAATTTATCTGTTAAATTGTGCACTACACCGGCAGGTGGTCTCACATAATTATTGTAAGTTAAAAGTATTATTTTATTTTATATTTGTATTGTTATCATTTATTTTTATTTATTTTTTTATTATCATTTTTTTTTGTTGGAAATCCTTATTATTATTTTTTACTGATAATTAAGTATATTTAATATTGTTATTATTATGTCTATTGCATCTGGTAGCGACGAAGATAGTTTTTATTCCCTAACAAGTGACGACATTAGTTTCTCTAGTATTCCTTCACTAGCCGACACACTCACAGCTCAGTTTTCCGATGTTCCAAAGAATTTTAACGTCATTCATATAAATGCTCAGAGCATTCCGGCCCATTTTCCCGATATGCTGGCAAGTTTTGACTGTAAACATATTCATGCCATTCTTATTTCAGAGTCGTGGCTTAAACCTTGTCTTCTTTCAACTTCTTACACTTTGCCCGGCTTTCAACTAATTAGAAATGACCGCACGATTGGTGGTGGTGGTGGTGTTGCCATATACCTCCGTACAAACATTCCTTTCTCTGTCATTAATATTTCAGCACAGCCACCACCGTCTAATGCTGGTGAGCATCTATTTCTAGAAGTCGAATTAAGTCACTCAAAATTACTTCTTGGTGTGTATTATTGTCCTTCTTTACGTGTTAATTTCTTCTCCTCTTTTGAAAGCATCTTGGAGATGTTAATCCCTTCTTACAGTCATAGCATAATAATGGGTGACTTTAACACATGTCTCCTTAAACAAGACTATCGTTCTTCTTCCCTATGCTCCTTAATAGAATCCAGTAATCTGTCCATTCTTCCGCTTAATGCTACTCATCATTTTCCCAATTCTAATCCATCACTTCTAGACCTAATTATTGTTTCTTCTCCTAATCGTGTCGCTAAGCATGGTCAATGCTCGGCCGATGCCTTCTCCTATCATGATCTTATTTTCCTTTCTTACAAAATTCGTTGTCCTAAGGTAAAAGTTAAAACACTAATGCAACGTAACTTTGGTGCTATTAACATTAACGACCTTCACGAGGATGCCAACGCAATAGACTGGTCACCGCTCTTTGCCTCTTCTTCAGTCGACGATCAAGTAAATTTCTTTACAACTGCGCTCGTAAATCTATACGACCGCCACGCGCCAGTGCGAGCAGTTAAAGTGAGACATTTGCCGTCGCCATGGCTCACTGATGATTTAAAAACATTGATGTATAGGAAAGCGGTAGCAAAATCTAAGTATAAGTGTCGACCGTCGGATTTTAACAGGGAGAGATATGCCTCAATCCGCAATCATTGCAACAAGATGTGTAGGAATGCTCAACGCCAACATATCCATAACTCTGTTCAAAATGGAGATCCAGCAAAAGTCTGGAAATTTCTTAGATCTATGGGTGTCGGGAAATCTCGTCAAGAAACTACTTCAAAAAAATTAGATATTAACTCACTAAATCAACATTTTACCTCTTCGTCTAATCTCGATGAGATAACAAAACTCACAACTTTGAATCATCTTTCGTCTCTACCGGCTCCCAGTTATCCCTCGTTTTCTTTTAGTCTTTTCTCCGCATGTGATGTTAAAAAGAGCGTAGTGTCTATTACCTCCAATGCAGTTGGTAGTGACTGTGTAAGTCGTAACATGATTCTCCCAGTGCTTGATATTATCCTTCCTATTATCTGTCACATCCTTAATTTTTCCTTAACTAGTGGCGTCTTCCCATGTGCATGGAAAGATGCGAAAATCATCCCACTGCCAAAAAAGTCCAACCCAGCATCCTTTTCTGAATATCGTCCTATATCCATTTTACCATTTTTATCCAAAGTCCTTGAACGGCTAATATATAATCAATTAAGCACTTTCCTCTCCACATACAATCTCCTTAATCCCTTTCAATCTGGTTTTCGCCCAGGTCATAGCACAAGCACAGCCCTTGTCAATGTTACGGACGATATCAGGTCAGGCATGGAAATCGGTAATCTAACGGTAATGGCATTACTGGATTTCAGTAATGCCTTCAACGCTGTTGATTTCGAAATTTTGCTTGGTATTCTGCGCTCTATTAACATATCTCCATCGGTGACTGACTGGTTTCGTAGTTACCTGTTCGGTCGGCGGCAACGTGTATGCATTGAAGAAGCTCTTTCTTCGTGGAGCAATACGTCTGCCGGCGTACCACAGGGTGGCGTTCTATCTCCTTTACTTTTCGCAGTTTTTATAAACTCCATTTCTAAACGACTACTTTCTTCCTACCATCTTTATGCTGATGATCTGCAGATTTACTGCCGGGCTTCCTTAGGAAACCTGTCGCAAGCGGTTGACACAATAAATCAAGACCTAGCTTGTATTGGCGACTGGAGTAAGAGGTATGGACTTACGGTTAACCCCACGAAGACTCAGGTTATTGTAGTGGGCAGCTCTAGAACCGTTTCTCGAATCGACTGGTCAACTCTTCCCCAAGTTTCCTTTGACAATGTTGTGATTCCGTTTAGTGACAAAGTAAAAAATTTGGGGATTTATATTGATAAAAATTTTTCCTGGACTGCTCAATTACAGGAAGTCAGTCGTAAGTTGTATGCATCTGCTGCGAGTCTGAAAAGACTGCGCAATTTCTTGCCTACTACGACCAAAGTTGCGCTTGCCCAAACACTCCTTCTTCCCATCCTTGATTATGCCGATGTCAGCTATCTTGACCTTACTGAAGAGCAACTCGATAAACTTGAGCGTCTTCAAAATTTTTGTATACGGTTCATATTCGGTTTACGCAAATATGACCATGTTTCCAATTTCCGCGCCAAGCTCAAGTGGTTGCCAATTCGCCTTCGTCGGAATGCTCATATTCTCTCCCTACTTTTCAATGTGCTTTTCTTGCCTTCTTCCCCATTTTATCTTAAAGAACGTTTTGAGTTCCTTGGTGATACTCACACCCGATTTTTACGGTCATCGGATAACCTGAGACTCAAAATGCCTATGCATTCCACAACTATCTACGACAAATCTTTCACAGTGCAGGCTGCCCGATTGTGGAATGCGTTGCCAATGCCCATTAAGCGTGCGCAATCACTGTCAGAGTTCAAAAGGCTGGTGAAGGAACATTACTTGTCGCTTTAACTTGTAGGTATTGTAACTAACTTTTCGCTCCTCTTGCTATTTATAGTTAGTATTTATATATGTATATATTATATGTATATATTATAGGTATATATATATATATATATAATTATTTAATATTTATAGTTGATTATTTATTATTTATGTTTATTGATATATATATATATATATATATAATATACATATTATTTATATTAAATTATGTCTAATTATTGTTAGTGCACCATTGTCAACCCCATTTTTTTGTTCTGTACTGATATGTCCATACCAAGGTTGCCTGGAAGAAATCGCAGTCTGCGATAAGGCCGCCCATTGTATGTTTTTATGTACAATTGTTTTGATTATTTTGTGTTTTATTGGTGTACAATAAAGTATATATAAATAAATAAATAAATAAATAGTGCTACTTTTTAATGCAAAATAACGAGACTAAGTGTTTGTTTCTTATCTTTTTTTATACGGCAAATGATATTTGTCTGTCTCATTTCATCATTGCTTTTATACAGTCATATAATAATTGTACAATAATAAATACCATAATAATACATATTTTTATTTTTTTTATATTCCATGATTTTATACTGCTTGTTAGTTTTTTTTATGGGATTACTCGACAAATGAGCAGGCGTGCTACCTGATGGTAACTAGTCATCGCCGCCCATGGACACCTGCAATCAAAGGAGTTCCAGATGCGTTGCCAAGCCTATTTAAGGAAAAGGGAGAGGAAGGAGAAATGGAGTAGGAAGGGAACTGAGGGAGGAATTGGGCCTCTGGAGCTCCACACACCGTACGAAACGCAACAGTATGCATACTGCTACTTGATGTCAATATTCTGTGGATGGTAGGTATATGTCAAAAACAAATGAACAAAATATAAATGGATACTCAACTATACCCAAATTCGTATACTGGTTCCCTACGTATTCGTCAGATAAACAAACTGATGTACAAACAAACAAACCAGCATAACTTCCATCGTAATATTAGAGGAACTGTTTGTAATTTGTAACATTAAAAGCCTCGACCGGTGGTTATTAACCAAAACATGTAACTCAAATTAATAATAACCGTTCCGGTGTGCCATTTTTATTTAGATTAATTGTTTTTATTACAATGAAATAAACACATAAATGGCGCGGCGTATTTCTAAGAATACAATGGGTAGGTCACTAGGTCTTTAAGGGGTTGCGGGAATGCCAAGCCGATAATGGGGTACAGACTGGCGCCGCCCTTAAGCGGTAGGTACCCATCAGGTATATTTTTCCAGTAGTAGTTAGAATTCCTTAGAAGTGACTGCCTCATTAGTCTAGTGGTCCTAAGCGCGACTGTTACGCTTGAGGTCCTGGGTTCGATCCCCAGGTCGAGCAAAGTGTTATTGGGGTTTTCTATGAAATTCCTAGTAGCAGCTCGGAGTCTGGATTTGTGCCCGGTTAGTGGCAATAGGCTCGCCCCCTATTACATGGGACCTAAACATACCGGCGAAATGTGGGTGTACATTAGTACACCTCTGCCTAACCCTTCGGGGAATACAGGCGTGATGGTATGTTTATGTAGTTAGAAGTCCAAAAAAACCTGACAACCAGTATTTTGTTAGGATAGACTTTTTTTGTCAGTGGCAAGCGGCTGTAGCCTAATGGCTAGGGCGTCGGACTTGCGTCATCACGTGGTTTCTGGTTCGAAACTCACCCATTGCACTACCGACGTGGACCCACTCATAATACAAGCATTTAGCTTAGTACGAGGGGTTACCAAGAATACTAGTAATGTGCGACCGACATCGCTAGTAAGCTTCAGTTAAAAAAAAAGTCTTACTTTCGAATATCAATGTTGCGTAGAAATTGGGTTTTGGAAGTCGAAGACACGGAGCTTCTGTCATCGGACAGAAGCTTCGTTATTGGACAGTTTCTCAAAACACATGTTATTCAGTAGGTATCTACGTGTGTGATAACTCTTTTGTTGATTGTACCGTTTAGTTACGGTGACCTAAATTGTACTTATTCGTAACACTATTACAGATTCTCACTGTATCGAACTCGACTTTCAGACGAAAAGCTACTTTGTTAAGTACAGTCGCCAGCAGGTCAAGGTATACAAAACTGTCAAATTTCTCCAAATGATTTTAAACCTTAAATTGTTGAAGATAAAGTTCAAAATCAACTGAGAAAATTTGACCGTACATGTTTCCAGAGAAAATTGAAGCCAATTTGAAGAGTATTTTATAAATATTTTCACTAGTGTCGCTGTCAATTTAGAAGCCATCGAAGAACTTTTTGATACTTTTATACTCAATTTTATTTATTCACGTAGATCAATATTCACTAAACAGCCCTTCAGACGTTGAAGGGCTGCCTATCTCATATAACTCGCAACATCACAATATGTCCCTAATTGAAAAAGTTGATAGACTAGAAAAAAGGTTTTATATATTTCTATATACATACATACCATCACGCCTGTATTCCCCGAAGGGCTAGTCAGAGGTGTACTAAAGTATACCCACATTTCGCCGGTATGTTTAGGTCCCATATAATAGAGAGCGAGCCTATTGCCATTGACCGGGCACAAATCCAGACTCCAAGGTGCTGCTGGGAATTTCATAGAAAAACTCCAATAACACTTTGCTCAACATGGGGATCGAACCCGGGACGTCAAGCGTAGCAGTCGCGCTTATGATCACTTGAATAATGAGGCAGTTATGTATTCCAACATAATTCGGATAGAAAAATTATCGAAATAAAATAAAGAACAAAGTAATGAATACCGTGACGCCAGTTGACAAGTCTTATTTTGTCTATTGCGACAAGATTATAATAAGCACAATAATTGGAACGAACAAGCGGTATAAGTCACGTATTCATATTATCTCACTTCGGACCTCGTAACGTTATGACGCAAGAATTTTAGCCTTTTACAAAAACTAAACTTAAGCTTGTGTTCTTTTTTCAAAAGACCATTCTATACACGATATGCTTACGCACGTATAGATATAAGATCTTTCTTTGCTTTAAAAAGGACAATGGAGATAATTCTGTTTATTTCTTCTCAGAAATCTATCTCTCAGAGAACTACGAATGCCAGTACCATCTAGTTTAAAAAAATATTTTTTTGTCTATACATTTTATGTGAACTCTCTATGACTTAGGCATCGTGTATAATCCAATGTCATTATTATCTAAGCGAAGCGAAACGACACGTATTAAACCAAGCAACGGTGATATTATTAACATTATTGTATTGCAATCCTCTTAGGAAATGGAAATTACAAACAGTTGGATTAACCGAGAATTGGAAAAGCATAGCGGACTTGCGAATCGGAAACAATGTAGCAATAGTGTACATAATAATTAGTATATCATTATTCCCCGAGCTCCAGCTTAGCATTTATACTTTTTTAACATATGGAAAATACAGCAAGCCCGCATTCGTCGAAGAGTTAAGCAAAGATGTACTAATGCATACCTACATTTTTCACCACTGAGAGCAGCAGCTGCTCCTGGGAATTTCATAAAGAAACCCATTAACACTGCTCGACCTGGAATTGGAACCGGGGAACTCTAGCGTAATAGTCGCGCTTACTAGACTAATCATTCAGGTATACTTTTTTTTTTTTGAAAAAAAAAAGCTTAATAGCAATGTGGGTCGCACATTACTAGTAATCTTGTTAACCCCTCGTACTAAGCTAAATGCTTGTATTACGAGTGGGTTCACGTCGGTAGTGCAATGGGTGAGTTTCGAACCGGCAACCACATGATCGCAAGTCCGACGCCCTAGCCATTAGGCTACCGACGCTTCGAAACTTTATAATCAAAGTATTTATTTATTTACTAATTCTTTATGCACCGTTGGTAAAGTCGCCAGCAGGTCAAGGTATACAAAACTGTAAAATTTCTCAAAATGATTTTAAACTGTAAATTGTTGAAGATAAAGTTCAAAATCAACTGAGAAAATTTGTCATTTTGTGGTAACTTGATGGGCTGGCCACCGAACAAAAGCTTTTCAAGTATTTCAAAGGGGTTTCGAACTCATGACCACTTGCATGCCAGTCTGTTGCCTTCGCCATCAAACATAGGTAGTCGCTTCGTATTATGTAAGTTATATAACGTAAGGTCCACATTTCATGAACTCAGGCCATTTGCCTAATATGATGTAATAGCACCCATGATATACAGCAAAAGTTTGCGGAAAGCATGAAAATTACAAAAAAGTTATTTAATAAACATAAGATAACATACCATGACGCCTGTATTCCCCGAAGGGTTAGGCAGAGGTGTACTTAATGTACACCCACAGTTCGCCGGTATGTTTAGGTCCAATATAATAGTGGACGAGCATATTGCCATCCACCGAGCACAAGTCAAATCCAAAGTTATTTAATACTAGCTCTTAAGTTAACGATCCTTTCACCTCCTCACTTACTCAACTAAATTGTTGATATTTTGAAACGAAACACAACTTCTAACAGCATTTTAAAACGGAATTATTATTAGAGTTTGCTGCAAAAATGGCTGTTTTCGTTGTCCGAGAACGTTCCTGGGGAAATTGCAGCGAACACAACAGTAGTTGGGGAGCAACAACGACATTTTAGTTTCAGAAATACAATGACACTGCACCGGTCTTATTGCAGTTGTGACTCTGTTGTCGTAGTAGTATGGCCACCATTTTGCAAGCGTGCAGTTATGAACCGGTGAAAATGAGCTTTTATGAGTATTCTGATTTATTTTTTTGTGTTTGTTTGGGGATTGGGTCCAATCATCGTAAAATTTGGTAACTGTAAGTTACTTAAGGCAGAATTCTAATTGTTTATTTGGTTTACACTTGCAGCAATAACAATTACATAAATAAGCTAATTAAATACTATAATATAATAAATATAATATTCCTAAATAATAACTGAACAATGATATCAATTATTGTGATTTTATTTATTGATCACATTTTCGTATAAAGATATGATTAACATTGATGTCAATTTAATAAGTACAATAGTTGATTAAGCCCTTGATGCTGCAATGCTTGGAAAAGGCACTAAGTCATAAGTAAGTACACTTTAAATATGTACACTTAGTTTGCAATAAATAACTTGTTTTGATTTCACTTAATCATTTCGCCTTGGGCACCAATTACTTTTTTTGTTTTGTTTTTGGCCCTACACCTGTAAAACATCCTAGGTTCGTGGCAGTATCAATTGTAATATAAACTATACTTATAGTTTATAGTACAATTACTGCCACGTAGCATCCATTATTTTTTCACATTGCCATGAATCTAGAATTTGTACAACTACGGACAATTTGCGAAAAACCAAAAAAAATTTTTTTCCACATTCAATCGGTCCGCCTTTGTATCGTGTAATTATTTTAAGACTAGAAATTTGGCTTTGCCTGGTCCGCAGAAGAATAAGGAATAACGTAGCTTTCTGTGAAAGGGTGAAAGAATTATTTAAATCGGTTCTGTAGTTTCAGAGTTTATCGATTACCAACAAACAAATCATTCCTCTATTTAATAATAGTATAGTCAAAGTCAACGTCAAAATCATTTATCCAAATAGTCTGCTCAGTAGTACTTTTTGAAAGTAATTTTTAACATTATAGACAACCCCAAAACGCCCGCCCTTTAGATAATATATTTGTATAGATACAGATAGAGGCATCGATTGGTTCAGAAAAATAACGGATTATGTGATTTACTTTTTTCACTCGTTGGTAGATGTAGGCCAATAAACATTAAGTATTCCGATCAGTTGCAAGTCTAATCCGGTACTTGACAGGCATAAGTATGATCACCGGGCGGGTGGTCGGTCTCGTACATTAAAATGTATTGCGAGTAAAACCGATTACGAAAACGACAACTTGCGAAATAGGTTTTGCAAATGGACACAGCAGAAATAAAAATGAACTTGTGAGACTCATTAATAAATAAATTCTAGCTGACCCGACAGACACTGTACTGTATTAGCTATGAATATTCAATTCGAACAAGAATAATAGTAAAAAAAACGCGTGAAGTTAAAGTAGTCGCTAATTTAACTGACATTTTCCGATATTCTTAATTTTTCTTGCCATAAGAGCCTTAATAAAAGCGGTTATTATTCTCAAGTTATTGCGTGACCAAGGGAAATAGATATTAATTTTTATATAAACAGATTAACATGTATAATGTAGATGTGGAAAGACACTTTTTTAAAAACTATAATTAAACCTTGCTCGAGAACCGGCTGCTGCCTGTCATAATCAATTTTTTTAATAAAAAGCTCAATTTATTCACACCCCCAATCTTCAAATTTCTTTTTTTCGACCGTACTCGTGAAAGGTAGAATCGGGTTGCGGAAAAGTAAACTTAAATCATAAAAATCTGCTCTATTTATCTTAAAGAAATTAAAATTAAACAGCCATCTTTCCTCGTCATCTTGACTCAATTACCGACAGTTATCTTCGCAAACAATCTTACCCTTTTAACCTTTATCTCGAGCAACCCATTCGCTCGGTCAAATTATAAGCAAAATTATAAAGCGGGCTATTCACTACCATAATATAATATCACTCGTTAACATACTGCTCATATATTGATTATTGACATCACAACATCAATACCTATATAACTCGATGCGGTAACTAATTAATTACCTAAATTAATATTCTACAAACAGTTGGGTGCATAATTTAGTGAGTCCTAAGGGAAACAGAAGACAGCAATGCGGCAAACGTACAATATCCACGTGTATTTGCATACAGACAAACTGACGGTTATGGTGTTATGTAGTACGAGGCAAGGATATATTGTATTCCTTGCCATATGGCGCTTGTTGATTTATTTCAGTAACTAGCTCTGTGTGGGAGTGAATGTAACGAATCACGCCACATACAAAATCATGTTAAGGTGCCATACTTCGTCATCCGATTTACCGTCCTCACCGGCGGGCGAGGTCCGTTGCAAAAGTAGGCCCTGTCCCTTATTCGAGCCATCCATCCGATCCATCTATTTTTGGGTATGGTGTTGGAAATGCTTTACGCACTATCCACCGCGCCGGGGAGAGCGGTGGGGAGTGTCGGCCTCCGCTCTGAGAAGAGCGAGCTACCGATTAAACCAACCTCGGCGTTTTGCGTCACCACTTTAGTGCCGGGGCTACGGGAGCGCTGTAGCATTCATCTGCAGACCGAGCAGATCCTATTTTAACCAATACAACAGCAACACCCCAATAAGATAGGGCCTATCTCTTAATCGAGCCATCCATCCGTCCCATCCCATCTAAACTGTCTGCAACACTCTCCATGTCAAAGTCCGATACCTCACGGGGACGCTCGTAGCTACTCTTGAATTCATTGAAAACTAGCTGACCCGTAATCACTTCGTTAAGCGATATATCTTATGACACTCACAAATAATGTGGCTTTCTATTGGTAAAATAATGTTTAATCCAGAGATTACCCCCTTACAAAGATTTTTTAGTTTTTGTTTAGATAACAGATATATTGCGAAATATAATTAAATATAAGACGTATAAAAATAGTTTAAATCATCTAATTAAGATGTAAGATTTAAGATTTTAGTGGATATTAAGAGGGGATGCTCGGTCCCTTTCCCGCAAAATAAATGTTAGTATAAAATTTGTATGGCATATCTGTTTGTGATGATTGTGTCAGCATGGTGGACTATAGCCTAATCCTTCTCATCCTAAGTGGTGGGACAATATAATGGGTTTATTTTGAAATAAAAGGTAGGTAAAATAAAAACAAAAAGGTTTTTAATATACTTATTGTAATATCCAATTATCCAAATCATCTCGTAGCGTCTCGTAGCGTTCGTAGCAGATTCGTAGCTGCTACGACAGGTACTTTTAAATTTTATAAGATTTATCCTACTGGTTTCTAACACTCACGCGAATATTAGACATGGATGCTGTAAAGGATCCGAAACGTCGGGAATTTAAAAATATCAATATAACGCCATAAAATCCGTAAAAAGTAGTTTTATTTCAAGATTTATCCTAATTAATTTCCTGCAGCTTTTAAGGTTCTACTACTTAGTGCTTTTAATGTCGCTGCATAATATTTAAATGGGATGTTGTACACTGTGAGCGCGATAATAATTAATGAAACAACAGGCGATGAAGACATTATTAAGGAAGATGAGCTCTAATAATTTATTAACGTACAACGGCAGAGCGTTAAATTAACTTGTACTTAATTTTATCTAAAACGCTTGCAATGTGCGTGACGGTGATGCAGTATTTTATGCATTAAATTATGTTAATATGCAGTTGTTGATAAAATTTATTTATGCTTTTACGAGCTGACTTTATTTATCACTACATAAAATTCGAAGTGTGACTGGATGACCATGTTTAAACAGAGTATGAAAAAAATATACCATCACGCCTGTATACCCCGAAGGATTAGGCAGAGCTGCAACTATGAGACGACGGTAGTCCGACGGTATAGGGAGAGACACTAACATTAATGCCAAATAGAAAAACACAATAACACTGCTTGGTACGGAACCAAACCCTCAAGCGGAGCTGGAAGTCACTCTCTTAACCATTACCTTTTTACCAATAAAGCAGTTAATCTTATCATAGAAGTAAGTCCGACTGCAAGCACATTTATTTAAAAATAGTAGGGCAAATAACCGAAATCAGATTGAAGTTTTTTATTTTTATAGCCTGTAGTGAAAAATAAACCACTATAAACAAACGGAAAGATTTTGCGTGTTTCACGAAATACCGCATTGTCAAACGTAATGTCATGACTCGCTTTCAGTCTCTTTATCCGGAACGGTTCTGGAAAAGCCGGCTTGTGACCGCTATGTGATTCCTCTTGTGCCGGGAATATTTGCGTCTCTATTTATATGCAATAAATGTGCATATAACCAGAGATTATAAAGAGGACAGATTTGTTCCTTTGTAATCGATAAACTCTAAAACTCCTCAACCGATTTTAATTATGTAATTAATATTTAAAAGCCACATTATTCCAGATTAACATTAGGTATCTATTATTTCGTGGGACAGCTGGGATTGCTTGCGGAAGAAGCCGCGGCAACTCTCTAGTATACTATACAAGGTTTCCGCCCATGGCTTCGCCCGCGAGATTTCTCGGCTTTTCTTTACTATAATATGTATGTATTATATATGTAAACCTTCCTCGATAACCATGCTATTCATTGGTGAAAACAGCATGAAATCGCTGCAATAGTTTTTGAGTTGACAAACAGACAGACAGACAGTCGCGGCGGAGGACTTTGTTATATACTTTTTAGTGATGTAATAATTGTCATTAACAAAGACACGGACCTTTGTGATACAAGATGAAAGACCAAAAATACTGGAAAACTATTTTCCAAATAAATGCTGTATGCTACGTTTGATACGTAGCCTACAGGCTTTTAAGTTCGAATATGACTTTAAAGGTCCTAGTGACCGGTGGACCACTGCTTGTCATAGTCGTGGCGAAAGTCACGAATCCCTTGGCCTGGCAAGGCATGATAGGGCAAGGAAGTTCGGTTCGGCGTTTAGTCGGTACGAGAACGCCTGCCAAAGCGACAGACGATCCCTGAGGATTTAGAATACGAAAAGGGATAAGGAAAATATAGGAAATTATTGTATATTTTTTTTGTTATCTATTTATTATATTAATATGATTGTGTAGTAACACCTTTTATATATAAAATTATTGTATACTTATCTTTATTTTATTGACAGATAGATTGATACGATTAACAGATTTTTCTTGTTAGACTAGCCCCTACTACGGTACGTATGATATACACCTCTGCCTTACCTATCGGGGAACAGGTGTGATGATATATCTTATGTATATTATTCCTGCTCCTACTCTGGTCTAGCAAAATTCCTATGCGATATCCTCGACTCAGGAGCGTAGAACAAATATTATGTATGGTTTTTGAGTTGCATTTTTTATGGTCTATTTGTACATGAGCCTTTCTGATGGTACACGCAATTACGCTATAAGAAATAGTCTTAGTATGTGAGCAATATTTAAAAAATACTGTTTCTTAATGTGACCTCAAAATTGTGGAATTTTCACCACAATTCGCTAACTAAAAGCCTGTGAAAGAACACCCTAAGTTTGCGGTAAATAACTTTACAGAACAAACTTAGTAATTCAGTTTTGTATACTTCAGCTAACAAGATGTTGGATGACTTGTACTTGGTAACATAATTTAGAAATGGTTTCATATAGCATAACCACAACTTCAGCTAATATCTATTTGATTGTAACAAATAATAAACTTTATTTTAATACGAAATGGTTATGCACAGGTGTACTAATGTACACCCATAGTTCGCCAGTATGTTTAGGTCCTATGTAATAGGGGGCGAGTCTATTGCCATTAACCGGGCATTAATCCAGACTCCGAACTGTTTCTAAATGATATAGAAAAACGCAATAGCACGTTGGCTGACCTGGGAATCGAATCCAAGACTTCTAGCGTAGCAGTCGCGCTTAGGACTAACACTAGACCTAGTCTTAATTTGTTGTATTTTTTATAAAATTAAAATGAAATATTCAAATTAACAAGCTTGTATTGCTGCGATTCTAGTAATTGCAAATGCCAAATGTGAGTTCTAAAGATCGATTCCTAGGTCTAAAAATGTTAAAATGTTAAGTATTTGTATGAAATGTAGCACCTTAGATTTCGGGTTATTTGGACCTACAACATAAAAGGGCACTGAGTATTTACATAGTATATCTCTGTCCAACCTTTCAGATATACTTGCGTGATGATATTTTAGTTAAGTTATAATAATTAATAGACTGCCTCATTAGTCTAGTGGTCCTAAGCGCGACTGCTACGCTAGAGGTCCTGGGTTCGAACCCCAGGTCGAGCAAAGTGTTATTGGGTTTTTCTATGAAATTCCCAGTAGCAGCGAGAAGTCTGGATTTGCGCCCAGGTAATGACAATAGGCTCGCCCACTTTTACATGGGACATAAACATACCGGCGAAGTGCGGGTTTTAGTACACCTCTGCCTAACCCTTCTTGGAATACAGGCGTGATGGTATGTATGTATGTATGTGTTATAATTAATTGATAAAGGTCACCACGTAATAATTATGACTTTATAGTCGAGACATTTAATCAAAACTAATAAACAACTAAACAAGAACTAATTAACAACAAATCAATTAACAATTATTTGTTTGAGATGCAGAACGTAATTAATATTACACTGTAAATTGACGAGTTTCGTCTAAAATGTTCGTCGGTGAAGGAAATTCAAAAAGTTGAAGTATTCACAAACTTTTCCAGACACTAATTGCATCTGCTTACAAACTCGACTTAAACGAATATTGCTGTTCGCTGGAATTCCATAATTGTCTGAGAAACATGCTTGGTTTCCAGAATATTTTCATGAAATGGAAAGTAATACTGCAAAACAATTTTATATTTCTCTTTGCCCCAAGTTATTGTTTTTCTTGGTAAAGGAAAAATGTGTAGCGTATTAATTGTTAATTATCACACGCTTCAACAGTGAACGAAAACATCGTGAGGAAACCAGCATGCCTGAGAGATTTTCTTGACGGAATGTGAAGTTTGCCAAGCCGCAGTAGGCTAGCGTGGTGGACTAAAATATAATCCCTCTCGTTCTGAGAGGAGACCCGTGCCCAACAGTGGGATGATGATGATGGCTTTTACATAAAATTATATAAAATGAGTGCGTTTAAATCGTCATCATAACATTACATATATATTCAAAAACCCTCAATTGTGTTATCAAAAATGACGCACTGAGAATCCTTTAGAGAGAGCAAAACCTGAAGCGCTGTTAATAAATTCTCCCTATATTTCAAATTAAATTACGGTTGTTGTGTAGATCCCGGGGCATTAGCAAAACCTTTACTCGGCCAAAGGTAATTTTTGACGTCAATTTGTTGGAGAGCCCGTGGGTGGCATTTGTGAAAGTGATGAACAAAACATTTAATAAAAGGATAGATCTAGATTGATTTTGGTTTCTCAATTATTTCCTGAACCAAGTTTTGGGTATATTGAATGTCGGACTGGTAACAAAAAGTCAATCTATGTATTTTCGATCTGTATTCTGTCAAAACTCGAATGGCAGATATTATTTATATCAAATATTGATCCAAAAGTAATATTTTTGACGTTCAGGAGTGACACCAAAACTAGAGGAATAATTTATATTTCAAACTATTTTCTATTACCAGTTTCTTTCAGGGCATCGAGTTTTAGTCTCATTATTATTACTTTTAACATCACTAAAGTGTTTTTAAACCTTCCATGAATACCGAAATTTAATCGATTAGAAATCAATAGAGTACAATAAAGTCCTAGCCAAAAATTTTGTTTATTATTTTATTTATTTATTTATTTATGTTAATGTGCATTATAAGGACTAGGTATATAAATTCATCGAAACCTGAAATGAATCAGAGAATGACCATTTGGTAATGTATCTTTAATCACGTGTACTATTTTAAAATCACTACATATCATATAACAAAGTCCTCCGCCGCGTCTGCTTGTCTGTCCGCGATAAACTCAAAAACTACTTTTATTTTCATGCTGTTTTCACCAATGGATAGAGTGATTCAAGAGGAAGATTTATATGTATAAATCTTAAATCTCATATTATAGTACAGAAAAGCCGAGAAACCATACGAGCGAAACCGTGGGCGGAAAGCTAGTATTAAATATATAAGATTGAAGAAGTCAATAAACAACAAAATTGTAATAAATTTATCAGATACAACAACCAAACATTTTATGAATCGACACTAAAAACTATTCTGCTTATAACTCTAGATAATAGTAAACTTTTGGTAGCTAGATAGGGTAAAACTAGGTATAACTGGCCATCTGCAATAACTGGCCAGGTCCCGCTAAAACTGTCCAAAATAAGAAACCGAGACGCCAAACGCCATCTATTTTCTTTTATTAATATTATTTGTACTTTTAAGTCTCATTTTAGTTTATAATTTCGCCATCATACCTAAAAACATAGCGCCAATAGTTCGTTACATTTGAAAGTCGGTGAACAAGTTTGAATCCATATGGATGTTTATCAAAACGGTAAGAGAAGTGTTTATTTCAAAATATCAATTAAACAAGTTTTTCACTTGCTAACTTTATGGTAAATTAACAAGATTTTACGTTATATGTAAAATATCATTATAGTAAACTGATTGTTTTGATTTATTGGTAATTAATAAGTTTTAATGGGGTGGCTAATAACTGAAATAAAAAATAAGACATTTTCAGTAACTGTCCACCTATGCCAGTAACTGACAAAATTAAACAATCGCCTGTTTTGCAAAATTGTTAGATAAATTGTATTGTTATAAGGTGTAGTATAGCGTGTCTAAATTTGGTGTCTTTTTGTGAGGTCTTTTTAGTAACTGGCATAGGTGGCCAGTTGGGTGGCCAGTTACACATCGTAAATATATTATGATCAGGTATGTTTAAAAAGCGCCAATAAGCTATAGATAAAGCTGCCAATTTCGTTTACAATAAAGAAGGATCTGTTCGCAGCGCTGCCATTTTATTTGGGGTTCCGAGAAGCCCTCTTCAATTTAAATTATAACACCCTGAAACAAAACTTAAGTCCGGCCAAATCCTGTATTAACAGAGGTTGACGAAATCGCTTTAGTAAACTTTAGCCAGGCAAGGATTTGATGATGATTGATAGAAAAAGGATGATATAAAGACATGTGTTCAGGACTATCTTAAAGGGAAACCGAGACCAAACCCGTTTCAAAATAACCGGGGTAACGTGTGGTTCAATGCGTTCCTAAAACGACATCCTGAAATTTCTGTTGACATCAGAAGGGTTTCCAAATTTCGGGAATTTCGGACTTATATATTTCTTTTTTATGGGATTAATCCGCAAACGAGCAGGCAAGCTATCTGATGGTAAGTAGTCATCACCGCCAATGGACATCTGCAATACCAAAGGAGTTACAGAGGCATTGCCGAGCCTATTTAAGGAGAAGGGAAGGGAAGGAGAAAGGAGTAGGAAACGGACTGACTGAGGGAGGAATTGGGCCCCGGCGCCCCGGCCTCCACACTCACCGTACGGAACGCAGCAGTATACATACTGCTACTTGACGTGGATATTCTGCGGGAGGGGAGTGCTCCCCCGTGTCATCGGGCATGTAAACATGCCCGCAGACACTACTACTACTAAATAGACGAGGTATACTATATTGGCGAGGAGCAGCTAAATAAGCTATACAGCATCCGAGCCGCGTTATTAATGGCGATGAAACAGGGTTTAGCATTTGTCCAAAAACAGGAAATGTTCTAGCATAAGAAGGAAGCAAGAATCTTATGAAATCGAAAAGGCTTCACCTAAAGAAAATATTACTCTAATGGTAGTTTCTCCGCTGCGGGATTTGCTTGTTAACCCATTATAATATATCCATACAAAATAATTCCAGACCATATTGTTGTAAGTGTACCATTATATGGTTGGGGTATTGGAAGAAGCGGCAATGGTCTTATGAATCAATAGCAACAAGATTTTTGGGGCTTTTAGTGTTTTTTGTGTTTGTAATGGAAGAAGATATATTTTTATGGTTTTGTTATTTTTCTTATAGGTCTACGATTCAATTTTGTTTTTATTTTAGCTAATTCTTGTTCTGGCTAGTAACTGAAATATATTAAGCCAGTTATTGATTTTGACGGCTAATTACTGGTCAAATTTCATAATTTTTGGAAAAATATATTTAAAAATTACAAAAACTGTATTTTTATTGCATTAATTATGTTATTTTAAAAAATGGCTTCATTCTCTAATCAGCAATATCACAGAAGTATTATTTGAACGATTTATATTGAATCTATAATGACTGGAACTGGCCAAGGTGCTTAAGTGGCCAGTTACTGCATGTTTTACCCTACTGCTGACTTATTTCCTAAAACTACCGGTCAGTTAACGGGTACTAAACATTTGGAACTGTTTTATTATTTGTTTGTTAACATCCCAACTGTAAAACGTTTTGCGTTTTCATGAACTACTTTTATACCCATATAACGGAATCTGATGTCCTAAACTTCCGTGCCAGTTATAAGTTATTTGAAACAATTTATTACGTTGTAAACAATTGTCAACAGAGTCAATTTATTTGTTTTGAAACCAGTGTAAAACAATCCCAATAACTAACTTTTTCCTCAATAGATAGACATTTTAAAGCTCATAATATCAAGAGACTTTTCCCAAATAAATACCACAATTATTATGTTGGACTGCCTCATTAGTCTAGTGGTCCTAAGAGCGAGTGCTATGCTAGAAGTCCTGGCTTCGATCCCCAGGTCGAGCAAAGTGTTATTGGGTTTCTCTATGAAATTCTCAATAGCAGCTCGGAGTCTGGATTTGTGCCCAGTTAATGGCAATAGGCTCGCCCCCTATTACATGTAACCTAAACATAACGGCGAAGTGTGGGTGTACATAAGTACACCTCTGCCTAATCCTTCGGGGAATACAGGCATAATTATGGTATGTTAATATCGAGAGATTTTTTTGCTCTGTCCTAGGTCCTCCTCCTTAAATCGTATTCATCAATGCTGAGTATCCTTTTCACTTTACTTTTTTACCTTTACCCGAATAAAATACCACAATGACAATGTAATCTCTCGCGTAGGTACCCTCTATCTATAATGCACCTCTCATATATATGTTAATTACACCATAGTAGGTCAAAACTGTCCTATATTCTAAGCTATCGCTGTGGCAATCAGTGGACGCCTAATTCTATTTTCAATATAGAGATCACACTTCGCGTGGACTATCTACCGTATCTATCGCGTATGCTTGTCAGCAGATGATTTGCAGTAATATCTGTGCTTAATTGCTTTAGCTTTTCGACTATATGTCTATCGCATTATTAACTAGTTTTCCCAAATATTTGGACTGTTTGGAATCGTAGATTGGGCTAAAGAGGTTTAAGAGTATTTCTGGTATATTAATAAGTAATATGTATGTTTCCCGTGGTTCCAACCGCATCTCAAAGTACTTTTTAAGAAAAAAGGATAGCCTATGTAAATACATAGGCTATCCTTTTTCTTAGTCCCCCTAGTCTTAGTTTCCCTAGTAGGCAATTTATCTCATTTTAATCCAAGTTATGTCGAAGTTCATGGTTTAGGCGTGAAAAGGTACAGACTAATAGATAAACAGACAGAGTTTATTTTGAATTTAATTTATAATGTTAGTAAGTAGAGTCCCTATAAGTTTAATATTGATGGTTGACGATGCTCAACTATGGTTGACAAAATTGTCAGGAAAAATAAAACTAACGTTAAAGAACTAGCGAATATAGGTCGCATCACTTACCTGTGTGAATTCAAAAATATATTTACGTTACGTCTCGACAATGACATCACCGGTCCACACCGCTGTTCGCACTATTTTATCGCGTCAATCTATTGAAGATCCACGATCCTCAATCAAGCTGTGACAAGCGCTATCTATGAAATTTACGAGCTTTTCAACGCTTTTATCCTCTTCGAACCAAACAAATATTCAGACTGCTGTTTTAAATCACATTTAGAGAATGTGTGGCATCGAAAAACTATTCGGGAAAGAAATATGGTCATAATTTTTATTATAATATATCTAGTCGACGAGTCGATATAATGATCGGCCAACGTATTCTATAAGTAGGTATATAAGTTCAGACCTTTGTGTGCGTAATAGGGAGACTAACGGTGCGGAAGAATAGGTCTTAAAATGTTGCTGGTGCGTTGCAAAATACCGTTTTTTGTGAAAATAACTAGTTAGGACAAAGAAGAACCAATTACAAGTGACACATTGCGTTTTTTATATTTTTAGCTAAGCAAAGAAACCATAGCCGATACTTGTCGATAAACTATAGACGCTGAAAGAAACCTGAATGTCTGTAAGATTTTCTTACGTGAGTTTAGTGGACCTAAGCCGAAGACCCCAACAGTGGGACGATGCGTTAATGATGATAATAAATGGGTTGATGATGATGTTAAAACAAGCCAATATAATTTCTTATAAAGTGAAAATTAGTTACTAATTCTCCTATAGATGTATCTAAAAGTTAGTCGATTTTTTAAACATGAATAAACTAACAGTCACAGTTTCGTATACAGAAAAGATTATGAAGCTATGTAAATAGCTTACTTTTACTGAATGGTACAGGTTTTACTAACTATTTAATAAATGTCTTACTATACTAATCGACTGCTACGCTAGAGGTCCTGAGAGGTTAGAGGTACGATTCTCAGATAAGCAGTGTTATTGAGTTTTTTTTTTTTTATGGGATAACTCGGCAAACGAGCAGGCGAGCTACCTGATGGTAAGTAGTCATCGCCGCCCATAGACATCTGCAAAACCAAAGGAGTTGCAGATGCGTTGCCGAGCCTATTTAGGGAAAGGGAGGGGAAGGAGAAAAGGAGAAGGAAGGGGATTGGGGGAGGAATTGGGCCTTTAGTTGGGAGTTTAGTTTTGTGCCCAGCTAGTGACACTTGGCTCGCTCCCTATTACATGGGAACTCAACATACTACCAACAAACTGTGGGTGTACATTAGTAGGTACTTCTCTGCCTCTCTGCTTAACCATTTGGGAAATACAGCCATAACAGTGCGTATACTGATTAGAAATTTCATAAATTCTCCACTTTCAAATGAGCCCTGCAACATAAACAAGCAGCAAAAGCTATTTTAGTCTGGCGCACTACCATGACAAGTTTTTGTTCGATCTTGACATCATCATAAACTGAAAGAGGTTTTATATCTTTTTTGTATACTCACTATGACATAGACAATCTCTACATGTTTCTAAATAAAATATTTATGATAAAAACTAGAGTTGTAAAATTTACTGGTCACTGGTACTTAGTGGTCCTAAACGTGACTGCTACGCTTGAGGTCCTGGGTTCGATCCCCAGGTCGAACAAAGTGGTATTGGGATTTTCTATGAAATTCTCAGTAGCAGCTCTTAGTAGTCTCCTAGTCTGGATTTGTGCCCGGTTAATGGCAATAGACTGGGGCGAGTCTATTGCCATTAACTTTTACATGGGATCTAAACATACCGGCGAAATGTGGGTTTACATTAGTACTTACACCTCTGCCTAATCCTTCGGGGACTACAGGCGTGATGGTATGTATGTATGTATATTAAATTTAAGCATTTGGTGTAACTGGTAAGCTACCCCAAATTTACTATATTTTTGTTTTGTTGTTGTTTTAGTTAACGTCGACGTCCAAATCCTGTTTGAGGTAAGTATTTGTGTTCCACGGACATATTTGTTTGTTCCCTAATGGGAAAAAAACAAACCTCTTAAAATATGTGATAGGTATACCATCACGCTTGTATTCCCCGAAGGGTTAGGCAGAGGTGTACAAATGTACACCCACATTTCGCCGGTATGTTTAGGTCCCATGTTATAGGGGGCGAGCTTATTGCAATTAACCGGGCACAAATCCAGATTCCGAGCTGCTACTGGGAATTTCATAGAAAAACCCAATAACACTTTGCTCGACCTGGTGGTCGAACCCAAAAACTCCACCGTAGCTCGTTCGTCGTACTACTGAGTATAGCAAATTGATATTTAAAGGCACGAAGCCTACCGCATTCCTTTGAATTAATAGGTTGATTAAGGTTTCCATTGTCCTTACCTGGGCTGGGCTATTCTTATGGCGTAATTGTTAAGTTATTGTCTTGCTTTGCTCTGCTTAATTAATTAATTGCGTCCTGAGCTGTTTGGCGTACAAAAAGTATTTAGTCAAATAATTATACATACTATGTAGGTATTTTAAAACCGGACTATCCTGGAATAGAAGAGCGAAACCCTAAAAATATCAAGGTTACTTTTTTAACTCAATATAAAGGTTGAAGTAGAAAGTTCTTTAGAATTATGTACCTATTGTTTTTTTTTTGCAAATAGTTCATCAGCCAGGTTTCCTTAGTTAGTCGAATTCAGGGATTGTTTTAGTGATCATGAATCAAAAATACTATTTGGAACCCTGGAATCAGAAGAATATTAAGATCATAATGTATATTGAACTTAGCTAATGTTTTTTTTTATATACTAGTTTATTAAACATCCACCACTTAACTTGACCCGCTCAGTTGTAGCTTCAATAAATCAAGGATACTCTAATACTAATCATTGCAATCCCAGGTTTTCATTATACATACCATCATACATTAATTCCTTAAAGGGATAGGCAGATGTGTACTACTGTACACTCGAATGTAACGAACCCAGAACCTCTAGCGTAGCAGTCGCGCTTGGGATCACTAGACTAATGAGGCAGTTATAATATTACCTTATTTCTTATTAAATACAATATACAATTTTATAATACAAAATACAATTGACCTATCTATAGCGGCAAAAAAAATGGAGTAGTATTCTTATACCACTTCTTTAGGTAAATGGAACAAATTTAGAGCAATAAATCTAAGAAAAATATATGCGAGCCCACCATCATTCTTCCAGGGTATCGTATCAATCTATTTTTCAATTTCCTACCTCCTTTTATTACTCTGTGATTTTTCACACACAGGTCTAGAAAAAAATATGGAACAACCTTCACTGGTAACCCAGAGTTACTTGACTGTAATATTTTTTAGAACATATTGCAAGCGAACCCAACGAGAAACGTGTCGGAAATTAAACTATATAAACGGGCTTTAGGCACAGAATATAATGCAGAAGGTTCAATATGGACCTTAAGAATATATATTGTAGAAATCTTCAAAATTACTTATGTATATAGGTACGGAGATACGTAATGACGGACGTTTATTAACAAAGAAGAGTACGAGGACGTTTATTAAAATATGGAATATCGCAGGGGAAAAGTTTCCATGAACTAATAATAGTTGCTTGCGGAAAATAAAAGAAGGGAAATACTACGCATTCTATGAATAATTTTACATTGTCTTTGAAAAAACCTTGTTGTCCACTAGATTTTTCTACTTGAACTTGGGTGCGTTTACATTAAACAAATATCTCTTACACAACATATTAATAATAGTTACGTGGGATCATCGAACACACAAGCCGTGACGTAGACGCTATTGCACTCAACCGTTACAGCCTTCACCTTTTAAAAGAATACTTTATTCTGTAGAGTAACTTGATATGTGCTCGTTATAAAGATACTCTTCGCGACCTATCGAGACAAAATATATCGCTGAAACGCAAGAATTCTGTTCCCATTAATAGGACATAATAGAGACAACGGCATTCAGAGTATGGCCTTTCTGTATTTTAAACCTTACTCT
Organism: Subacronicta megacephala; assembly: GCA_958496365.1. Classification (NCBI taxonomy): domain Eukaryota; kingdom Metazoa; phylum Arthropoda; class Insecta; order Lepidoptera; family Noctuidae; genus Subacronicta; species Subacronicta megacephala. The sequence goes on along the minus strand of OY292531.1, from coordinate 9,315,230 downwards.
TTGCTCCAGGTATTCGGAACGTGGCAGGTATTTTATCTGAGCTGTATATAATGTACAGTTGGCTTAACAGGCAGCAAACGCAAATAAATATAAAAGAAGGTACCGAGGAATTACACAACCTCGATTGCCACGAAACGGTATGGAAAGAAAGAAAAAATAACTTCAATAATAATTCGTAGTAAAAATAAACTGCAGTAGTAGGTACCTACTACATTTTTTCTCGCGGGTGTGCTGAAAATGAATAAGACCCGAGTTCAACAGACGAAACAAATAAAACTTGGAAGGTCTATCATTTCACCATATAATTATCAACCAATATACTGTACCACTGCTGGGCACGGTGGCCTTTTCATAATGAGAGGGCTAGCGTTGTGTCCCCACGCTAGCCTACTGCGGGTTGACAGACTTCACACGCCTTTGAGAAATTATCTCAGTCATACAAGTTTCCTTTACCATTAATGATAATATAATTAATTATTAGTATGCAAATGAGTCCGGAAAGTCAGAAGTGCTGGCCTTGGGTTCGAACTCCAAAGGTCATATCACTAAGCTATTCCTATTATATATTTTATAATAGGAATATCATTATATCACGGCTTTTAACTATCTAACCGCGACATAAATACATAGCTGTATTGAGAAAAATATATGATATAAGCGTTTTGATTCCACTTGAATCAAATAATTCCTGCTACATCTCCTCAGGCTTTCGAAGGAGGAAGTCATTATTCTGAACCAAAAATAAAGTAAAGCGGAAAATGCGTACCTGCTTTGGCCCGAAGTTTAGCCGAAGCCAAAATCGCTCTTTATTAGCCCTTTTTTTCATTCATTCATGATGAACAAGTAGCAAATACGTATTCACATTATTCTGACACCTTATAAGTCAATTTCAATGCTAATGGTATAAGTACCTAACTGTTGTTTAAATAACACCTTTTTTTATAGATATAAATTTCAGTGACAGAAAAAAATTGCCTCAGGTAGGGTCCGGTTAAGTACCTACACCGGACATGTAGCATTCGCATTTGGGATGCAGGTTTGAACCCTACCTGATGCCGAATTTTTCTTTCACTAAAATGTAATGGCAAATATAATTTAAACAAAATATATTTACAACGTCCGCAAGCAATCAGATGAGGCATCTGATGGTAAGTGGTCATCGCCGCCCATGGTCACCTGCAGCGTAGGAGAAGTTGCTGATCATTTATTTATTTATTCATAAAGTACACCAACAGCAAATACATACAAATTGGTACTTAAATTCTATAAAATTGGTATTTTTTCTTATGTATATACTAATTAAAGGTGTACATAACATTTTTGTATGAATACAAACAGATAAAATAAATTAAATTACAATAAAAAAGAAACAGTTAAGTTGTATGAAGCATTGTCAAATTATGTAAATATCAGAAAATTAAATTATAAAAATTCGGTAGTAGGTACAGTAGGAGCAGATTGATAAGGTTATTTATTTATGGATGTCTTGTTTCAATATTACAAATAAAGCTTAGGTCTAAAACTTTCTTCCTAATACCATCATAACATTAAAGAGAAAAGGAAGAAGCAGGGAGACTTAAGGGAAAAATTGGACCTCCGGGGCTTGACATATCCTATCACCCCCTAAATTATCAAAACAATTTTGATCATCTTGTCGATTGTCATCAATATATATCATTTTTTTTTTGAAAAACCTATCTGTAAAGTTCATATTCTTTCTTAGCGTTAAACAATACTTTTGAAATAAGACCTTCTTGCATTTTTCTTAGTTTATTCCATAACTCACCCACTCGTCTCAATCTTCTCTACCGTGCAAAAACTTACCTTTATTACCGGCACCCTTTTTCAAGAGTTGATAGATCAATAAAATTACCGAGAAAGAAGGGTCTGTTTAGAACAAAATGCCGATTCACTTCCGCTCCAAAAACCTCGCACGTGTTAAGGGTAGGATTTGTTTACTCCAATTGCCTTAAGGGTAAGCCATCGGATTTATTTAGCTTGTTTAATAAGAACGAAATCAAATCACTTGGGGATACTGATAAAAAAGGTTGGTGTTATGTAATAATTATTATTTATCCACGATTAACAACAACTAATTTGCGCGTTTGGTAATATTACGAATATTATGGATATTCATACATTTATATTTATAAAATATTTACAGGTAAGTATGAACAGATTTGTTTTTATAGAATATTTTCTTAATCATTATACAAAAGAGGTTATTTATAGGTACGTTTACAATCATGCATAAACGCTATTTATTGAATTATTAAATAAATAAAACGCATTCAAAAGCGGATTATATGATCGGTACATAGTACCATCACGCCTGTATTTTTTGAAGGGTTAGGCAGAGGTGTCGCGTGTACACTCGCAGTTCGCAAGTATGTTTAGGTCCCATGTAATAGGGGTGAGTATTATATCCTAGTTACGCGACCGCGTAGAATTAAACCATGCCCTAAAATACAACTTTGGTTATTAACTTACCCCATTAGTCTAGTGGTCCCAAGCGCGACTGCTACGCTAGAGGTCCTGGGCTCGATCCTCAGGTCGAGTTAAGTATTATTAGGGTTTTGAAATTCTCTGGGCAGCTCGGAGTCTAGATTTGTGCCCGGTTAATAGCAAAAGGCTCGCCCCCTGTATCATGGGACCTAAACATACCGGCGAAATGTGGGTGTACAATAGTAGGTACACCTCTGCCGAACCCTTTGGGGAATACAGTCGTGATAGTATGTTATGGTTATTAGCTTTGTCAGTAGATAGTGCAAAAACTTCAATCTTAAAGCAGACGAGTTCACAGATGAAAACTAGTTTAATAATAAGTTATCGAATGTCAGAAAGTGTAGAAAATCTGATAAAAACGTCACATCCCAACTTTCGAAGTAAATCGTCCAAAACAGTTTTGTGCCTCGCTCTCATTTTTCAACATCACTACGTATTTACCTTTTCCGATACAAAGTCCTATATTGCTCGTGACACCGATTCACACTTTTCCAATTTTCATTCTTTCATTCTCTAAAAACGCTGAATAGTTTGAATGTGCGGGGATGAGTTTATGTGGCGGTGTGAACCCCGGGATTTATTCGAATGTATTCATGCCACGAACCCTGCTAAACTTATACGAGGGATGCATTCCTACAAAATTACCTTCATACACTGGATGGATGATGGATAACAATATATTCAAATAAAGAATTGTTATCACTTTAGACCATAAGGCCATATTCATAATAGGTAACTAAGATGTTTCATTAGGTACCTAAATATTTGTTAGTAATAAGAAAGTAGAATTATGAGTGTTCTTATATAGCTTGCTGTTTCATATTGTAACAGCATGGACAATGTTATGAGTAGTGTATTTGTTACTTGCAATATTTTAGAGCTAATATTATATGCAATGTTTAGTATAGATAATTCATAAGACATAAAAAAGTTTTGGTTTGTGTATGTTTCGCAATAAACTGTACTATTATCCAGGACCGAAGGACCATTTATTTAGTTATAACAAATAATAACAGTGTCAATAATATAACTGAATTGATGAAATTATTCTGAAAGAAAATCTCTTGCATGTTGCTTCCAAAACGCTTATTGCTCTGATATCCTCTAATTTTCTTCGAAACAAAATACCAAACCCGACTAAACGCTTTTAAAGAAAGCCTTTGTTCGCTACCCTATACTATTAAAACTGTGAAATAAGTTTAATTTCCATGATCCTATGCGAGTGATATTTATACAGATATATGTACATAATCATCATCATCTTCATCAAGCCATTACATTATCCCACTGCTGCCCACAGCTTCTCAGAACGAGAGTCCTCTCTCATTTCTATTTATAATCGCGTTCTAGGAAACAGATGTAACGATTTCAATGAGATATATGATATTGTATGGGAGTGCACGGAGGCGAATAATTAATTGTACTGGGACCCGTTTCTGGGAAAATGAGATTTCTCCTTGTTTTCACGCATAAAGTAACAAATTTTGGGATACTTACAAACTAATTAACATTAAGAAATACAAGTGCTTTAAAGAAAGAAATCTTCATTCGTGGATTTCACCACGTGGCAAGTTTGATAGATAGGTTGATTGGTAATGAAGTGTACAGAACTGGATGTAAGTTCAACAAGTCCCGGCCTGTATCTAAGCTTTACCGTAAGCGTAAGCTCTATATAGTCGCTAGCAGTCATCGAGAAATTTAACTATAAGTATTAAGTGCAGTATAATTTAGTTTCTCACGTGAGTGCGCGAGACGTTGGAAGAGATCTTTCACATGCATATTTTGCGGTAGATACTATTAACTTCTGTTTATAATAAATTCTTCTTCCTCCTTTTCTTATAAACAAAATGGTTAACTGAGCATGAGTTTTCCAATCGGGTAGAAGGGACCGAACAGTAAATAGGTAAATTGATGTTTTTCTTATACTTTACCTGTTATTGGATCAAAGGTCTTATTAGAGTTGGTGAAACAACGGTCGAGCCAATTTGTGTGTAACTCTGTGTACATATTTTTAAGGTTTTTTTTCTGAATAATTGTATAATAGTACAAAATCCAATAGTTTAGCAATCCAATAGTTATGAATGCAGATATGTATTTTTTAGGTCGAGCTCGTACCAAATTATAATAGTTCAGAAATTGGGAACACAGATAACCTACGCTTGCTTGCTTTTTTATATACCCAAGTTAAAGTTAAAAGTTATTTAGTAATAAGCAATATTTAGACAAATTTTTGTTTGACGCAAGTCGCAACTTTTTCTAAATAAATTTAGGTAAGTCCGCCATCATTGGCTTTATTAATTGACGTAGCAACAAGTATCTATACGCAAATTATATGTTAAGCTTCAAAAATAAACTCTTGTTTCTCAATCATAATTTGTTTTCCAATGATACAAGGAAACAGGGAAACATCGAGTCATCTAAGCAACAAAATACTTGATATAATATCGATATAAAGTTCAAACATACAACTTGAGTGTAATCGAATTGAAAGAGGGATATTGGATCTTTTTGAAGTTAATATAACATTTAAGATTTTTATGTACCTACAAGTTTCGGTTATATAACGACAAAATTCTCAAGACATTATTATACCTTAGTAAAAATATTATTGTTTGAAGTGTGCATGGCTGCCTCATTAGTCTTGTGGTCTCGGAAAAAGAAACATACCAGTGAACTGCGGATAAACATTAAGTACCCCTCTGCCTAACCCTTTGGGGAATACAGGCGTGTTGGTATGTTATGTTATGTATGTGAACATAGGACTGCCTCGTTAGTCTAGTGGTGCCAATCGCGACTGCTACGCTAGAGGTCTTGGGTTCGATCCCCAGGTCGAGCAAAGTGTTATTGGGTTTTTCTATGAAATTCTCAGTAGCAGCTCGGAGTCTGGATTTGTGCCCGGTGAATGGCAATAGGCTCGCCTCTTGTTACATGGGACCTAAACATACCGGCGAACTGTGGGTGTACATTAGGCACTCCTCTGCCTAACCCTTCGGGGAATACAGGCGTGTTGGTATGTTATGTTATGTGAACATAACATAAGCGATAATTTCGAAATGGTTAACGTAGTGACACTTACGTCTTAAATAAAAGGTATTTAATGTACTCATAATAAGAGTTGTGCACAAACTCTCACGTATTTTTCGGGTACGGGGTAAATGTAGGTATGCTTTGATCCTATACGTAAATTTGATATGTATTTTATGTTTCTCACTAAATTCCTCGTATCGCATATCTCTGATTCCAAGTATTCTAACGATTGTATGGAATGTATAGCTACCCTTTTGTGTTACATAACTACCAACACGAAAAATGTTGAACTTTGTATAACTTATTTAATATACTTGTTACCATAATCGTGTCATTATGAAATTTCCCATAGGAACACCATTATTATACCAACGTAATACGCTGCATTATTAAATAATATAGTATAGTAAAGGTGAGATTAAATGAGAGATAATTAGAATATCTCAGTGAATAAATAAACGAGAAATGTTAGGTTCATTCTGCCAGTTTCGTTTGCGATGACTAGTAGGCCGATTTGAAATTTTAAATATTCCGAAATGTTGTTAGGGGACCAATTAGTTGACACAATCCGTATCGCTGATTGCCGCATTGCAACCGTCGACGAACCGGCAACTCGACACCAATGATTTAAATAAAAACTTTTCGGTCCAAATCCGGGAGTGGTTGTCCAGAGATAAATTTACGCTCGATGCGTCCGTTTTTTATGTGTCCCAAAAAGGTGGTCCTGGATATGTTGGTTGCAAGTTATCGTCAGTAGTGGGTGGAACCGCTTCCCTAAGTGATATAAAAGCGGACATATTTTTCATGGAAAACTCGCAGGTCAGTACTTTGTGAATATTTTTTTGAACCACACATTCGTTAGGTATATCAGTAGATAGTTATATAGTACTTTGAAATGCAGAGATAAAATACGACACAAATGTTTATAATATTTTTTACTATGTTGATAGGAATTAACGTCACTCACAGCAATATAAAATCAACAGGGCGTATAAAATTATGCCTCAATATTATCTGGTTCATATATTTCATCGTATTAACGAAGTTCCAACAAATTCAAGTCCCTACGTTGAAAGTTCCGTCACACCACGTGAATTCTCAACCCAAACTTACTTAAAAGGACCAGATAATTCTAAAATACCTCCCAACCCTTATTAATTTTAAATTCATTCCAAAAGTAATCAGCGATCTTTGTGGGTCACTAAGCGCCATTCTGCATTACTTAACGCCGGTTTGCGGCTCTAAGGACCACGGCGGTATCGAATAAAGGCCTCTAAGATACATCGCTGTAATAAAATGGTCCAATCGCTTACCGGTCCAATTTGTCTTGTGTTGGGCCATGTTACAAGGGTCATCGTTCATTGTATTGTTGGATTTCGGTTACTGGTTCAGGGTGATGAAAAATTATCATGATTAGTCCTACATTATTGGCAGAGAAAATAAACCGAGCATTTAAATTCGATCAACGGCAGGATTCAAATTTGCTTTCTACAGGTTGAGAACACGGGCCAGTTTAGCCATTAAGCTACCGAGACCACTGCTAAGTCTTGAGGTGACGTTGGCGATATTTATTAACGAGACTTATAACTATGGCCCTCTACCAACATGATTTAGGTATTTACTTTATTAATGCAGAACAATGTTGTCTTACCTAAGCTACTTTATATCTTGAAAAAAATTACTCGCATTAATGCCAAATACATAAAATAATGAAAAACCAGTAATTAAAAATTAAAGCGTATCAGCTTCAATTAATTTTATGAAAAAGCCATAGCTTGCACTCTGGTTTGGGGCAAATTAAATGTTAATTTTCTCAATTTCCCTTGGGAACCTTTATTATTCTCGTAAATGCCGTCCTGTTTTATTACTTGGGATATGAAGTACAACAAGCTTCAAAACAAAGTGATCGTTGCTTATCAATTAATAAGGTGTAACAAGGCGTATTATGTAATATAAAGTGTATTTTAAAGAAAACATTCAACAACAGCCTCGTTAGTCTAGTGGTTCTAAGCGCGACTGCTACGCTACAGGTCTTGGTCCTTGGTCCACATCGAGTAAAGAGTTATTATTATTAGGTTTTTCTATGAAATTCTCAGTAGCAACTCTTAAGTAAGGTTTGCCCCCTATTACATGGAACATAATCATGTAGCACAGTGGATACGGCCACTACTTACGAGTTGTAGTTTGTAGGTTCGAAGCCAGACTTCTTTTTGTGTAAATTATTGCATCACCACTGCTCCAAAAACGGAATGTAGGGTTATAATTGATGCGATCATGTATGTACCTGTATGTAATAAATATGTGTAGGTACATGTGTGTAGAGACAGCTGCGCCCGTCGCTTAAATAATACATATTTCTTTAGTTGCATTAAAACACAGCTTACAGTTACACGTTGTATTTTATTCCTCCTTCTACTGTAACTTTGAAATGCAGGTACCCAATCACTTTTAACCCTAAAGCAAACATCGTGAGGAAACCGACATGTCCTAGAACCAATAAGTCGAAAATGTGACATCAACCAACCCGCACTGGGCCAGCTTGGTGGATCCCACTCCTTCTCACCAAGAGGAGGCCTGTGTACCAGCAGTAGGAACATTATAGGCCGATTATGCTAAACATACCGGCAAACTGTGATTACATTAAGTAAACCTCTGCTTAACCCTTCCAGGAACGCAGACGTGATGGTATGTGAAATTAAAAAAGTTTAAGCTTCTTTATTACTTTATTTACAAATTCTGTAATTTAAATTCAACTCCTAATAATTTTAGGCGTACCTGTCATAAGCAAACTATAAACTTTCATTTTGGCGCTTTGGGCCATAGGCATAAGATTAAATTTAATACGAACTTTAAAAACAAGCAAAAGTATTAAGTAACTAAAAATTTAAATCCAATATAAAAAGTATTAATTAAACGCATATGACATGTTTTCATTTTAAAATAATTTCATTTCATTTTGGTCATTTATGACATATGTAATAAAAAACTGTATTTTATAAAATATTTTCCGGATGAAACCGCTCAGTGAAAATATGTGAGTTGACTCGGAATCAACATGCGAGTACAACACATTTTTAATTTGAGAATATACTGAATTTACCTAGAATTCTCTACTGCTTTTAAAAAGGAAAGATTTTTAACAACAGATGAAGTTATTTTCGCTAGTATGTTTTGAGGTGTATTGCCGTTACAGGAGCTTAAATCCAAACGCTGAGCTGCTACTAAAAATTTCCAAAAAACTAATTTGCTTGAACTGAGATTCGAACAAATTTCCTTACGCTTAGCTATCAGCGCTTAGAATGAGGTAAACAGAAATAATCCTGATGTATATAGACAAACTGAGAAGCTTCAACTTTTAATCAAAAATATGGAGATAAAAACAGTATTATGGCACATAGAACTATCATGTTTTATTCACGAACACATCATAAAACAAAACACGACTGTAATACGTCCCAGATGCACCAGATAGGTGCTTGCCTAAGTTTACACATCTTAGCATAAAACCTGCAATATCCAGGTCGTCCCCAGCCATTTCATTTTTCACATTATTTTCTGTTCCGTAGATATATTTGTGAGGCGTGTGCACACACGAATCCGTACATTTATTCATGACTGCAAGCTGGCCACTTTAGCTTGCCGCTTTGTTTTACAAATACACAAGACGAGACTTAAGCGCAACGGCACACTGACGGTGCATATGTATTCGTTCTGAATTCATTTAAATCACCATCTGCTTCATGCCTAAGTAGCTTCGTAGTTCTGAGTGAAAATTCCTTTCGTGATAATAAAAGCCCGCTGTCAACCGATCCCGGGTCCGAATATCCTTTTTCCGGCACATCGTGAGATAATAGCACCTTTTTTTTTTCCTTACAAAATCGATAGACCCAGTTAGAATTGAGAATTTTCAAGAGGCACTTTAAATTTGAATCAGCCAACCTTATAAAGGCGATTATAATCGAGTTGAATTTCTGATCAAGCAATTTATCGGATTGAATATTATTTTGATGGTGGCGTGTTACAAAAGCTTTAATTGGCTTCGTTTCATTAAGTTGCGAGTGTTAAGAATCTTAAGAACAACTCCTTTCCTTTTAATTTAATCCGATAAAGCGCTGGTTCGGTATATTTTCAACCGACTTCAAAAAGGAGGAGGTTCTCAATTCGTCTGTATGTTTTTTTTTGTATGTTTGTTACGCGATATCTCCGCCAGTTGTGGACCGATTTTAATGATTGTTTTTTTGTTTGGTAGGTTATACTTCAGAGGTAGTCCCGTTATTTTTATCGAAATCGGTTGAGCAGTTTTGAAAATATCAACAAAAATCTAAAAATTGTTTATATCGATGATATTATCGTTTACTCCGAAACATCGCTGTCTTATTGGAGCAGTGGGATTAGTTGGCTAACAAGTATTTCTAAACAAAACTTTCCACTAAAAATTACAAATATAAAATCTCTTGTGGAAATGTTTTTTTGTGATAAAATAATTTTCCTCCGAATTCCGTTACGTTGAGGTCCTTTATTACTATGTCATCTCAAATACCAAGGACAAAAGTTACGCCACAGGAATTTGTGTGTTCATTTTTAGACAAAAGCAAATGAATTCCTTTTATTAACAAGAATGTTTATTCAAAAACTAGGCTACCGAAGCTGACTAGACTATTGGCAAAAAGGAGGGAATACTACAACAATTTTGGTCCTTTTAATAACAATGTATAAAATCCAAAGTAGGTACCAACTGATTTTGAAATAATTTTCAACTACGAAATTATAGCATTTAATACCACGAACCGTATGCTTTTATAGAATAATTCGGACTGCTATGAATGAGATACTTATTATTATCGTATAGTAAATCCTTATGAGTCGTATGCCACCCTTAGGAAGCTCATACAAACAGTAATAAACTATCTTAACGCGTGTGTATGACTTAGCGGCCTTCACACAAACTATGTAAATTGGCTATTTCCGCCACAAAAATGTTCAGACAATTTGTAACTGTATGATTACGACAACAGAGCCGAGATTTGTGTGTGCTCATGTGAACAGAGAATGGGCAACTAGCTCTTCCGTTATTTGTAAACAACCACATGAACGTGTAGGTACTTATTGAAGCGGTGAATAAAGGGAAGTACATATTTACAGTGTGTAACTAACATACTCATTCTACCATGTAATCAACGCTTTACGTACTTATCTAAATCATACATGCTTGACCGAACTTGATGCCTACATATTTGGGGTTGAACTTCAGCCAGTGCGGTTGAGAGGTAGGTACGAGTATCAGAAGTCGGAAAAGATCTGTATCTTATATTTAAGTAACCTTGCCCAACACTAAAATTTTCTCCTGCACGTGAATCAATGACAGATAAACCCGGGACGGCCGACCAGTATTTTGTCGACACTTCAATCGATAAAACCGTAATATACCTACTTAGGTTGCATTTCACCATGTGAGAATTGCCGCTACTCTGAGAATAAATTCAAAAATGGAACAGAATTTGTATAAAATATACTTACGAGTAATTTAATGTGAATTTTATTTATTGATAGTTGGTGAAATGCAACCTTAATAATATATTTTTTGACAATTTGAGAGTCGCTATAAGCCTTGTGTACCGTAGTCATTCTAAGGGAATTGCACCTAAAAAATGGTGAATTTTCTTTATTGCATCTTAAATAGTAGTAAGCTTGATTAATAGTAGACAGCTGGCAAGTACTTACATAAACATCAGAACAAAATTTTAAAATAAGATCAGTCAGATTTTATCTAAAGTTTGGTAGTTTAAAGTCAGAAAAATTGTCAGTAATAAATAAATAATCAATTGTATGATGTGATTTTGCAGTATATTTTCTAGTAACTATAAAGACCAGTCAAGTTCAACCTCAAAAGTAATTAGTAAATTACAAGTAACAAAATGCCTATATTATGTGTTAGCTTAAAAGTAATTTATCAGTAAGAAGATTATTCTATAAGTATGTAGGACTCATATTCATATTATAACTATATTACCAGCACTCGCCTCACAATGTGGACTATAACAGGATCTCTAATAAGGCGTATTATCATAATACGGAGCATATTACCGTCGTAAAAGCTTTTCATGCGATATTAGTGCGAGTTAAATTATTTTAGAATAGGTTCTTTTGCTCGCAAAAAGTTTTGTTTACCAACTTTTTGCCTCTATAGAAAAGCTTCAGAATTTTAAAACGCAAATGCTAAGAGAAGTTGAATTTACTTAACAATGATGCAAGAATTTTGATATACACCAAAATATTGACGGTATATAAAATTCTAGCGACCTGCCTCGGCTTAGCAAGGCTGCAATGTAAGTACTAATCTTTTGCATGTATTATACATACAAACCATCCGAAATAATATTTTTAAATGCTTGTAAAAATCGTATCGAAATCCATTGAGTGGTTAAGAAATAGTCAGAGGACAAACAGAAAGATGAAAACAGCGACTTCGTTTTAGACTATTGGAGTTATATTACAGAAAACAATTATTGATACATTCCCAAAGATCTGGATAAAGCTCTACAAACCCATGAAAAATATAGGTAAGAAAGTTTCAATTAAATTTGTAATATGGCATTGGGTAATTATGTTTAATCTTATTCCTTATTAATGGATACATACATAGCTACTCTGTACCAATTACATAGAACAGAATACGGTAATTTTAAAACGCTTGCGCCATTTAAGCGTTATATTGTATTGAACTTTGAAATCTGAAGTTATAATTACAGCCGTCATTATTACATCGCATCGCATGCTTTAAAACAACACAGCTTCCCAAGAGATGTTCCCAAGTTCGGAAAACACTCGTCTAAATTACATTTGTCGAATAATACAATTTGTCGAACCTGTGTTCTATCAAGAAAGGTATGACGCCTGAGGCTACACGAACTTGCGAAGTATTCGGAACCTTCGATCAAAGTTTTGTTTTCGAACTTCAGAATACGTTCTAGAACTGTGAACAACTTATTCAAAACACAAAGTAAACTTTGGTAAAGTTTGTTGGACCAGGGGTCCTGAACTGGAGGCAGTTGCGTATCTTATCGCGGTTGTAAAAGAAAGATTTAAAGTTGGCAAAACTTGTGGCCCCCATTTCTATCATCTGTAACAGCTATAATTTTATTTACGACTGCCATTCGTTTTGAGGACCCCTTGGACATATTTGATTTTTGTCGGTTTGTGTGTTTTCGAGAAATACGATTTTTATTCTTTTGCATCCCTTCTGTTTGCGATTCACAGTAATATAATAAAACCATAAAAATAAAGCCGAATAAGCACTGAATATTAGTTTGTCATTACTTTTATTTTGCATAATTTTTTGCACAACCTAATGTTTAATTAGAAGGAAAGATCAGAACTAAGATGATATTGTCATTATTATTTTCCTTTAAAAGAAACATTAATTTATGTTAATAATTATGCAAAAAAATAATAACAAAAGAATCCAATGGTCTTTCAAGTTCAATACTGTCAATAGAAGACTCACCAGGGAAATGTAATGCTGCGGCAGAACAACGGATCGAATGATTATAAGCCTTCTTATAACGAATGAGACAGCTTTCAATTTGCGGCTTCCTAAGGTTCCATTGTAATTATTTAACTAATAAAAGACATTTTACGATGGATTTATCTATATTAATCTGTCAGGTTGTGTTTCAGAAGATTTCCATGCCTGGTGTACTTTTAATACATTGCGAAATATTACTTTCTAAATTTGATGAATACTGTAACTGCTTACTCGTATTTTACGATATCCTTTATTTTTATATTGTTTTAGTGGACGCAGGTGGCTACTTTGCAAGAAGTCATGGGTTAGATTCACAGACCGAGAAAAAAATTTATTGGGATTCCTTTTCTTTCTCAGTAGCAGCTCGGAATTTGCATTCGATCCGGTTAATGGCAACCACGACCTTGTGAAACCTTTCGTGGATAAAAGGGTGCTACAATATGCGAAAAAATGCGAACAAACAATCTTTATGTGATATGATTTACTGACGGAACTGAACACTTCTGACTGAATCCTGGCAGCTTTCAAATACCTACGGATTGAAAATTTTATCCAAAACTTCAACAGCCAAACACGCAAACAATACTATGTCCCGCAATCCAATTTTTCAGGTTACATGACATGCGACCATCAATACCGTTCCCACGCTTTTCCCGAACCAAATATCATTCTCGCAATCCGTTGTGCGTCAAAAAGCACGCGCGGGAATAGAAGGATCCGAAAACATTTTTCTACTTCCCGGGTGGCTCGAGATTTGCAGTTATATAGGAGATGCTATAAAGCGATACTAGGTCTCTGGGGGAATCTTCAGATTGTTTTACACGTCACCACACTGCTCTGTGATGGGGAGTTATTTCTTGCAAAACGGTTCTTTTTAGGCTTTCGTTCGTTCACTGGGCTAGTGTAAATATGTAGGGTTGTAAAAATAGCATCGTTTAACTTGTAATAATTCTACGTACATATTATAGCAAGCCCTTTCGGTTCCTGTTTCCGTGGGTATATTCCGTATATTTCCGTTATAAACAATAACGTGTTTATTTGTTCTGTATAATTTCATAATAGTTTCACCTTTTTTACATTAGGTATATGTACATTGTGACTGCCTCATTAGTGCAGTAGTCCTTAGTGCGACTGCTACCCTAGAGGTCCTGGGTGCAATTCCGAGGTCGTAGTGTTATTGGGTTTTTCTATTAAATCCTCAGTAGCACCTCGGAGTCTGGATTTGTGCCCAGTTAATGGCAATAGGCTCGCCCTCTCTTTTATGGGCCCTCAATGTACCTCAAAGTATGGGTTACATTAGTACACCTCTGCTAACCCTTCGTGGAATACAGGAGTGATGGTATGTTATGCTATGTGTTTTTATGTACATTGTACGTACCTATCTGTATAAGTAGGTACTTATGTATATATTGAGATTATTCTATGCGAATTTTAATGAACTCTAGATATTCAAATAGGGCAGGACAATGTATGTTGGATGAGTTATTAAAACAAATACTAGGTATAGCTCGGGCCGCAACCTCGTCAAAGCTAAAAATTAAAAAAAAAACAGTCAATAGTTTATTTTTACTTTATTTTTATTGAAATCCGAGCTGTGACAGTGTGATTGAATAACAAACAAACACCCAAATATTCCCTGTATTTTAATAATAGTGAGTGTCATTGGGAAAATGTAAAAATAAAATATCAAACAAATTTTGTTTATTATATTACGTCAAGTAGCAGTATGCATACTGTTGTGTTTTGTACGGCGAGTGGGGAGCGCCGGAGGCCCAATACCACCCTCAGTCCCGTACGTACCTTCTACTTTTCCATTTCCCTTTTCTTGTCCTTAAATAGGCCCAGCAACGCCTTTGCAACCCGTTTGGTATTGCATATTTCCATGGGAGGCGGCGACTAAGTACCTACCATCAGACAACTCGCCTGCTCGTTTGCCAAGTTATCTCATAAAAAAATATTATCGTTTTATTATAAATCATTACGGTTAATGATTTTCTTCAAAACAAGGATGACTTTCTCAATTAGTTTTCGCCGTGTAACTTTAATCTCATAAAGTTTAAGTTTACAAAATAGCCTCATATACATAAATTCGATTGATGTTTGACCATATCGTCTAATGTAACAGCTTAGTTAGTTGGTTTTCAATAGTTAAACTCATCTTACAAATTAAAATAGCACTCAAATATTATTATTTAAAACCTAACCCACAAAAAGTACAAAGTAAAGTTGGTCTTTGTATCCAGGATAGAAGTGCTTTTTTGGAATAATACTTACGGTTTGTATAAACAAAATATGAGTGTATTGCTTAGTTATTTATTTATTATTATAGCTTGGCATTAATCCATAATATCTATAAATGAATGCAAAATATATTGTTCTCTCCTAAAACAATATTCTTCATTACAATAAGACTTGGCAAAACAAAACCACTGTTTCTAAAACATCATAGATTAAATTATTAAGCCCTACATATACGTAAACTAAAGCATTTCAACCTGCCAAGCCGTTTATCACGTCATCTTATTAAACCCATTAACGTTTAACACAGGTAGCGTCATAAAACATAAACGTATACACACGTAGAACTACATGTAAACTACATTACTATCAAATTGTTAGAGGATAGTACCCACATCACAGAATATAGAGAATAAAGTGGCAACCGGAGATTATGAAGTGTGTATTAAGTTTATTTTATTATTAATCGTTTGATAACTAAAGTAGGTTCAGGATTTCTTTTAATATTATCTCACTTTAATTAGGTAGGTATAAGGATCTCGTATTTACTATAATAAAGATTTTCTATACAAATTAGACGGCACTTTACTTATCAATTTTCTCTATATATGCAGTCTATTATACTTATACACGTATTTAGTTACATAAGTAATCGACACAAAAAGGTTGAAGATAATGTGAAGGTATCAAAGGACCAAAACATTTAAAAACGTCTTTATTTTTTGTTTGCAATACATATGTTTAGACAGTTAAGTTGGGTCCTCCGAGCTCTATTATTCGTGGACTTTTGAATACATCTGTATTACCGAAGAGTTAGCTGAACTCTAGTCATATACACCAGCAGGTGGTCCGGTATGTATAGGTCCCATGTAATAGGGGGCAAGCCTATTGCCATTGCACACAAAAAAGTGACATTCATTTATTTAATTTTTATTTAAGAACCTTTATAAAATATCTATATATTTCGTAAAAAAAAAAATTTTGTTAACTAATTCACCTGTTTCATATAGTAAACCCTCGCTGTGTAGTTCTACCAATGCGTGTAGTTTCAATAAAGGATAGGGGCCAAATATAAAAAGTTTTGATGAACTAAAACTTTCACATGTGTGGGTTTGTCTTAAGAAAAATATTGATACAACTTTACTGAGTAACCTTGGAGACCTTTTACAGAATCGCCTCAACAAGATACTTTTTCAATAAGGAAAACAATTACCACGTGTAATCTTAGCCAGATCATGACATTTTTTGAAGCAAGTCATCCCCTTTATGTTAGATAAAAAAATATTGTACACGTACCTATTACACTTTTACCTTTGTTTCATCTCTATCATTATATCATCCAAAGAAAGTCCACTGCTGAACGAAAACAGCAATAATAAATAATGAGAAAGCAATCATATTAATTTATAAGATACTAGACTAATGAGGCAATCTATCGCATTTTTCAGGATAGTCTCATTTACAAGTTAATCGAAATCTGTTTGTGGCGTGAAAAGGTTGCACAAATAGAGTAACTTTCGTATTTATAATGTTATCATTGAAGCCTCTCAGAACTATAATTTGTTTTGTAAAATAAGACAAATCACATTACCTATAGCTAGAGGAAATTTATGGGACACTTTATATTTTTTAAATCTAATACTAACATCCAAAAATTAATTATTTGAAACTCTTTCCAATGTTGAATAGGTACCACTTTCCATATAATTTTTACGAGAACTATTATAATATCTGATTTGCATCATATAGACAGTATATCACAAGAGCAAAATTTCTTTAATAATTTAGTTCAGCGCGAGCTTGCACTGAAGCTCTTCGTAAGCTTCACGCCCATTACACTTGCCTGTGACAAGTGGGTCAGGGTATGTTCCTAACACAGTCCAAATGCTTCGAGACACCTCGGGCGACTTCCTACAACGCCTACACCACGTACTATCTCGTAGTTTTGCACGTGATGCTAGGAACGACTTAGAAACTAGCTCTAGTCACGGCTCAATGCACCTCTTGTTGGGTGTCTACGTTTCAAGATGCCAAATTTCATTGCCATAATGTACGTCTACAAATGTATACTCGATGTACGTTCTGTCGTTTGATGCTCAAAGGACCAGATGGAGATTTACGACAGTAGTATATAAAACTTATAATAACGATTGTATTTAGATAGGATTGTATAGGATCTGTATAACAATAATTTATTGAGTTTGGATTTCAATCCATGTGCGATAAAATCAGTGCACTTCGAATTGTTTTAAAATATAAAACTTCGCCAAACTGACCCTCGGCAAGTGAGACGGACAATAGAAGGTAACAAGCGAGAATATCAAGTCGTATTTGAAGTCCAACATTTCACAAATAAATATCTAAGTTCAAGTAAACTTCGTCACACTTATAACTTTTAATTCTTTATGCAAATGACTTACAAATGCTCTTTATGGTAAAGTTCATAACACATTGAAATGAAATTAATTAAGCTTAGATATTTTACTACCCTGACACCTTCCTAATAATATTGTTTTAACTCTTTTTTTCTGCAAAGAAATTTGGTCCTTCCTTTGAAGACGAAGAATACTGTCTCAACAAGCATATCTTTAACTTAACCTCGATGTCATTTTAACGACTAGAAACTGCACATCATCGTTAAAACAATTGAGGGTTATAATGGTCACAAGGACCGAAAGACCAAAGATATAACGCTACGAATGTTTAGAGTAAGTACTCGTCCGTCGTACGTCGTACGTCCTTCATGGTGACCCAGCCACGATTCTCATTACTTATGCTATTATGATAGTCTAGGATTGTCGAAACAATCTTTGAAGATTATAGCGCCTATATATGACTCTGCTGGGCATACTCCAAAGATGATTTTTTCATTCGAATAGGAAAAATATTTTCCTTTGTTTTTTATTTGTAATCGATAAATTCTGTAACTATAGTATTCTCAATAAACACAGGCTATTTAATATCCTGCGGGGTAACCGAGATCTTATAAGGGCAACTCTCTTAATTTATGAGGAAATAAAATTAAAATACTTTTTTCATATTGTTTTAAACATTGTTACTTATAAAAACAATACTGCAAGAAACCAAGAATCTCAGAAATTGTAAACTAAACCTAGGATAAAGTGACATCACTTTAAATGTTTTATTAGGTCAAACGTGACTTTAGAATATTTTAAAAGTGGAAACTTTAGTAGTCTTGGAAGAAAATTCCGAGAAAGATTATGCCTTTGTGAACATAAAATATTAAATATACGCCACAAAACTATTTGTACATAGAGGAATCTCTGTATGGCCAAAATTCTATCTAAAAATGTCTTTTGCTAGACATCAAATCTTGATCACGAAAATCTTAGCTTGACTACAGCTACAAAAATTCATATCAAAAAGCAGCAACAAACAGTCATAATAATCAAATTTAGTAAGGAAAAGAATCACGAAAGTGAAACATTTCGACCCCAAATGTCTTTACGCCGACTTTTTACATTACTACTGCAAAACTACCTACGGACAATTGTAGACGGGCACAGTTATTTCGAATAAAAAAATATAAAAAAACCCATAGAAATTAAAAGTACAGAAATTATTTATAATTAGATATTTAGAACATATAAAAAGATTATAATTGATTTTTTAATTAGTAAAAATTAAAAAGGGCATCAAAGAACTCCTCCGCATCGCTATCGCTATTTATAAATATAGTTCAGGTGTAAGTCTAGTTTAATTTATCCATCAATAAAGGTTTCAGTTACATTAGTAAAATTATTCTATAGTTATTGTATATTTATTCCATTCTTAACTAGGGGAGGCCTACGTCCAGAAGTGGACAAGTATAGAATGATGATGACGATTCTATAAACCTAATTAGATATAAGAAAATATTGCTGTGCCCTAACAGGGTTCATGTTTTGAAACAAATCCAAATGTCCCCAACACCTTGTAAACAACATGAATGCAATAATTATTATGATTATGACAAACGGTATTACTGGGATTTCTCTGGAGGTACATTTAATATAAGTGATACCTCTGCCTAACTATATGCAGAATAGTAACAAGATTGCTATATAAATTATCACATCAGTCATCTTATATGAACTATATCAAACTCAGTGACAAGTTTATCGTGATAATGAGCTAATAACGTATCCCTCTTGTTTCAATCATCGGGATTATGTTCCTACGCCATTAACATTGACCCTCATCAAAACTTTCTTTGATGTTTTGCCCTCGTTGGTAGGTACATCGTGGTATTAATTTTCTGCTTACCGCGAATGTTAATCATGCATATTTAGCTTCGTAAGCTAAAGGATTTATCCGTCACTTGTACTTTTACACGAGGTTTTACTTAAATATTTTGAGCTCGTGAAACCACAAAGTGAGCAAAGATTCTTTTGAATATTTTTTATTGCGTTAGTTAATAAATTGATTTTACCTTTTACACGTTTAAGTCTGATTTACTTATTTATTTCTTTGAAAAATATTTTGAAAAATGATTTTCTCTATCGTGTTTCAAGCACAAATTCTTACATAAACAGACACCCAGGCCAGTAACAACTAGGTACCTGTAGTTCTTACACATATTTTTTGTATGCACGAATCAAACTCGCGACCCGTGGCGCAAACCCATCGCTCAACGACTGCGCCAATGGTATTTCCAATATATGTACATTATAATAACCAAATAAAAACTTATTTAAGACTGACTACAAATTAATTACATTAACATCAATTTGCATTCCTATGCTTTGCTCCTAAGATTAGCAATTTCTTGTAAGCACTTATTACAAACACTTACCAACAGACACTGTAGCGAAACGCAACTATGCGGCTCACGTTTAGAAGCACCTGTGTTTTGTTACACAAACTACTTGATTAAATTCCGCACCGGTCCGTCATATAGGAATGATATATGATAAGTGTAATTCATGGAGGTGCTCAATATTCAGACCGTGTCGCCTTTCACCAAAGCACACTCATCAGATCGGAAATCTTAAATCAAACACGAATATCGATTATATCATTACAAATTCTTGGTTTTATGTAATACAGTACACGTTGAGTGGATTTTATGTGCTTGAAAAGTCCGCCATGCATAATCATGAGTCCGAAATCCAATTTTCAGATATTAATTGGATCACAGAAGTCAGAAAAGATCTTCCCTCGAGTAAAATACGTGCAATAGGTAAGGTATACTAGATTCTAAATAATCCTACATGGGAAAAGACTAGAACAATGATAAAACAATTTATTTTTCACAAGTGTTTTTATTGAAATATGTTTTTTGGTTAGCCCGATATTCAATAAGTATCTGTCAACAAACAACCTCTGTTTTTCTTAAAGTATTCTAAAACGTCTAAATATAATAGTTGCGAAATTTATAACAAACTAGCCATTGCCTGCGGTTTTACTTACATACCAAAAGGATTTACTTACATGTGTCGGCTTCTAGGCGGAGTATCAATATGCACAAGATTTTAAGTTAGACCTCCAGCAATACAACTGTGAAAACCTCATTCAATTTCATGCTGTTGTTTTAGCATGTAACGTGTCTAAAACATACAGACAGACAGACCAAAATTCTTAAACATGTTGTTTCGGCTTCTGTTGATGTAATAAAGATTTCTTTAATATCTATAATGTACAGACAGCTGACTAGGAATAATTAAGGAGACCTCTGGAGGGTAAAGTTATTTAATGAACTAAATCAAAATATCGATAAATTGAAATTCTAAGTACGTCTTTATTTTGCATTTTGTGTAAGTAGTTACAGAAGATTATTTCTGCAATACGCCTAGGCAGTAATAAAATTATGAAGCAGTGATAGCTTGCAGGCGAACGGGTGGAGCAAGATTCATTATTTTGAACCTAATTTACTTGTGTTTATGGCTTGCCTATTACAAGCTACTTCACTCGAGGGAAAATAATTATGTCACTGTTAATTAAGGGTATGAATAGATAGGTTTAACAGTTCGGTTTATGCAATTAATGAGCGTTAATTTCTGTTGTATAATATTTACATATTTATTTAATAAATTTGTTTCTTTTGAAAATAAAAAAAAATCTTAAAATATAAATTATAAATAGACTGCCTCATTAGTCTAGTGTGACAACGTCATTGATATTTTTAGGGTTCCGTTGCCAAATGGCAAAAAACGGAACCCTTATAGATTCGTCATGTCTGTCTGTCTGTCTGTCCGTCCGTATGTCACAGATATTTTTTCTTTGAAACTATAAGAGCTATGCTGTTGAAACTTGGTAAGTAGATGTATTCTGTGAACCGCATTAAGATTTTTACACAAAAATAGAAAAAAAAAAACAAAAAATTTGGGGGTTCCCCATACTTAAAACTGAAACTCCAAATTTTTTTTTCATCAACCCCATCAAGTGTGAGATATCTATGGATAGGTCTTCAAAAATTGTAATGGCACCGGAACCCTCCGTGCGTGAGTCCGACTCGCACTTGGCCGGTTTTTTTAAGTAACCCATCGAAATCCTGAAAATCTAAAATCAACATGCAATAAACTCAAAATCAAAACTAAAACATGTTGATCGTTTTCGTTTATTTAAGCTTTTACCGTGTGAATTTTCCTACCTTTATATAATGTTTCACATGCTAACGAAATCACATTATTTTATCATTGAATTAGGTTAAGAGCCATTACAAACAATTACAGCTCGTGGTCCTTCGATCCGCAAATCGATTGAAGTGCATTTGAATTTTCTACTTGAATATTTTCGAATACAGCGTGGCATTGGACCAATCGCTTAACATAGCATTGGGGCCTAATACTACCATTAGTGCAGCCATCGAAAGAGGTACTTAAGTGCAGCTCTCTGCAGCGCACCTCTAGGTTAGGTATATAATGGTATATTATTAGGTGAGTAGCTGAATTATATTTATAAGCATACAAGTAATTGGTAGCAGAAAAATATTTACAATATAATGTAATGACATTTGTCGCCTGCTGGATAGCAAATAAGTAATATGAATATACACCTTTTTTATCACTGATAGGCTTACGCTTGACCACAACTTGCCTGATATCAAGCATCGAAGTGGTTCACGGTGGAGCGCGCTTGCCTAGAAGATACCTATTCACTCTCGTCTTGAAAACACTCAAATTGTAGGTGAGACCTACAATTTGAGTGTTTTCAAGACGAACAAAGATTCCGGTAAAGAGTTCCATAACAGAGCAGTACGCACTATAAATGTAGACGCAAAACGCTTCGTGCGAGATTTAGGCACTTCCACCACGTAGCGATGGCGCCTTTTCGTAGCTCTGCTAGTCCTCTATATCTACTAGACAAACAGCTTGATCACCTTTATATTTCTTATCTACTTCAAATTTTCAACTAAGGGATCATTCGCTTACGATAACGGTATGTGGGATACCACGTACCATAAAATTGTAGTCAGATTTCATCTTTCATCAGAAACAACATTGCAATATTCCGGACACACATTACGGGAGATTTCAGAAAAAGACCTGAAAGACTTCTAGAATATCTTAGGTCTATCACAGATACTCGTGAGAAGTCTCTTATTCTCCTACACTTATGACACACTTTCAATTCTTCTAACGCGGAATGTTAACTCGGTCGAGAGTAATCGGCCCAATCCAAATCCTTGCTTCAAGTTACGTTTACAATTTACATGAATCGTTACGTTTACATTTCCTATCGTCGTTCACAAAACATTACGCACGTTTGCACATAACATAATACAATCTACACACACATTCACACATGGCTGAATTCTCATGGTCCTATGGTCCCTGTAAACAACGGGTTCTGTAATATCTATACTGCTGTATTGGTAATCGTATGAGCGTCTGCTCCAGGTATATTGCGTCAGTTAGTAACACATCTCATCAAATTTAAACTATAGGTAAATGGTCGAAACATAGCAGTGTTGATTCGTCAATTAAGAAAATAGTCTCCGCTCCACGCTTTATAGAAAAGTGGTTCTATCTTGAATTATAACCAATGAGTCTTTGAAATTATGCAGTACCAATCTTATCATTGAAATACGTGTTCCTTGTACGTAAAACTTCATTTCCAAACAGGGTTAAAAAGTTACACGAGCTGAAAGATCTCAGTTGTTTTTTTTTACAAGGATGTAATAAGAATATCGCTACGTTTCGAATAAAACGTAGCGTAGCGTAGTCACCAGCTACGTAGGCGTAGCAACCTACTACGTGATAAGTCATTAATATGAGACTGTTATGCTTATATTCCTTGTAATTCATTCATGAAAAAACTAAGGATAAAGACCTACTTTTCTGTGTACATAATAACTTATTGACCTCATTACTTTTTACATAATTTCCTTTTACCTTGAAGTATCTGGAGATGTTGTTACTTCAAAGAAAATTGCTTTAATGATTTTTTTATATGAATACCCAGATATTTGGAGATAACATTTCTTCATGAATATCTTTATTTGCAAGGCCATGACATACTTTCTTCAAAGAGTTGTACTTATATGTTTTATGTGTGCCTTATCAACGACGAATTGGAGATTATATTTGACAAAGATTAAACTAAAATATATACCTACGTATATCTAGTATAGAGTTCGTCTGTATAAAGTAACGCTAATACTGCGAATAGCTATTAAGTAGTCGTAAAGGTTTGAACTGTAAACTCCCAGTTAACTCCCTAGCTACTGAGTAAATGGTGCATCAGTTAACTCTCAGCTAAATATTATCAGTGTTAACTGATTCTAAAAAAGGAGAAATAGCGCCATTCAAATATATACCGCTATCCCTTTTTCACAATGAGGCAGTTGTAGTGTATGCGGGTAGTTTGATATTATTACCTCAGGTACACTCTTCGCTCGGAATATAAATACTGGTTTAAGTGGGGCGGTCAGTTGTTTTCAGACCGTCGGCCGGAGCGGTGGTGTGTTGGTGAGTCAACCACGAGTCAACCGTGAGTACAATTAATGTACATACAATACAGCAGTTTATTAAAACTGTTTTAGTATTATATTTCATATGCACATTTCTCATAAGCTACTCGACTATTGAGTTTAATGTTAAAATTCCAGACGTGATGATATGTTGCTGGCATGTTATGTTTAAATTCAGAAATAAATTTGTGTTTGTCATCAGGCGACCCCATACTACTTGGAGCCTAAAACATGTTTTCAAACTGTGTATTAACCCCATTGTATATCTCTGTCCATTTATGGATTGCAGGCGTGACAATATTATTTGAGTGCGTCCAAAAATCCAGTTTTTCCTCAACTACCATGTCACCTTTATTCCCCGAAGAGTTAGGTAAAGGAGTACTAGTAAACACTCACAGTTCGCCGGCATGTCTAGGTCCCAATCAATGAGGAACCACCCTATTGCTTTGAATGAAGCACACATCCAAACTGCGAGCGACTCCTGAGAATTTTATGGAAAAACTAAATAACACTGCTGAACCTGGGAACAAGGACCTCTAGCATAACAGTCACGCTTAGGTCTATTAGTTATTGAAGTACAGTACACCCGCACCCTCAATAACTAATGTAATTCTCTGTGGTCATCGCACCTGCGCAGCGCAGAAACTAACTCGGCTGCTTCGCTTTATCACTCATAAACTGACTTTAAATATTGTAAAGTAGAAATATTGTAAGTTCATCCACATGTCTGCACTAGTGTATTGAGGTAGAAGTGATTGCAGGTAGCTCAAGCTGTCACACTCAACACGAACTTCCCACTCTAGGAAAATTTACGGGTATTCAACACTTGCTATACGATCTGTACACTGGGGAATAGTTTAGAATGATTTTGCGGTGCTTTGTATTTTGTTATGACGGGATTGTTCGAGAAGATTCTGATTTAAAGCGACGGTATTCAAGACCGTAATTTTTTACTAAAAACGAATGATAGAAATAAATTCTAAGATCGAGCAAAAAGTTGTTGATATTTTATATACAATTTCCAGTACTAGATCGGAGTTTGGATTTGTGCCTTATTCACATGGGCAACACCGCCCGAGCACGCACATGTAGTAGGTAATGCATAAAATACGCTAATATTAACCATTACGTGCTCATAACTGTCATCATTAAGTAAGGTGATTGCGCACACAAAAAGCAAATTATAGCGCTCATTTGAATAAAAGAAAAAGCGCTCCAAGGACCATTGTTGAGACTCTACGTTTTAATATTATTAAAAAACGGAGATAATCCGTGGACGGTATAATGATTCGCATTATTGAGGTGGATGGGGATCGTAGACAGAGAGTGGCGAGAAGCAATGGGGACCATTTAACATGTCGCCTTCGCAGAGCTCGATAATTGGATTCATTGCTCGCTAAGAGAAATATGGAGCACATTTATTGGCCCGGACGTATTGACGACAGTAGGACCAGATAATTTCGTAACATTAATAACCTTATATTATTACCTACTTTGTTCTACCTTGATACGAATTGCCGCAGATATTTGAACGATATTTCCCGCAAAAACCTATTGTGGCGACATTTCTGTGTTATGAATGGGGAAAATTTAACATACAGTCTCTTCGGCAAGTTCGTATTAATTTCATGCGGATACGTGTTACGTTTTAGTAAAATTATGATATTGCAATGCGTTTGATGAATTCAAAAAATGTTTTAATAAATTCTCTTTTCGAGATGGGCGTTGAAGATCGGATACATACTTAGTGGCTGATCTGTAAAACCATATTGTTTTTTTATTGTGTCCATTCCTACGCGCATAATACGGGTGTTATAATAGACTTAAGAGGATAGTATCCGCTTCGCGCCCCATACAAACGCAGTTTGGCCCTTGCTTGAATTTTAAACAATGAAAGTCATTGAAATTTTGCAGTAACAATCTTATCATTAATATACGTGTTCCTGTAATATAAAATTTCATTTCAATATACGGTTAAAAAGTTACACGAGCTCAAAGATTGGCAATTTTCGTTGAAAAACGGCCCAACTTTATGCTAGTATTTCTCGACAATGTATCAATACAGAAAAGTTCTGATTCGAAGGAAACCCAGATAATATAGTGAATATTTTTTTACAAGATTTTTTTTTACATATTAGCAATATTATAGGAGTAATCTCCAAAATTCGGAACATACGAAATACGCGTGAAAATGTTGTTGTTTCTCCTCTCGGGCACGCGTTCGCATCGCGAGGGATAGAGACAGCGACAACTGTGCAACATTGTTGCGTTCGCGAGGGACACTCCTCTTAAGTTCTCTTACCGATCCAGAATAAGGACCCGTTAGGGAGGCAACCACTTCTACTCCTAACTCGCCGAAATCGCGCCTACATCATCTTAGTAGATCGTGGTCACGAAGAAAGTGGTCACGTACACACGTCTACACATCAAGCTATACAAAACCAGTTAAGTCTGACCTCCCATCGTACACGTTTTCCGCAACATTCAAGTCCAGCCTGTACTGGTTATGTATAGCTGAATGTGCGGCCGTGCGTACCTACTACTGCCATGTATAGCGATGTTCAACGGAGACCTCTTTATAGCCAGGGACTTTTTTTCGGACTTTTTGTGCTATAAACCTCACGGAGCCCGACACCTTTCCAACGAATGCAAAACCGTGGAAATCGGTTCGTGCGTTCTGGAGTTACAGCGCCAGGAAGGAAAACCCGACTTATTTTTATATAGTAGATAAAAGATAAGTACATCGAATACAAACTAAATCGAAAACATGGGAAAAGCAATGAATCTTCATTCAATGTTTAGGAAAGAGTAAAAGTTTTTCATTCAAACAAATTGCATAATGTGATTAATGAATACTAATGGAATCTTCAAAGTTTTTGACTTGTTTCACAACTCGACCAGTACAATTTCAAGTACGAAAGTGGAAATATGACAGGAAAATCTCATTTCAATTTCGTAATTTTCAAGATGTAGGTACACCAATTTGTTTTTGTTCCGCTACTAACTTTGGGTGTTTCAGGGTGACGTAACTATTTACGATGGTTTAATATAAAAAGCTGCTACATAGATACGATCACGCTTGTATTCCCCGATGGGTCAGGCAGAGGTGCACTACTTTACTCTATACACCCACAGTTCTCCAGTATGATTAGTACCCATGATATAGAGAACGAACCCATTGTCTTTTACGTGGCACAAATTCAAACTCCAAGCTGTAACTAAGAATTTCATGAAAAAACTCAATAATACTTTGGTAAAAAGGACTTGAAATGCATAGCACAAAGAGTAAGACAGAGGTATTAACTTTTAAAGAAGCATACTAATATATCAAAATAAAACAACTTTGGAAAAAACAAATCTATCTAATCATCAAATCTTTAACAAAATCTTCAAACATGCCTAAATCATAAACAATTTGTTATACCCGAAACAAAACGTTTAAATTGTAAAGATGACATTAATTCTAAAGAGGAAGTTTGGCCAACTTGGACAATCTCCATCATCCATCTTTAATAAATATTTGTTATTCAACACAATAAATTGTGCAAACATTTTGAGCAAAACATCTAAATCTAATTTTTGAAACAAAGGACGAATTTATTAACATATTAATTTCTTTTATCGTGTAATACCTTAATTTCTCACATTTATTAAAACATACCATCACGCCTGTATTTCCCTAAGGGTTAGGCAGATGTGTACCTACTAATGTACACCCACATTTCGCCGGTTTGTTTTAGACCCCATGTAATCAGGGGCGAGTCTATTTATTGCCACTGAGAAAAACCCAATAACACTTTGCTCGACCTGAGGGATCTAACCCAGGACCTCTAGCGTAGCAGTCGCGCTTAGGACCACTAGACTAATGAGGCAGTCTCACATTTATTGACTCTTAAAACTGGTCTGGATAGACTTGGGCGCATTTTTTTTTCGTACATTGTACGTCTGTTTCACATTCTTGATTCATGGTAGTAGGAACTGCGACATCAATTAAGTATAATCGCAACTAAGTACTAAAACTTATACTTAAAAATCGTTATCAAGGCAAATAGTACTGTAAATTGAGGATTCTGAAACAAATTACAATCTACATTACCATTTGCTTATAGAGGAAATAAGTAAAGGAACTACCTACAATTCCGGATAAAACAAATGAATATTGAATTATATATTTATACAACGTGTGACATGATATCACATAAGCGCATCAGAATCAATTACAGTAATATCCGTGTTAATTTATCCAGAAGTAATAATTGTAGTATCTGAAATGATTTTTATTAATCGGATAATAATTGCGCAACAACGTAAGTACTTTTCATTATGCTTATTAATGTTGTCATTTTTAATTCGATTACTTTGTACGACACAAAAGTGAATGCCTCGGTATTTTTGTCACAGTACACATACAAACTACCTCTTTCGTCTACTGGTCTAAGCGCGACGGCTTATCCAGAAGTACTATAACGAGAACATGGTATACTATGGGAAATTAAAATAAAATAATCAACTTAATTATATTAATTATCAGTTTCTTCCTCTCTCCTACTAAACAATGCTGAGCCTGACATGGTCCATAATTGTTTCAATAGATATAAGTTGACCACCTGTATACATTATGGAACGCAATAAAATTGAATTCATTTGAAGTCTTTGGCTCAATTCCTAGGTCAAGCAAAGTGTTATTGTGTTCTTCTGTGAAATTCTCAGTATCAGCTCAGAGTTTGTATATGTGCCTGGCGGATGACAATGACTCGGCTCCCTATTATATGGGACCTACAACATACTGGCGAACTGTGGGTGTACATTCGATACATTTCTGTCTAACCCTTCGGGGAATACAGGCGTGATGTATGTTTTTGTAACAAACTACCCGCCACTGTTGATTTAGTATTGGAAGAAAAACAAAGCTTATATCGAATGGTTAAGTATTATCACACACAAGATTGGCAAGCTTTAATTGAGGAAAACCGACTTCTCTCCGATAGTGATCAATTTTCCTCAGTCGACTCTGTCGTCAGTCGACAATGTTTGGGAAGATCATAAACGTTTAAACGTGATAAAATACATAATTTTTACATTAACTTATAGGTATATATTTTTTGGCTAATGGTGACTCATAAATATTTCATGTAGTGTTTCATGTATTTGACTCATAAATTTATTCACAATATTTTTGATGTATTTATTATTTATTACCAAATCGTCATGTTGATTTAGTTCTGCATTCCTTTGACGAAATAGCAAAGAAATTCTACTGTTAACAAGGTAATATTCTCCTAAGCTTTTACATCAAAGAAGTTAAGCTTTGCTAAGGTTATTCACCCCGAAATTAATTCTATGAAACTATTTAAAACATGAAAGGGAACAAAATAAAAATGTTATATTTTATTACTCTGGAGTAAAGCCAACAATTTCTTTAACATAAGTACATGTAATAAATTTAATACTTATTTAGTATATTACTTATTTGTAAAATACATTATTTTACATACCATCATCACGCCTATATTCCCCGAAGGGTTGGGCAGTGGTGTACTTAACCCACAGTTCGCCGGTATGTTGAGGTCCCATGTAATAGGGGGCGAGTCTATTGCCATTCACCGGGCACAAATCCAGACCCTGAGCTGTTACTGAGAATTTCATAGAAAAACCCAATAACACTGCTCGACCTGGGGATCGAACCCAAGACCTCTAGCGTAGCAGTCTCGATTGGGACCACTAGACTAACGAGGCAGTCATACATTATTTTTTAATTTAAATTAAAGATTTATAATATTAGAGTCTGGGCGCGTATTGGTATATCTCATCAGGGTCAAGCCATAATCAACTACGATAATTTAGTGGAGGACTGGCGGTTAATAAATTACACGTCCATAAGAGAAGTGTCTCGGGCCATTAGTTACATATCTACATATACCATTACTCGTATATTAATCGAAGGGTTTGGTTAGGTGATATGTTAGCGGAGGAATGACAACGCACTCCCGTGGCCCAACAAAAAGTGGTAAGGCGAAACCCGTGTAGTTTTAGTCAGTAGGTCATCCACCATGGGTAGAGTCCGACACGCTCCGTCGGCTTCCCTGATTAATCTGTAGAAGGCGACAGAGCGTGTGTCGTGAATCTGTGGGTGGCGGATGTGCGTGAGGACTTTCACACAGTAAAAAAAGGTATACTGATGTGTCGCGAAGGAATGAAAACTCACTCCCGTATCTCAACAAAAAGTGGCGAGGTGAAACACTCTTATGGTTTTAGTCGGAAGGTCACCCATTATGGGTGGAGTCCGACATGCCCCGTCACCTTCCCCGGGCGTAGAAAGTCCATGAGGATTTCCACACGCTAAAAACAAGGTGTACTGATATACACTCAGAGTTCGACCCATGTAATAGAGAGCTTATAGGCCCTACATCACTTTACCATCGATTAATCACGAAATTACAAAAACAATGCAAAACCTAAGTTCTTAAATGACATTTTCAAGTTTGTAAGTTTTGACATCCGATAATAATGGATATTGGGAAATACCCATGGGATTGGGAATTGCCACCATCAGCACCTGAAGACTGAAAGAACACCCCAGAAACCCCTGTGCAACGCATTAAATATTTTATGTAGTAACTGTAATCATGAAATGTGTGACAAATTAATAATTTGTTGATGAATAAATTAATAATAATAACGCCTGTTAGGGCACATCGCACATAATTTCAAAATCTAATATTAAAAGAAATAAATCGAATCTAATACAAAAGTTAGATGTGTATCTCTCAATACTCGTCTCAAAACATCAGAATCAAAACATAAAATGTACGACCGTATCACCACCCTACGTTGGCACCTCATTACTATAAGTCCCGAGCATAAATCGTACTCGTTTCTCTAAGTTTAGCATACACTCGTCGTCGTCGTACTTGCGTATCTCTAAATTCGCATCGTAAAATGCATACTAGCATTTTATTTCGCACTAAAACACAGTCCCTCCAAGATAAGAGTTTATTGACGACAGACCTAAAAAGACGTGGAGGTATTATGTAGCCTTTTTATTACGTTACAATCACGCGAATATATTTTGATACCTAGATTTTTTTGCCTGAATGAGGAGATACACGATTTAAACGCCTTTAATGAACTGAAATGTACATTTATCTCTGCGAGTAAATAAAATTCACTTATTTAGTTTTTAGGTAATTTATGATGTCGGTGTACTCTGATAAACAAAAAGATAATCACGCCTGTCTCCTCAAAGGGTTAACACCCAAAAACATATATGGCCGATTCTTCATCAGGCACTTTGACAACCGTGTGCCTTTTGTGATTCAAAACTACAAGCTGCGACTATCGGGAATTTCGTGAAATAACTAAAAGTCCTACAACACAGAATTCTGTGCCTAACGGACTAACAACATAACTATGGGCCTTTTCCCGTAGCGACTTTTATCCAACTATCTATTGGTATTGGTATAGCGGGCTATTTTCCGCAACTCCACGACTAAGCGCGTATTTTGCGTGTTCAACTATGTATATAATTATTGAGCGTAATACAATTATACAACGGGCAGGCTTTGAAATCAACAAGAAATCAACTAGTAAGGGACCATTTCGAATTCTATCATAATTATACAAAAATAATGGTCAAAATCAGTTGATTAATAACAAAGTTATGCCCAAACAAATTTATAAATATGATAAAAATAATGTATTTAGTGATAATATAATGCTTAATAAGTAATAAAACTTTCTCCTCTCTCCTACATGTATTATATCAAGTGATAATAGATAACAGTTAACTTTTTTTTTCCTTTTCTTTCAGACCTGTTTTAGTAGTTTTCTTGTTGTTTATATTTTCTAAATAAATTAAGCGATGTCTACAAATAATGTCTGCTAACAGATGTAGTATTTTAAATAGTAATCTGTGGAAAATGTAGTGGGTAGTATATATTATAAGTTTAGTTATAATTACTGTTTGTATATTTATAAAAAATACATCGCCGTGCCCGATAGGGTGCATGATAGATACCACAATATTCTATCTAAAAACACCTGTAAGCATTAAGGATGCTATAAATTTATTGAGTACTAGCTCTCCACCCACAGCTTTGCCGGCGTGGAGATTATATACACCCTATGCCACTCAGGAATAATGTAGCTTTCTATTGGTGAAGGAATTTTTCAAATCGGTCGAATAGTTTCAGAGCCTATTCAATACAAACAAACAATCAAATCTTTTCACTTTATAAGTTTAGATTAAGAATCAAAAAATATACAGACTTCTTGAACGCCTCGTCCATTTTTTAAGTCGATTATAAGTCAATATTATTCTTTCTTTTGTGAAAGATTTAAATATGTCTCAGAAATAAAATCTTCGCAACGTAACCCACAATATATAGAAGAGTTTTATTGACCTCAGCTTACATATCGCTGTAAAAACCCCAAGGGGTTGACCCCTCTTTAAAATAAATAGTTACCCAAATTTAAATTTTAGATTGAATTTCGTTTGAACCGCAACTGTGGCACTGTTCGTGTTTTATTTGTGTAAAACGTATCACCATGTACAAATCTTCTGAGATTATTCTTCTACAGCCTGTAGTCCCCGGTGGGTTAGGCAGAGGTGCACTAATGTGCACCCACAGTTCGCTGCTATGTTTAGGTCCCAAGTAATAGAGTGCGAGCCTAGTGTAATAGAGCATAGTGGTCCTAAGCGCAACCGCTACGGGTCATAGATTCGTCTCTCAGGTGGAGCAAAGTATAATAGGAGTTTTTTACGAAATTCCTAGTAGCAGATCGGTGTTTGGATTTGTTAGGCTCACCCCGTTAATCATAACAGTGAACTGTGGGAGTACATAATAAGGTACCTACACCTCTGCCTAACCCTTGAGGGAATACAGGCAATTGTATAATAAATATTCCTCTAAGCTAATAATAGGTACCACAAAAATATTTTACATACTAAAACCTAACGTTTTTTGGGTTGACCATTTTATCGCGACGTTAACCAAAATGGCCGCTATGATGGCGAGATGTCCTAACTTCCCCACCTTACCAATGCGCCTTTTTATGGCGATTTAAAGGACCCTGGGCTCTGGGGTACACTAAAGACCCATATTACTCGGACACATCAACAAGACCAACGTCTTATACCCTTTAAAAAGGCAAAAAGGGACTCTTAAAGATATATATATTATAGCTTATTGGATCACCGACATCGTCATTTAATTTAATAAATGCGCATAAATAAAGGGCTTTAGTGTTCGATGTTTTAAATGTAATATATAATTTTCGATGTGTACTCTAGGGCGTCCCCTCGACTACCATTTGCTTTATAAATCCCTTTCGTTAGTCGCCTATCATCCATTTACTCGATATGCCGAAACCATCTCAGCATAATTCTTTTCAATTCGTGTCACTTTAACGTTATTGGCAACACAATTAACGTTAACATCGTTGTCGAATCTTGTAATCTCAGAAATAATCCCTCTCTGTGTAGTTTAAAAACTGTCATCGTTCTCCCTTTTTCTTTTAAAAGGAATCACTATATGGTAACTGCAGTAGGCACTCAAATAAAGAATGTTTTAACCATAAAACAAAATACAACTTTAAAATTATCCACAATCCAAGTAGCTCCGAATGTAAATATGACTTTCATAAGTGTAGTCCCAAACTCCAATGTAAAGTGTGCACCGCATGTCCCACAAGGGAATTATAAACTTAACCGTTCATGTAAAGTTTTAATGAAGCATTTTTATGAAACAAGCACCGCAGTCAACATTTTTAAACTTTACTGTACACAAAGGATTTAAAAGGAGGATCGATTTTTGTTGTTTTTTTGTGAGACAATTGTTTTTTCTTTAAACTGCGTCATTGAGGCGTTTACAAAACTTCACATAGTTTAGACACACAGTACAGTTTAGACATGACAGTTACAGTAAAGTTAGTTAGTTAAGTACAGTTAGACATGTTGAGACAGTTTAGACATTATTTTGACTGGACTGTACTTATTTGAGCCGTTCCGAACGATCGCGCAGATAAAATACCTTAATAATGTATCAATCCTTATGATTATGATAACGACATTATTGTATTAATGTTTTGCATCCATTACAGTAATCATTATGAGCCCTTTTATTCTTACACAGAGTTTGATATTAGAAGTTACATGCCTAAAATATGTTTAAAAAATACAAAAAGATAATTAAAAGGTAAGGTGGCATCGTACCACATCGTACTTGCTGTAAAGCATGTCATGTTGGTTGAGAAGCAAATTCTCAACAGATGTCACTGACGTCGCCTTAAAGACGTAAATTAAAAATGTGAAGGCAAATTTCGACATGGCGGGTGGGAGTCGCGGTGGCTTAGCGGTCATACCGTCTGGTGTACTTAACCAGAAGACGCAGGTTCGAATCCTGCTCGCGGTCGTATTTTTCCTTCACTAAAATAAATTAGAAGTTACAGTTGCAGAACCGCTTGCTCACAACTTTGACACGGAAAGATTTTGTCTGAACTTTGTATACATATTATACAAATATTTGTCCCGTGCGAGGCAGAGACCCGTAGTGTATAAAACTGATTGGTTAGAAACAACACCAATCATGGTATCAAAGTCATCGCTCTCATAAATGTACCTGTGGAATACGAAGCGTGTAAGGAATTATTATAAGTGAAAATCAGGGTTCCTTTATCGTTATTCGCTAGCTATTAAGTAGGGAACAGACAGCAGCGGATCCAGGGGGAGGACTAAAGGACTCAAGTTCCTCTCTAAAGGATTGGGGACTCACTAAAGGACTCAATGGTGGGGGAGCGGGGGGCTCCCCCACCCCAAATTATCTGGATCCACCTTTGACAAATCATAAATTAAACTAAACAATACCCCACTTTCTTAGTATTGGCTCCTTCCTAACCAAAATCTTCTCTGGAAACAGATACCTAATATATTATTATCGACATAATTTTCACAAAAAAACTATGATGCAAAACAATGATGTTACCACCATGTGATGGTCAAAAAGTGTTCCTATTGATTTCCATATCAGGTTCACGTGGATGTAACGTTTGCAGAAGTTTTTTATTCATTTTCTTGAGCGACTATTTCAATCATGGATGGCTATCCTTTGAAAAATATTGCTAACAATACAATAAAAATATCTTAACCATTTCTAAGAAACCGAAATTATAAGTGCTTTCGACAAATACTATCACGGTCTCGCCGAATCTTGTTTAATTGTTGAAATAACGATATTTTTCAAAGAAAATAATACCCCGAGTCCGTTATCCCTGTTTCGTAATTAAATGTAGATTATTCCAAAAAAATAACATAATTCTTTATCTGAGAAAAATAATATAACATGAAATGACATGAAATCATTTTTTTGTTTTAATAGGATTGGACAGCCAGGTCAGACAAAACCCTTGTGGAGAATATTTTTTATCTGTGTTACAATCCTCGCTGACAAGCCAAAAGAGGTCTGCAATTTACAACTACAACTTTGTCTTCATTTTCTTAACACAGACCCAACCCGAGACTTATTCCACCGAGGGCAGGTAGATTTTTGAACGTAACTCGTGCAAAATGGCCTCTAAGACAAAGTAATACATTTTCTAAAGCTTCATAAAAGAAATTGACTTAAAAATACTGACCTACGGGACCTTAATCTCGGCAAAGACGAGACTTGTACCCTGTGAATAATCTTGTTTATTCGCTCCCAGTTTAATGAGATTGCTTCGCTCCAGTAGTCGCGGCGTCATTCCGTCAACCGACTGTCTCGAATGCGCCTCAGACACCAAATACACTTTATTCCTTTTTTGAAATATTAGTTTTTTTTTACGAGGTTTGGTGAATGGTAAATTGTATTAGGCCAGCTTGGGATGGAAAATTGTCGGTTCCATAGATTGATATCGTGCATTTAGTTGACGGATTGCTGGGACGACGGGTCCCTTGGAAGTCCGGCCTCTATGGTTATCTATTCCCTTTTATGCAATATTACGCCTTGGGACTCGCTATTTTTCTTTCGTTTAAGGATAACAAAATATTAAAAAAACGCTAGGTTATTTGCGATTATCTTCTTAATTTTCTTTTATATTTTCCTTGAATCCCTGGACTACAAAATGACCGAAAAAAATATTATATTAGCAATTTTACTACCCAATCTTCTTTTAAATTATTGCGTCGATAACGATTATACTTAAAAGAAGATAAGCACAAGCTACTTATAAATAATACTCGAAAATTCCGTACTTTTTCGACGCTATGATTTTCGAATGAACAGAAAAATTCAACATTGTACTTATAATTCGCTAAATTACGTGCATTTAAAACGTAAACGTAGATAACCTAAAAGAGGTTTACAAACATTTCCATTTTATTTTTAAATTCCCTTAACACTTTAAAGTAAGTTTAACAATTTAACTTTTTTAAGTGGTATGAGTTATACGAGTTAATCTAGTTAGAAATTGTGAATGCGAGTTAAACACTCCTAAACTTTTGGGACATGTTGCATTAACACCTAAAAGTGTGTAGGTTTAAGGGTTGTTGACTTCTCTGCAACCCAGACACTCAAGGGAATTCTGAATTCTAAATAATTCATATTAGAAAAATCCTTGGCCGCCTGAGCGAGCAAACTAGTAATGTGTGTGTGTGGTATACACTGGATGACCTCACCTGAGCAATGTTCTTGTGATGTCACAGCTAGTATGTAGTAACTTTTTTTTTAAATAAATACGCCTTCTATTGCTTTAATTGAGTTCACACACATAGTACATGATGCTATATCTGACCGGTGGTATTCTCCATTATTGGAGCAATGGATAAGACTGCATACGGTAGTATATAAGGTGGTTTTATGTCTATTCAGTTAAAGTTTAGCCTTAACTTAATATAGACCTTAACAAATTGATATAGGTAGATCTTAATAATTTAACCTTAGCTTTTAAGTCGTTATAGTAACAGCACATTGTATGGATCCTTGATAAACGAAATAAACAGTTCATTATTATTATATTGTTTCTGTGTGCATTTATCTATTGTAAGTCAATTAAATAATTTATGGAATATTTTTTACAAAAAAAAACTAAAATAAAATAAAAAATACTTTTGATATATTATTAAAATTCCTATTTTTGTTTCTTTTTTTATATTCCTGTAGAACTAAAAACCTACAAAGTCTGCAGACGTCTATTCCGTCTGAACCTCTAAATTTTAGAGTAGAAATTTGCGAACGCGAATACAGGCGTGATAGTATGTTATGTTGTTTATGATTTCATACAAAGCGTGTAGGTACATGTGAGTTACAATCATATTATTTGTATACAGTCTGCATCCTAACTCAAACCGAATATTTATTATCTCAACATTATTAACTAAAGAAGTGTTGTTAAAAACTTTTCAAATTGACATTTGCCTTTCAAACAATAATTGCTAAGGAACTTGTATGACTTCTAAAATTATGAATCGATTCCAGAGGAATAGTTAAATGACCAGACATGATGACAGGTATTGAAATAATTTCAAATTAATACCTACTTATTATAATTTGAAGCGGCGCGCGGCGGTAGCCTAATGGCTAGGGCGACGGACTTGCGATCATATGGTTGTCGGTTCGAACCCCACCCATTGCACTACCGACGTAAACCCACTCGTAACACAAGCATTTAGCTTAGCACGAGGGGTTAACAAGAAGACTAGTACCTAAAGTGCGACCCACATTGCAAAAAAACTGTAGTAAATCCTAAGCAATTTTATATTATGAAAATAAAGTGGCCATTTTCACGCAAATCTGTTTCCAGATAGGTGACTGTGAGGTCGTTTAAAAAAAAACATGTATCTACGCTGTAACACGGTCATTTTAATTGCTATGGCTTTCTTTGTCCTTATCGATGACAAAGGGCTGACTATCAAAAACTTAATTTACATTGATAACTTTCCATTAATCAATTCCATTAAATTTTGGTCTCACAAAATAGAGACAAATCTAATAAATCTTTACTCACTTTAATATCAACAGAATGATATCTTCATTTTAAAAGGTCAATAAACTGATTTCAACATGCTCACGAAGCCTTCGTCACACAGATAGCGTTTTAGTTCCGTTTTTGTTCGTTTTCTGTTTTAACTCTATTATGAAAAAGAAAGGGTTTAACAGTCTATGTATGTATTAGTCGACTGTAGCTCACAAATTACTGGTCAGATTTTGACCAATGAGGCATTGATTGATTCGTCTTTACAATACGATGGTTATAGGACAAAGAAACAAATATGGCTTTTCAGTTGATTTTTCTGTTGTCTTTTGTGGACAGCCTGCGACTTACTTTTAGTTGCGCATGCAAAATATTAAAGATACACTAAGAAATTGTGAATATTACTAAGAGTGAAACCCGACCACAGGACCAGGGAAAATAAGTGAGGCTTTTAGTTGTTACGAATCCGGCATTGTCACCAACCGCCTCCTGGAGCGGACTACAGTGGGTACACCTGCTCCGCTCCCCGCTCACTGTATAGCAGAGGTCTAAATAGTAATCTGACTCAAACAGTTCTAAATCTTGGAGTCACAATATTATAGTGAAATGTGGCCAAAATTCTGTCTTCAATGCGAACATTACTTTCTTTTTGTCTTGCCTCTCTGTCCCTTTTTATCGTGTAGATAAAGATTGTAACTTTATTTTTTGTCAGTCCGATTTGATGCAATAAAATCAACCTAATGGATTTGGGAGCACAGAGGTTTTTAAAACAGTACCTACGTAAGCACGAAACATAAATTTTGCTCGAGTAACTCTAAAGGAATATTCTTTAATAAATATAAAATTATTCTTTGCGGTATATAATTTATGGTGAAGGGAAAAATACACATGGGCTACATTAAAAAATACAATGAATGCTGCTGCGACAGCCACGGTTACCGTTCGCCACGTATACATTTATGAAACAACATACATATTTCAATTAGCCCTTGCACCCGACATAAGTAAGTATACTTTGTCCATTATGTGAACAGTTTTTTGACACATGGAACTAGTGATTGCAGGAACGTAACAATGCGATTATCGACCCGATTATTGACACCAGTGGCGTAGCACGGGTCACTAGCACCCGGTGCGGATCCCGAATTTGCCGCCCCTTAATTTTTTAAATGAATAACAAAAAATGTAGGGCATGATAAAACTAAACTGAAAAGAAAACAAATGTTCTCACATAAAAAAAAGTTAAATTCATTGTTAATACTGTATTTTATTCCACAACGAAACAATCATAAGATACTTGTTTTTGGAACGAAGTTCCTTATCGCGCGTTGTGAAAGGGGGCTAGACGGAAAAAATTCTTACGAAAAGTTGTCACGACACTATAGTAAGCTCTTGTAAGTTGTGCAGCGTGCGCATGTTTCTCTGTCTGTCTCTCTCTCTCTTTCTTTGTTTTATTTTACATTTTGTTTATATTACATTATATTTGTTAATAATAAAAAAAATATTATTATAACTTAAAAAAAAAAAATTACAATTCCTTCACTAATTAATCGAAAGGAACTTCGTTCCATCCGGGTGTCCCTTGACACCTCTCAAGTTTTTTTTAAATATTTTTTTGACCACCTGTGAAATGCCGCCCCCGCCGAAGTGCCGCCCGGTGCGGACCGTACCAAAAAAAAAAAAAATCTGTTACATTAATGGTATTATAATGTCTGCAAGGAATCATAATTAAGATAATTGAATAACATAAGGTAGATAATACATTTATTTTGTTACGCATTTCAAAGTTAACTTTTACGTAATCTGGAACAGCTACGTTCTAAGTCAGTCTAAGGCATCTGTCAAAAAACGGTTCACATAATGGACAAAGTATACCTACCTGTGTAAAATTATTTGGACATGGGGACTAACGATTCTGTAAACTGATTGTCTATGTTTAATGGCAGAATTAAATTGACACTTGTGAACACTATGAAGGACCAATGAGGCATTTTGATAATTTTGTAGTTATTTCGACATAAAATTTTATAAGCCGACCAGATGCTTCAAACCTTCAAATTCAAGAAATAATAACTACAAAAATGTCTGCTCGTTATTAATTAATTAAAGAAATCCTCTAGGGAAACAAATTATATTAAATTTGTATAACTGCCACTACAATTTTCTCTTAAATTAATCTCCACAGAACAAACAATAGTTCGGAATATTTCACCTCTTGGCAGCAAAACTAAAACAATATCAATTGTGACTTCAAACTGCGGACTCTTCCCGACATCTCAACAATGAGTTCACCGAACAGTTTCAATTCGATCGCCGACGGCACAACTAATTACAAACACGGATGCTTAACTTGGTAACTTAGGTGCTTATTCCTTTCAGGACGATTCCCCAACTATTCCAGTCAGGGGGGTTTCCTCGGTGAATATTCATAGCCGATGAAATATTTAGTGACTCTCCTCTTGGGCCCCTGTAGGCCATCTCCTGGTCCTATCTAACCAAGTTCCGGGTAATTGCGTTCGACTCGTAACTAAACGGCACACCATCAATTTAATTGTGATGTATTAACAATGTTAAAGTTGCAATTTCCTCTGCGAAAACTGGTTATGAATTTCAAGTAATTCAGATATCGAATTTCATGTCTGTTTTAAGTATGTATTGGAAATAAATTAAAATCGGCACTGAGTTTAAAAAAAATGATTGCTTTCATAAAAGCAGCTAAACTTTATAGAATAGACCTCCATTGAGATGCTTAGAAATGACTTTTTTCGTTGCTGGCAACATAAATTAAGTTGCAGACGATCAATGAGGTATTTTCGCACCATAAAATAAGGAGTCATTATCCTCGATTGTTCCAAGTCCTTGGAAGTGGAGGAGAACTTGCATGCTTTCGTACATACATATTGTCACGCCTGTCTCCCATGGGGGTAGGCAGAGACTATAGATTTCCACTTGCTACGGTCCTGGCACACTACTTTCGCTTCATCTACTTAATCTCTTCATGCATGA
Organism: Subacronicta megacephala; assembly: GCA_958496365.1. Taxonomy (NCBI): domain Eukaryota; kingdom Metazoa; phylum Arthropoda; class Insecta; order Lepidoptera; family Noctuidae; genus Subacronicta; species Subacronicta megacephala. The sequence continues at coordinate 9,274,068 of OY292531.1, read as the reverse complement.
CCGTCGGTTTAGGATCCTTCCATAGGAAATTTCCATAAACTAAATTGAGAACGTTCCCTTTTTGAAGTCGGTTTATTACATACCTACCTACCTTTAATACAAAAATCATTTTGTAAAAGCTTATTGCGACACAGGTACACTCCGGCTGCAGGCATTAAAATCGCTCATTCGAAAAATCAAATTTCCGTGACAACAGGCGGCTGTCTATAAAAAAAACTTTTTACGACATAGTCGTATCGTGTATACGAGTCATTATAAATTAAATGCTGAATCACAAAATCACTGCTTTTATCGAGATGTTACAGTAAAAAAAAAGTAAGTTCGATTAATTTGTTTTGGGAAATGTCCAAAGACTTTAATACACATGGTTAGTATACTTCTACGTCACCAGCTCGCAGAATTTAATCAGTTCCCGCTCGAAACTAGGCCAATAGACCTAATTTACCATAGATCGGTACCTAAAACAAAAAACCGGCCAAGTGCGAGTCGGACTCGCGCACGGAGGGTTCCGTGCCATTACGATTACCCCCATTTTTTTCTATTTTTGTGTAAAAATCTTAATGCGGTTCACAGAATACATCTACTTACGAAGTTTCAACAGCATAGCTCTTATAGTTTCAGAGAAAAAAATCTGTGACATACGGACGGACAGACAGACAGATATGACGAATCTATAAGGGTTCCGTTTTTTGCCATTTGGCTACGGAACCCTAAAAACGAGTCGAGATTTCGAGCAATTTTATTGGTGGTGTATCTGTGGAGTCGATCGAATCTAGAAAATAAATGAAAATCGAAGAATTTATTTTTAGGTGCTTTAGACAAAGGATTATAATGTTGATGTTGTCAATGTTATAACGCCTTATGTGAATTATGTTTTCCTATGATTATCGGTTGTACAATAAATAAACAATAACGATCGAAATTGATTGAAAGTTCAGAACTTACATGAAAGCTCTCGTGCTCTCGTAACTTTCGAATTAGAGACCTAACCAATAAACCATGACCACCATCTGCACCTATATCTATCTAGTATCTAAAAGTATGAGTATCTACGACTCTACATCGCCTAACCCTTTGGCTATCGCAGTCAAGATGCTTACATGTAAAGCTCAACATCTTTTCAGCAAGATATAAGAGTCAATAAAGGGATTGGAGTGGAATGAACTCTACTCGTCATTACTTAATGCACCTTAGCAATGCTTTTACCAACACATTTAGTTACACTGCTCGTATGTAAGTAGGTACTACAAAGGTTGATACCGCTGGGTGCATTTCTTTAGCGTTAAGAATAAAAGCACTGGTGATAATATGAGTAGAGCTACGGAGATCGTACTTGTTATCTAAGGGTTTATTACTTATATAAGGCTATTGAAGTGCTTTTGCATAGGAATCTATTGTTTAGAACCTTGCACGGCAACAACATAATAATTAATTAGTTACGTAAGGGTTGAATTATTATTTATCATTAATTTATGCCAGTGGCGCTGGCAATCATCGCCCATAGGCTGACTGTGTTCTCCTAGCATTGTGAAAAAAATGCGAAGATAATGCAAAGAAGCTGCTGCCGGCCATGCCGTAAGGAAAAAGAGAAACAGAGGAAGGCAGGAATTTAAGGAGGACTTAGGCCTTCGGCGCTCCAGACTTACCGAACGAAACGCAACAGTCTGCATTCTGCTCCTAAACGTCGATATTCTTCGGGAGGGTAGTAGGTAGGTACCTATGTACTTCCCCCGATTCACACTGGCATGCAGGCATGCCATCGAGACATCATAGATACTAACTAAAGCTTTAGGCACCTGTGGGTACCTAGTGATAGCTTAGTGATAGGTAAAAAATAATAGACTACGTTTCCGAGTTCAATTAATTGTGATCAGCTCTTGAATGAATTCATCATGGGGAAATCTGCATTGACTTTGCGTGACCTCTGCCTAATAGCATAGAGTCACAGATTATTTCTTATGCCTCTCATTCTGACATGAGATCATAACGGGACAGACGGATAGATGACTCTACGTTAAGTTCCAGTCACTTTTTTGTATTGCAGTAAATCCCCGTCGATCGTCAGAGTAATTAGTGAGTAGTGGAGCTTAATAAAATACATCCCTAGACACTATTTTCGTATTCATAAGAAAACGCATCTTTAGTAATGGGTACTAGAAAAGAAAAACCAATGAAATTCAGGATGGGTAAGTAGGGGCATAAAAATTTATTGTCCCATTTCTGTAGCAAATAAATCGCAGCTGGCACAAAGTATTTGCCTGGTCCAATTTATGTCGATATTGTCGCGAAAATATTTCATTTAGTTTGTTCAGTGCACGTCGCCGTTCTCGAGCCTTTGGTGGAACAAACGAGGACCAAAAGCGGATAACTACTCAAATTAATAAACTAGTTACTGTTTGAATTCTTCCTATTATAGAATAATGGGAATGGTTTTGTCAAAATTTCTAATTGTAGGTATTTCATTTAATTAACATACATTACATACCATCACGCCTGTAAGGCAGAGGTGTACTTAATGTACACCCTCAGTTTGCTGGTATGTTTAGGTCCCATGTAATAGGGTGCGAGCTTATTGCCATTCACCGGGCACAAATCCAGACTCCGAGCTGCTACTGAGAATTTGATAGAAAAACCCAAATAACACTAGACCTGGGGATCGAACCCAAGACCTCTAGCGTAACAATCGCGATTGGGACCACTAGACTAACCAACCAGGCAGTCTAATTTAATTTAATGTCATTGATAATACTTATAAAAACGATTAATTTATTGAATCAACTTGGCGATTCAGCAATGTAGGTTCGATTAATTTGGACCTCGTTTATCTGTACAGATGTTGCACATTTTTTTGTGAAATACTTAATTACATAAGTATTAGGTTCATTTTAGGAAGTAAAGTGTACCTATGTGTGAACATTTTTTTTTTTTTTTAAAAAAAAGCTTACTGGTAGTGTGGATCGCACATTACTAGTAATCTTGTTAACCCCTCGTACTAAGCTAAATGCTTGTGTTACGAGTGGGTTCACGTCGGTAGTACAATGGGTGGGTTTCGAACCGGCAACTATAATGATCGCAAGTCCGACGCCCTAGCCATTAGGCTACCGACGCTTCTATTATTAAATTGGCACAAAAATCTAACTAGTGCCACACTACAAAAAAAACTGAAGTATGTCAGTGTCACTTTCGATTTATCTGACAACGTCAAACGTAATTTACGTTTCGTTACGTAAAGACTTGCTTTTTTTGTAATATTTTGCCATGGCTTCGGCAGGCCTTTGTGCCAAAAAAAAAAACATAGTCATTAATATACTTATTATTATACAATAGCAGCTACGATGACCATACTTTGATAAAATTGATGATGTGCAGTCAATGTGTAGTTAATGATATTTTAAAACAATAACTGAATAATTATATTCATTACTCAATTTGCAATTGGCAAGGGACTTAGCATTTTTTAGTATTATTTGCAGTTTATCATTTTCTCCAAATTAAAAGCTTAGTTTATTAATGAATCAAAAGAATGAAAATAATTATAATAGTAACATTCTAGCACTGAACCTAAGTATAAAATATTAGTCTGTGTAGTCTGTGCGTCCCGCACTATGACATTCTCTTCAGACTGTGCAGTTCCTAGTATATTATTCTACTCTTTGGTGCAGTTGCACTGAACAGCTTATACAGAGAATTGTCTACGGAACACAGTGAGTGTGAGTGAGTGAGTGAGTGAGATTTTCTGACGGAAGCACTGGAGCAAATCAGCAAAGCATTGTGCTATTATTTTTACCTTCAATACAAATAATAAACTAAAATAATGATGTGTAACAACTTCGTGTAAAATCAAATACCTTCGAAAAGTACAGGTGATATTCTACTGATTGTGATAAGCACGAATAAAAAAGTCATCATGGAGAGCAAGAAAATATCCTTTGGTTTTATGAAAACTAAAAAAGTTGAAAAGCCGCTAACACCTATAATAAATGAAGATAAAAAGGAGTTTATAGAATGTGTAGAAGAAAAATCAATAAAAGTTGTTGGGTAAGTTATTGAGTATTGAAATTCTATTATCTCCAAACATACAACCTAACCTAGCTTGAGACATTACTACTCACAGGATGCATGTAATATTCAGTTTAATTGTGTGAAATATCAATAACAACTTTGATAGATATTGTCAACTTTTCTAAGTAATAGGTGATTCTTTTATTACCTTTATAATAGAAAAAACGACCATACAGTTTTATATCTGTATAATAAAAGAAATCTTATGCTCATGAAGGATGAAACGGTTGTTTTTTCTATTACCTCTGGTTTTTACCTCTCCTTGATAGGATAATCTTGACCTTAACAGCAAATTCAATAGTAGTGGTATTAAAATTACAAAGAGATACCTGAAATTCATTCACTGAGGATCATACCGGTCTCATTAGATCAAAACAATAGATTTTACAATTGATTTTTAAAAATCTATTGCAAAAGAGATTTGAGAATTTATTGACAAGTTTACAATATCTATCATCACTATTTAATTATTTATGTAAAGGTACCTACTACAACTGTGAGCATATTTTTCTCTAAATTTTTAGTTTATGGATTTTTTGAAACTTTAGAAATAACTTACATAGTTTTATTAAACATCCAATACTATCTTAGATTGATTATTAATTATTAAATAGTGATAAAAAAAATGTTTCAGTGGAGAAATTGAGACAAAGGAAGACCCATTAATAATTCCGATGAAACCCAATACTCTCATCACAGCAGAGAGGCTGAAGGAGATTGCTATCAAAGTTGAAAGTGCTGTCAATGAACCAGAAATCAAAGAAGAGTTTGTAATCAAAGAGGAACCAATGGATGAAAATGAGACATTAGACCAGATGGCTGTGAGGGAGTTAATACAGGAAGCCAAGAAGGAAGTTAAAGTTGAAAGCCCTGGTGATATAGCTATACCTGCACCTACAAAACCTATTTTGGCAGGAGAAAAAGAGGTAGGTAAAATTCTATTAATAACAAAATACTGTAAACCCGTGTTCCCACTGATAATATATGTTACAAACAGCTACCTATCCCACTCACTTTGTGACTTGGATAGAGTAAGATGGACAAATGATCAGTGGGAATGCGGGGTAACATAAGTTGGTGATACCTTAACATTAAGTCCTTGCAATTTAAAAATGTATGAGGCTTTATAGTAGGCATGCACATACAGACACCCAGTGTTTATTATTTGTAGAGTCGAGAAATGATCGCCAGGGTTTTCCGTTTCCTTGAAGATGAATATAAATTTATAGCAGGAAATCATACGGCTGACAAAGATTTGAGTCCTTTGACTGACATAAGACAACGTACCGCCAGAGCAACAGGCGTCTGTGAATCAACATTAAATGAAATTTTAGAAGAACAAATTAAGTTGCCATCAACTTCTGATGCTCCTATAACTCCAATTAAAAGAAAACGTAGAAGAAAAAGCTAAGACTATGAATCATTTCAAATGTTATTAGACCACTTTTCAGTTAGAAATAGTGGTTTGCTCGATATTTGAATGAAAATATAAGATACAAATGATTGAAAAATCACAACTTATGGGACATATTTGCTATGTAACAATGATTATTGATATGATTGTACCCTTATCACCTAAGTGAAACTAAGCAGAAAATACTGCTGAACCTAAGAAAAAATGGCAGTACAAGAGCAGGAAACTTAATGTTGAAAATTGAAGGATGCAACAAGATAAATAAATATGTACATCTGCCAAACAAGTTGAAAAAAATATGGGACACATTTTGTTTTCAAATTGTCAACACTGGTGGATCGACACATGGCACACCTCTACTATATTTTCTAAGTGTTGCTTTAATGATAAACAATAATAAATTATTAAATAATAGATGTTTATAATAATTAGCATACAATGTTTTGTGTACTTTCTCTTTTTACCTTACCTTTGAATATATAATTACACAGAATACATGGCATTCTGTAGTTTCTGCCTACCCCTATGGGAAAAGGCGTGAGTGTTTGTATGTATGTATGTATATAGTAATACATATATTGAATGAAATAGGTACTTCAAGGCAAGTCATGGGTGCTTTTAGATTGCAAGAACAATTTCTATTATTGTCGTAACTAAGTTGTTTTTTTTTTAAGATTGCTAAATTGATACTACAACCTTTGTGCCTTTCTATTACACTATTGTATAGTCTGCCTACATTTTGAATAAGAACTAGTTCTTGTGTTAAATATAAATTTTTATTTTTTAAATTTCAGTCAACCTTGGATGACTATGAATCAGTGCCTATTCAACATTTTGGTATGGCAATGCTAAGGGGCATGGGATGGAAACCAAATAAGGATGGGTATGTTATCTCTTTACATGTATTTTAATTAAGGCTAGCAGTGTATATTATTATTATTAAATCAGAATTATTTTTGAGTAAAATTATTAAATTTTCTACAAAACATTTCAGGACAAAATACAAGTTACCTGAACTCCGTCCAAAGGGTCTAGGATTGGGAGCCGATAAAGTTATTAAAAATAATCAGAAGAAACAGTCGAAAGACAAGAAGGAAGAGGAACTGGTGATTGTAAAGAACTCATTTGTTAAAATCACCACTGGGAAATACAGTGGTTTTTATGGGAAGGTACTATTATTTTTTTTTATTATTTTTTTATAATTTTGTAAGTCACGGTACCATTACCCACCACCATCACTGGTGTGATTACAAGGCTGGTTGTAAGAGACTGTACCATTGGTCAAAGCTGGCTGTTGAGTCTGTCGGTTGGTGGGTTCGATTCCCAGCAGTGCGGAAGAGACTGAATGAGGAAAGCTAACGATCAGGCTCTGTAGTGTTCACTAGGAGTGGCCTACATCCAGCAGTAGACGAAAATAGGCGGAAAACTTCATGAAGTCTACATTCCTGATGTATTTTGCATGCCTCAGTGTGAAGTCTGCTGAACCTCAATGGATCCGAGTTATCATAATTGTAACTAATAGGTATATAGCCTTTCGGGGAATCCTTTTACGGACTTCCGCCACCTTGGGGAGGTGGCGGGGCGTGTCGGACTCCACCCCCAAATCGGGGGTGACTACCGACTAAACCCCACACGGGTGTTACGCCTCTCCACTTAATTGCCGGGGTTACGGGAGCGATGAATCATTCATCCGCGACCACTAGGTATATAGCCTAATACAAGTTAATCCCTTACTCAACGAGTAGAGACCTGTGCCCAGCAGTAACACTAAATTTGAGTGATAGTAGTTGACGGACACTAATTAATTTGAGATGTGATTTTATTTTCCTTTTTGGTATAGTCAACAGTCCTAAGGGTGCCGATTTAGTCATCTGCACCCATTAAGAGGATAGTATCCGCTTCGCGCCCCATACAAACGCAGTTTGGCCCTTGCTTGAATTTTAAACAATGAAAGTCATTGAAATTTTGCAGTAACAATCTTATCATTAATATACGTGTTCATGTAATATAAAATTTCATTTCAATATACGGTTAAAAAGTTACACGAGCTCAAAGATTGGCAATTTTCGTTGAAAAACGGCCCAACTTTATGCTAGTATTTCTCGACAATGTATCAATACAGAAACATTCTGATTCGAAGGAAACCCAGATAATATAGTGAATATTTTTTTACAAGATTTTTTTTTTACATTAAGCAATATTATAGGAGTAATCTCCAAAATTCGGAACATACGAAATACGCGTGAAAATGTTGCAAATGTATTGTTGTTTCACCATGCGTCGCGGGAGCTGCGGGGGGTCGGGAGGTGAGAAAACGTCCTTGAAACAACCGGCTCGCGGTGCATGTGAGCGACGCGATGATGTCGTGAATTTGTTCTACTTATTCCGCCAGGTGCGACATATCAAAAGAGATATTTAGATAGTTTGATGGACAACGAGAGCTTACGCTCGAGAGAGGTTTATTATTAAAATATACCTACATAGACTGCCTCATTAGTCTAGTGGTCCTAAGTGCGACTGCTACGCTAGAGGTCCTGGGTTCGATCCCCAGGTCGAGCAAAGTGTTATTGGGTTTTCCTATGAAATTCCCAGTGACCCAGGGACCTAAACATACCGGCGAAATGTGGGTGTACATTAGTAAACCTCTGCCCAACCCTTCGGGGAATACAGGCGTGATGGTATGTTATGTTATGTATACCTACATAGGTACGTAAAGTTAATATATCGGCCGTAACTTACTAGACTACCTAAGGAAAAAAAATGTGTAAGATAGGTAATTTTATTGTTTTACCCGTGATAATACTATTTTATACCTAGGTATATCTTATTATATTGTAAATTAGAATTACTGTTATTTACACACCACATAGGTACCTACCTACATGTACATACGTGAGTTGATTTTATCTGTTACTTAGGTACTTGTCTAGTAATAATAATAATAATTTATTTATGGTTGCGTCGCGCGTTGGTTTTGATTTAGAAGTTACAAGAAACAGTTTGAGCCTATATCTGTAAAAAAGTTTCTTAGATTGGCAGAGGTGAAAGCAATAATTTATTGTGGGTATATTATAGATAGCATGGCAAGAAAATAAATGTATGAATGAAAATAAATGGTGAAGTGGCTAAGAAATCGGGTGCGCTATGAGTAATGTAGTATCACTAGTGGGTTCGATTCCCACACGGAGCAAATATTTGTATGGCCTAAAGGTAGTTTTCCATGTTATCTTCTTTTGTTAAAAGAGTTTGGGTTTGGTAAACGCACTAAAGATCCAGAAAAATCCTAGTGTAAATAAAAAAAAGAAGTGAAAAACATAAAAATGATTTTTAGGTAAGGAAGTACCTACCTACGTAAAGTTTATTTAAGTCATAAGTTCTTATCCTAAGGTTTTTAGTGATATAAATGCCTAGCACGATTAGTTTTCATGTAAAGTTCACTCGTAACAAAACATTTAAATAAAAGCAGAGCCAAGTCTCATTACTCGATTACTACATGTTGCTGGTGATTCATAATATTATATGTTCATGTACGCACGGCTACACATCAAGCTATACGAAACCAGTATAGGCTGCCCTTGAATTGTGCTTAAAACCTTTACAATGGGAGGTCAGTCTAAACTGGTTTTGTATAGCTTGATGTGTAGCCATGTGTACAAAATTTTCAGTAAAGAGGAAAAATTTCAAAAAGAATGTTGTGCTTGACTGCCAAAATATAAAAGAACGGTTTCAAAAAAATAATTCCCGAAACAAAATCAAGAATTAGGTAGGTATGATAAAATAGGATATTAGGATTATAGCAATCATCAAGTTATAAGTAAAATTATTTGTTAGCTAAATACATTTGATTATGATACCACTGAGTCTCTTTCGGTTATATCGGATTAACACGCTCATGTAACTAATTATACAAACATACTTTACACAAAAACTCATATGCACACACACACTCTCTGTCTCTCTCTTACACATAAACACACACACACACACACGCAAGCGCACACACACACACAAGCAAAAACACAGTTTTTTATTATTATTTTCTTTCCTATGCTAGGTACTTACTAGTTCGAAGGCCAAGGACTCATAAAAAGGATTCATATGTAACGGTTGATACCAAATAATTATTTTCTATTTTTTCTTAATGTAAAATAATATGTGTGTAAAAAGTGTGAATAAAGAAAATAATAATTATTATTATTTTGGGGTATATATATTTTTATATCTCGGCTCTGGTTGGCCGGTTTTTTAGATTAGCACGGGCCGAAGCCAAGTGCTAACCTAGGCTAAAATGTGCCGGGCCGCTTAAGACCCTTAAGTCTGGTTGTGAGATTGTGTGTGTGCGTTGACTGTGGTTGTTTGTGGTTCTGGATATGATGTGGCTACTTCTGTCTCATTATCATTCTGTAGGAATTTTCTAACAATTCTGCACGTGTTTAGGATTGCTGCTTTCTGTAGGCTTTGATAGGTATATGGTGCTAGGTCCAGAGTTTTTAATGATTGGTGTAGTTGCTTGGGGATTACTCCTGTATTTGATAAAACTACAGGAATAATACTGACGTGACTTAACCGCCACATTCGGCTAATTTCAATTTTCAAATCTGTATATTTACAGAGTTTTTCTGCTATGGTACTTTGTAGATTGTGCGTGTTTGGTATGGCTATGTCTATGATTTGTGCTGTCTTGTTAATTTTATCTATTAATTTAATGTCTGGCCTATTGTAGTGTGTTGTTCTGTCGGTGAGGATTGCTCGATCATAATACAACTTGTAATTGTTATTTTCGAGTACAATTTCCGGATTATATTTATTGTAAGGTACTGGTGGTGTAGAAGTTAAATTATATTTGAATGCTAATTTCTGGTGAATTATCTTTGCTATTTGATCGTGTCTATGTTTATAGTCAGTCTGTACTATTGATTTACATGCACCGGTTATGTGTTGAATGGTTTCGGAAGAACTATTACATCGCTTGCAGGTATCATGGGTTTGGGGAATTCGCATGATGTGCTTTTGATAATTACGTGTCTCTATAACTTGGTCATTTATTATTATTATTATTATGTGTTACGTATCCATTTGGATTTGGACTCTCAGCATAGCTTGTGAATGTGACGAGTAAGCCATGGGCTTACATCAAGTGAGTTGGTTCTTTTCTTATGAAGAATGTGTTTGTGAAGTGGATATCAGGAATCGCTTTACTGTGGAACATGTGTCTATGATAACTGATTTTTGTAGTGGAATGTATGTTTTGTGTAGGTCTAGTTCTTTTTATGATGTGTGTAGTGATTTAGGGATGAGTCCGGTAGATGATAATATTATCGGTATTATTTTAACTGTATTTTGTTGCATATCTGTCGTATTTCATCTGCTAATGATATATGGTTTAGTATTATCTCGGTGTATTTCTTTCTGAGTTAGACACAGATATATCTACTAAATTTGTTATTTGTGGTTGTTTTAAAATTAATGCTATGTATGGTCTATTGTTCCGTGTGATTTTATCTGTAATTATATCACTATCCCAGTATAATTTCGCTATGTTGTTATTTAAATTTTTTGGCTTATATTTATAACATTGTCTTATTGCATCTATTAAATTATATTTTTTAGCTATCTGTAGGTATATTTCTTTATTATGTCTATCTGTGTACTGTTTATTTGCTAAGAATGGACATCCTCCTGTCATATCGCACACCTAGATCTAAAGAGAGTTAATTCAAAAATCTGTGTGAATGAGTTATGCTCACCATTTCATTTGCTATACGGATACCTATTCTTGTTTTAACCTGTTGTTTTATTGGTCAGATAAGTATACGGCATACCTATCTTCATTCATCATCTATCATTTTTTTAGCAAAAAGATACGTATCCTATAGGAAATGAAATGGTGAGCATAACTCATTCACACAGATTTTTGAGTTAACTCTCTTTAGATCTAGGTGTGAGATATAATCTATAGTTTCTTGTTGGGAGTTACATAATCTACATCTATCTGACATTACATTCAAACAGCGTAACATAAATATTTAATATTACTTAGTAAGAAAAGGTTTGTAATAAAGTCTACAGACTTCGTTAATGTGGGTCTAGTATTGACTTACAGCTCCCTTCATAAACCTTTCTTTACTTAGAATTGCTCTGTGATTCGTTTGTACTTGGCGGTCCCCTTTTTGATTATCAGAACGAGACGAATAAATTTTAACTTACTAACGCAAACGCAATGAATTCAAACACTTTTCTTTCCAACTGTAACTTCCATTGTTTTCGTAGAATCAAACAAATTCGTGCATAGCGGACCTTTTTAGTAGGTATTTTTTGAGTCGAGCATAGCGAAACTAGAGAATAGCGGTACTAACCGGATAAAAATGCCAAATTTATAATAATAAATAATATTTGATATCTATTATTATAAATAACAAATATTATTAGTATTATTAACGAGTACTTAGTATTATCATACTACTTGTTACTACTACTAATATTTGTTATTTATATAACTATAAGGTAGCCTTTATAGTTTCTTAAACTTCATAATGAATCAGTGAGTGAGTGATATTACGCTGTAATATAATTTTTCATTTTTCATTAAAAGGCTATATTAATCTAAACAATATTGTCTTGTGGGTGACATGACTTTTTTGTAAGGTTAATAATGACTCATTCGTCATCTGCTTATCAGCTTTTAATTTTTAAAGGATATTCAACATAAAAGAGAAAAGTATCTGGTGTCGCAAAATTTTACGGCGCATGCAGATTTGTTTGAGAAATACCACATAACTTGATATCTTCTAAATTACAGATATAGATTATATTACACGAGACTTGGCTCTGTTTACAAAAATATTTTTAATATGTTAAAATTACTGTTATGTGTACCATTTTATTGAGAGCTTACGAGTAGGTCATGAAGTCTTCAAATATTGTAAGTTTCCTATTCCCCTGATGGGAGCATCAAGCATCTGAAAATCTTAGAGATGCCGTTTTTTTATGATTTATGTAAAAGCTTTCTATGACTTTTAGTGCATTACCCTTTCTATTCATAGCTACTTTTATCATGAAATTTAATAGAAAAATACGGATTGTTCAGTCTAGAAGTGAATAGGTAGGTACTTATTTTTATTAAATGCAATTTCCAATCGTTACGCGTCATATATTTTACAAGTCAAAGAAAATAGGTACAATACAATAAAAAAACCTTGAACGAGCGCTCAGTGCACATCACCATACGTACTTAAGTAAATACCTAAATTTTATTATGTACTTAGGTATTTTGTATTAAATGCAATTAGGAACTTTACTGCTGCTGATTTTGTCATCAATGCGACGGTTTATCATAATTTTACTATGAAAATTGCATTTAGGTAGGTACTTATGTAGGGACTTACATATTCAGATTGTTTTATTCGAATAAGTCAAAATTTACACTACACCTACTTAGGATCAAAACATAATATTTTGTACGAAGTAGTACAACTTATTGCTCTAATCTTGAAAAACCTTATTTATGGTAATACAATAGAAATAAATAGGTAGGTAGGTAGGTACTAAGTTACTTTCTCATTAGGTAGGTAATTGAATAAAAAAATAAAAAATAGATGGTATTTGCTATACTGAATCTTACAAAGAAATAATTGACCTAATAATAAATTTGAACGAACGAACGAGGTACGAAAAAAATATCGCTTTCATAATTTCATTACTTTAGAATTGGACCCAACAACGAGAATAAGCGCGCGGGTGGTTGCGAGGGCGCGCGGGACAAGCGACGCCCGCTCGCATCGCAGGCGATAGGGACAACAACACAAAAACCAATACCTAAACTGCGTGAGCGCTGTCGAGGTACACTCCTCTTAAGAGGCCGGCGGACGAAACCGACAACTCCGATACGCGGCGAGTGTAAAAATCGTCTTGAATATTGCTCTCTCCGTCGAAATAATGTGGGCGTAGCCGGAACATTCATACCTAGCGACTTATAGGCATCTCAAAGTTTGGAACTGAGAATTTAATTTTCTAATGTTTGTAATAATTTATGACATGTTCAATAAATGTGATATATTTGAATTTTTTTTGACAAGTCGGTAGACAACATCGAGAATAGGAATGCATTTTTAAGAAATTCCTCTACGAGCCTCAGGTCGCCAGTTATCTCATACCTACGAGTACCTACCCGCTTCCTACGTACGTTCCGCGGTTTTCAAATTCAACGATTACGCAGATACCTACTATGTGCCTAGTCAGTGCCCACCGGTGTTATTCGTGTTGATTGCGTTTTTCTCACACCCGTGGGAATTTCCCAGAATTGCGTTGGTTTTTTTTTAATTGAACACAGACAACATAACACATAGATGTAGGTAGCAGACGTTGTACCTACATCTATTTATTTTTATTAGTTTTGTCTCGTGTTGGGACTAAGAATAAATTTCTTTCTTTCTTTCCGACTACCTCATTAGTCTAGTGGTCCTGAGCGCGACTGCTACGCTAGAGGTCCTGGGTACGATCCCCAGGTCGAGCAGGTTTATTGGGCTTTTCTATGAAATTCTCAGTAGCAGCTCGGAGTCTGGATTTGTACCCGGTTAATTACAATAGGCTCGCCCCCTATTACATGGAACCTAAACATACCGGCGCAGTGTGGGTGAACATAAGTACACCTCTGCCTAATCCTTCGGAGAATACAGGCGTGATGGTATGTTCTTTCTTTCTTACTATTTTCAAAATAAATCTGCTCCATAGATTTCATGACCAAAGATCATAGACCAGACGTCCACTCTAGACGCATATAATGCCGCCTATATCTATTCTTTGTCAGCCAGGGTAAAGTGGGTAGGTACCTACGTAGGTAAATAAATTGATATGGGTGTCAATTGCATGGTTTCCCGGAGTGCTAATTTAAAAAATTACATTGATTTAAAAAAAATTGTTTGCCATCTTGGATTTCAAAATTATTGTCATTTTCGTAATAAGCATCCCGATAAACCTTGAAATTGACAACCATTTGAATTTATTTAGAAAAATTATTGCGCCGTCTTGGATTTCAAAATTAATGCCATTTTTATGTTCAGCACCCCAAGATACCTCCAAATTGACACCCATATGACCCATATCAATTTCTTTATATATACCTATAATGTCCGCTGGATTACAAAATTATTGTTATTTTCGGAATCAGCACTCTGGGAAACCTTGAAACTGACACCCATATCAGTTTATTAAAAAAATAATTTCCGCCATCTTGGATTTTAAAATTAATGTCATTTTCGTAATTAGCATCCCGATAAACCTTGAAATTGACACCCATATCAATTTATTTAGAAAAATAATGTCCGCCATCTTGGATTTCAAAATTAATGTCATTTTCGTAATTAGCATCCTGATAAACCTTGAAATTGACACCCATATGAATTTATTGAGAAAAATAATTTCCGCCATCTTGGATTTCAAAATTAATGCCATTTTTATACTCAGCACCCCAAGATACCTTAAAATTGATACCCATATGACCAATATCAATTTCTTTATATAAATGATGTCCGCCATCTTTGATTACAAAATTAATGCCATTTTCATAATCAGCACCCCAGGATACCTCAAAATTGACACCCATATCAATTTATTAGTAGGTATAAATGATGTCCGCCATCTTGGAGTATAAAATACGTCTCGATAACGAGGAATAACGACTTTTGGTGACATGAAGATTTCTACAAGGGAACTCCTATTGACCTGATCTCGCATTGTAAAGGCTTTCCGTACAATAAACGGTCAACTTGTACTGGTGATTTAGTTATAGCTTTTTATACATATCCAGTATAAGAAGATCTAGCATTGTAGAGACTTTCCGCATAATAAGAGATCAGCTTGTACTGGTGATTTAGGTATAGCTTGTTATACATATCCAGTACAGGATGAGCTCACATTGTATAGACTTTCGTACAATAACAGGTCAGCATACTTACGAGGTCAGGTAAACTAGTATCTGAGCAGGTACCTACTTACTCCGAGGTTCATTCAAACTTTGGAAAACATGATCATAAGATAATTACGGTAACCAAATCCGGAACTGTAATAAATAATCGTAATAGGTAATAATTATGTCTAAAGATACAATGAAACACCGACTGTAGGTAGATTTAAAAGCGAGCGCACGACTGCCGGCAGGAGGCCACACCCCTCGCTTAGAACGCATGAGATAGCATTACTTTGCTTCAAAATTTGATCGAAATTGCGTCGCGTGCCGTAATTCCTTCATTGATGAATGAAAAATTATTATTATTCAAATTTCCTGATGTTATTCTGAAAATTGATAATATAAGCTAGGTTCAACGAATGAGAACCGTATAAATATTGTTGTTTTTAATATTAAATAAGAGTCCGGGAAACCAGTCGAAATTTTGTCAAAAAATCAAGAATTACATTCTCTTATATTTATTTCCAGTGAAGTATTTTGGACGTAATCAAAATCTGGGCCCCTAGATTAATGGCATCCGAATCCGAATAATACAATAATTTAATAAAATTATGTAAGAATTTCGAATTATTTTGGAAGTACGTTTGTATGGGCAATTCGACGTCCGCCGGACCCTTAAAGGGGTAATTCTACCCGTCGTAATCATCTACTTTTCCTACGAAACCCAAACTCTATTCGTAAAAAGTTAATACATCGCCCTATATATAAGTATACAGACTACATTTTGGTATGTATGAAAGTAGTAGTAGTGTTCTTTTTTTCACATAACTGTTATGGAATTTACTAGGGAATGTTGGTTAGTATAAAGGGTAGAATCACCCCTTTAACGGGTACAAATGACTAAATCGCATCTTGTGTACTATATCAAGGGACAGTATATATTATAAACTCGTGCTCTTTCATAATAATGATGTCACTTTCTCTCCTTGGTGAACAATCTTCTGTTCTTTTCTAGGTTCTGAGTTTAGATGAGGATAATGGAAGAGTGATGGTGGACATTCCTGTCAAGAAAGAAACAATAAGCCTCAGTGAATTTATGATGCATGCAGTCACAAAATCAGAATACGACCGCGAGTCTAAAGTCATAAGTAAGTGTTAATAAAATACACTTTTAATTGATTATTTATCGTAGTTATATGTTGTAAATTAAGTGGGTTCTAGGTGTGAGTGACTTAGTTCAATTTGTATAAACTGTAGTTCGTTAATTTCTTTCACAGATTCAATTGAAGGCGTAACTAACGACTTCAAACACTGTTTTCATACAAACCCCGCCTCTTGAATGGGCCTGCAAGATACAACATTTACACAAATGTCTAAATTTAATGTTTAACACTAATTAATACTTGAATTCACTACAATTTTAGACGCGGATTCATACGAAGAGTACAAAAAGACAGATAAAGTTACTCAAAAACCACCCAGACAAGAAGAAAGAAGTTCGACCAGTCAAAGAAATAATGATCTAACGAAAAACGAACGGGAGAGAAGTAATGAAGATCAAAGACGGCATAAAGAAGATAAATCATCCAATGGCAGAAGTAGAGAGAAGGTGAAGGAACGAAGAAATTCTTCCAGCAGTGAAGATAGATCTAGACGTAAGAAGAAAAAGGAAAAGAAAAAATATAGTAGTAGTGATTCACTAAGTTCTCTTTCTGATGACGATAAGAGACGAAGAAAGCACAAGTCTAAAAGTAGAAGGCATCGGTGTAGTTCTGAAGACTCGCGCAAGAGAAGTCCAGAAGGTAAAAGAGATATTGATAAAAAACGCAAAGGAAAAAAGAAGAAGCGAGACAGAGATCGATCACCAAATTATAAAAAACATAGGAAATAAGAATCAAGTGTTAGTATTAAAACATGTTTTATTTTACTGGTTGTATTTGCAATTTTAATATGAATTAGGCCCGTAGTTTCACCCGCCTCCAAAAGAACTTTTTGAGACAAAAGGTAGCCTGTTCTTCATTGGATGAACGGACATTTGTATAATAACCTGCAAAGAGTTTGTTTGTGATACTGGTACAAATAAATATAGGTGAGAACAGCCGTTCCTTGATGCAAGAAAAATACGCATCAATCAGGATGTCGAAAAGCAGTGTACAATTTGACCGATTTTTATCATTAGAATATTGAAATACTCGAAACCATGCTTATAATCTGTAGTTAATCTTCATCAGTACCCTGGCGAAAAGGACACATTAGTCTATGAACGGTCATTGTATATTATCATTGATCTGTGGCTTGGCTGATTAGCTTACTGAGAATCTGAAATTGAATCATTATTTTGATTAGGTAACTGCTACTGTGACAAAGATGTTTAATTTAGATAATTATTAAAATGATAATTATTACTCTTACAAAATACCATACTTACAATTTGTGGTTAAGCAGCATGACTAGTCTGTGGCGAAGAGGTTGATGACCCATTAGTCTGTGTAAAGCTTGTTGTACATAATTATTAGTCTGTGGTTCTAGGGCTTGGCTGATTGGCTCAATGAGAATCTAAAGACAGAAACACAGACTAAACAATAGAATCATTTCATTATGCAGAGAAAGTAGATAAATGAAAGTTAAGATAGTTTGGCAATGTGTGTGTTACCAAATCATCTGATCTCCCTTTTTTGGAATGTTACCTTACGTATGTTTTGGGAAAGGAGAAGGTAAGTTTTTGGTCCAATTAAATAAAACAAGATAATATAAATAGTCTTTATAAACAACATAGATGACACCACTTATAGTTATTTTAGGCTAAAGCGTCAGCCTTGGGCGCGAAATTATTTTTTTTAAGCATCAAATTTAATACTCGAACGTGAATAATTTATTGTTTGTGTCGCAATTTCTACTGACGTTTATCTTGAATGTGTTGTATCCGAATAATTTACAAAAAACCAAGAAAAAAATTAATTTCGCGCCCAAGACACACTTTAGCCTTAAACACGCACAGTTATGTCATCTGAGATGTCAGTGTCATAATTATTATTCTAAAAATCGAAACATTTTTGGCTGATGTTGGCAACACAAAATACGTTCAGCCTTGGGCGCCAAATTCTTTTTGTTTTCTCCCAAATTGTTCGTCTGTAACACTTTCTAGATAGGTGTAATACACAGTAGAAATCGCGACAACAATTACTATAGGTAATGTATTCACGACTGGTTAGGTAGATTAGGTACTTACTTATAGCAGATAGTATTAGCAGATAATAGTGAACTTCGTTTCTAGTTTCTACTGTAGATTATGCCAAAAACAATTAACACTCATCATTGAAATGAAAATGATCTTTATTTGCCTGAAGTACGGTACAATAAGTTATTAAAATATATGACTAGTTCATCATACTCCGTTACCATACGTTAAAACTGGATTTACATGACGTTAAAAGATTTAAATTGTTTTAATCATTATAATTCGTAAACGAAATACTTTAATTATTCGTACATTCGGTCTTAAAATAGAATTTTACGTATTTCACAATACATGTTTAAAATGATAGCAAATCCCTAAAAAACCTTGTTCAATAGGCACTTCAAAGTCTTAGTTGTTTTTGGTACCTATAATCTATAGTAGAAACGACGTTCACTTTCGCCTTGGGCGCCAAATTCATTTTCTTTTGGTTTTTCGCGAATTTCACTTGGCTCCAGTTACTGTCCAAATACATACTTACCTGCCTACTTTCTTAATTTTTTCTTGTTGCGAAGAGAAAACCTTCATTAGTTCTGGCTTAGAGAGGTACTGGCCAGCAAGCATGTATGGATTTCTTACCGCTTGAACCCCATGAAGAATAACTTTGTTCTCGGAGCCCCCCTTTAGTGGGTATTATACAGAAGATGATCTGTATCATACCTACTAAAGGGAACCTACTAAGTTATTCTTTAGGAAACCCTTCAGGGCTACAACTTTATGTCGTATATCTTAAGGGGCATATCTAAGGGGAGGCTGTAGGTGACACACGGCTACAGGTCAACCTATACAAATCCAGTTTATGCTAATCCCGCATTTATAGGCTTCCCATACAATATGAGGCCAGAGTAAACAGCTTTGTACGTTTTCCGGACAATTCAAATTCAGCATATAGGTACTGCTTTGTATAGCTTGATGTGTAGCCGTGCGTACCTAAATATTACATACATACATACATACATACCATCACGCCTGTATTCCCCGAAGGGTTAGGCAGAGGTGTACTAATGTACCTACACCCACAGTTCGCTGGTATGTTTGGGTCCCATGTAATAGGGGTCGAGCCTATTGCCATTCACCGGGCACAAATCCAGACTCCGAGCTGCTACTGAGAATTTCATAGAAAAACTCAATAACACTTTGATCGACCTGGGGATCGAACCCAAGACCTCAGCGTAGCAGTCGCGATTGGGACCACTAGACCAACGAGGCAGTCCTATTTTATGCGTACACAAGATAAGTACTTACCCTACTAAAATATTAGGAGGTACCTGCTTACCTAGGTGTTTATTACGAGAAATTTATACCTAACAGACCATGAGCGTATTTTATGCAACTGATGCATAATTTATTAGCTAAGCAAAATCGTTAACATGGCTGCATGTGACAGCTCAATTAACGTTCCCCGTACACCCCGTTTGTCGTATAATTCTACCAACACTTTAGTAGGTAGGTACCTATCTATAAGGATCCGTATGACTTGATTGATACCGGATTTACATTACAACGACTCATTATTAGGACAAAGTAGTTCTACTACTGCCAAATAGCACATATAATAATAATAAACTCTTTATTCTCAGACTTCTTTGGCTTTTACCTTACAAAACTAACATAGTATTATAACTTGATGACATTATAAGTATACAGGGTGCCGATTTAGTCACCTGCACTCGATTCTACCCGTCTCGCCGCGTCGTACTCGTAAACTTTTCGTAATAAACCCATTATCTACAGATACGTGAAAAATGAGGGTAGGTACCTAATATATGTTTAATTTCGATACGCCGCGTTGTAGCCGAGTTAAAGTTAGTAAATCCTTTTAAGACTCAAGTGAAACCGCGATCAGGAAAAAAATATTTTTGAAACCAATTAATGGGTAGGGAGCCCTGACATGGTTACCTAATCCGGCCCTGCCCCAACCGACATAAACTACCAGAAACGTATGCCAGCTTTTACGAACATAATAATTAGGTTACGGCCTATTGATACTTACAACAGGTGAGGCATAATAAACCTTTACTTGACTAGCCTGACCTAATTGACGGCCCTTGAGTCCGGGCTGACCTACTAAGTAAAAAACATAACATACCATCACGCCTATATTCCCCGGAGGTTTAGGCAGAGGTGTACTAATGAACACCCACACTTTGGGGCGAGCCTATTGCCATTAACCGGGCTCAAATCCGAGCTGCTACTGAAAATTTTCATATAAAAACCCAATAACACTGCTCGACCTGGGAATAACCCAGTTCCAGCGTAGCAGTCCACTAGACTAGAGGCAGTAGTGAAAATAGGTAATAAATTTACTGAAAACGGTCCATATACTCATCAAGCATTTGTTTGGCACTAGCTTTCTAGTTGCACGCGGTTTCACTTGAGTCCCAAAAGGATTTACTCTCACTTTAACTTGGCTTCTATTGCGTATAGATATGATATGAGCCATGCACAAAATTTTAAGTTAGAAATAGCAATACAAGTGTGAATACCATAATTTCATGCAGTAGGTAGGTGCCCAGCTTTTTATGTGATGTGCATACAAAAATACAGACAGACAAAAAAGTCCTAAAGATAATTATTTTGCCTGTCTTGCTTTTTAAATGAATTTGAAGCGTCGGTAGCCTAATGGCTAGGGCGTCGGACTTGCGATCATATGTTAACGGTTCGAACCGCACCCATTGCACTACCGACGTGAACCTACTCGTAACACAAGCATTTAGCTTAGCACGAGGGGTTAACAAGGATACTAGTAATGTGTGACCCACATTGCTAGTAAGCTTTTTTTTTAAAAAAATGGTATTTATAAAGACCCATAATATTTATTTTTCTTTAGATACCTGCACACTGCGGATTTACATCCTGTTTCTGTGTATTCTCTATTTATTTATCTTAAGGCTCGTAAGAATCATAGCGTAAGTTAAGCTATGTGTCAGTGCAAGCCCCATCAAAATCATCCTGCCGTTTAGGAGTCACACACAGAAGACACTGTTGGTTCGAACTTCAGAACGAATTGTACCTACCTACGTGGTTATTGCCAATTGTTGTTGTTGATATTTTTTGTCTTTATTTAAACAATGTACGCTTTGTGTAATGAGAATTTTAAATAACTTCGCTCTTATGAATCATTTTAATTAGTTTGATTAATGTTTTACCACAGTGAAACTTTAATCTATTAGGTACTCTATATCTACAATTCCTTAAATGAGTCCACTCAACTATCCTTCTTCGCTAGGTTGAAAACTACACAGTAACGCTAGAACTTAATTTTCCCCTCCTACCTGTTAGCTAAGATGTTCAAATCGTTCAAGCTTGGTAGTAAATTCATTAGCAAGTTTGGACATATCTACGTCATTGGTGCGATTTTTATATTAGGATAGGTATGTAAATGTAAAAATAGGATGTCCACTAATTGCGAGGTCGTCGATATGCATGTGTGCCGACTAAAAACTGTACTTTCGCGATCTCATTTGCCACGACCTCGATGGAAAATCTATCGCCGCCTATGGTAACATTTTTTTTTTCAACAATAATAATAAGTACCGACAGCCTATTAGATCAGCTATACTCAACCTGCGACCCGCCGGAATTTTGTGGTTGGCCCATCTGGTATTGCTTTATTTTTAAATCATTTAAATGTTTTACATGTTTCAGGTGTTTGTGACCCTATGAAAAAAAAATACAAATCTGTAACCATTCTAATACTAAAGATAATAATTATTAAATGTAGGTACAAAAATAATTATGTTTATAAAATCACTTTATTTTTAGAAGAAGTTTTCTGTCACACCGGAAGTAGGTAAGGTTTACAGGCAGGATATCACATTGAACATTTATTTTTTTAAACACTTATGTACTTGTGAACATTTAGGTAACTACGGAAACATTCACATTTGAAAATATATAGATATATATAGACATATTATAATTTTATAGGGTATTTTTATTATAAGACCCGTTTTACAGTTTGCATCCCACAATAAGTTCGTTCGATATAATAATAGTGTTTTTTTTTTCAAGTTTTAAAATCAAATTAACAATTACACAATATAAATAAGTATTCATTAAATTGATTGTGTAAAAACTTGCGCCCTTTATTCACTTTTTGTGCTTCAAATAAGTACCTATGTAATTAATATTACTTACCTTACAGTCAAATGAATTCTTGCATAAAACATTTCATTGCATAAAAAGTCGTGGCAGATACTTATTACAAAAATGAAAAAAAAAACAATTCCCGTTTCGGTACAAAATTACATTATAGTAGATAGTACAAAATATTAAGTAGGTATATAAATGATTTATATTTTATCAATTTTTGTTATATTAGTATAAAAGTTACATATCTATATGTAATGTAGGTGTTGCAGGTAAAATACATTTTTACATTAATATTTTTGATAAATTTTACTTTGGATAGGTCCTTATATGCAAGCAATCTTATGCAAAAACAAAAAAATATCAGAAGTTTATATAACAGTACCTTATCATATAAGAGTAAGAAAATACATAGATATCCTAAAATCAGGGAAGACGCGTCCATCTTAATATTTGACCAATTAACACATTATTGGACACAGACTGATTTGTGCGCGTTCTTATCATCTATTATTTTATTTGAACAAAATAATAAAAAATGCAGCAAAATTACCAACTGCCCCAAGCTTCTTGCGGAAAATTATTAAAATACTAAGACCAACGCGTCTTCGCAACTCAAGACATTTATTAAAAAGTTTTACGGTACCTATATATTATATAATTCCAGATATTTTAATTTAGATACTAAAATACACCTTATGAACTATAAGCGTAATCACACCGATCACATTACACCATGTTACACCGTTTTAGGGACACTTAATAGGAAGACTAAGGTTCTACCGAGGATTTCATGAGCGCAACCGGGATATTCGTAGTAGGTAACCTCTTTACCTTTTCCACAAAAAACCCATATTTATACCTCACAAAAGGTATTCCATATCGGATTTCAAATCAATCAAACTTTGACTGAAATCGAACTAACTGCGAAACCCACGAAATCCGGCTATGCACATGAAAGAAATAAAAGGTTTTCTAATTTATATATTTGGAAAAGACAGCTAAGTAGGTACCTATTACACGAAGGGACTATGTCTATAAAGATATGACTGTCTGATCCAAGTACCTATAGGTTTGTTTTAAGCTCTTATTAAAAGCTTGAGGTATAATTATATAGCTTTTTACTCTGAGGCCAATATATTGCCGTCTCATCATTTTGTATTTTCCAGCGTAAACAAAAACGACGGATTAAATAATACTTATATTGAATGTGCAATGGTACTAATTTCTCAAGCTTTCGCTAATAAGGGATTGATTTTAATATCAGACATGCACTTAGGTCCAGTTTCAGGATGATTAAATATGCTACGTTTCTTTGGTATAAAGTCACCTACGATCACCCACTTTAAGGTTTTACCCGGATTAAATAAGTAAGTAAACAGAAGGAAGTAAGTACTAGATATGCTATGATTTATAATATAATAACACTTATTCAATTACTACGATTATAATGTAAAATCTACATAGTGATCACCTGATTAGGCAAGGAAATGCAGATCGCATGTTTTAAAATAATTTTGAGCATTGGAAATCTTTAATCCTTCGCATACTTCAGTAAAAGCAAAGGTCCCTTCCTTTTCTCTTACAAAATTCTGATCTTATAGTACAACTTAGATTGGTTCTTTAGAATTTTACAAAAGTTGTCATCGCTCGAGACGCGTCCAAAAAGAACCAACGTTCAAAGGATATCAAATGCCCAATTAAATTATATAAAGGGAAGGAAAAATCAATAAACCTCTAATTTTTGTAATCCATACCCAACCCTTTCAAATTTAAATCAAACAACGCAAGGTTGAGACATGATTCGTACTACGAGTTCTCGTTTGAAGTGAGATGTGATCGGCTTAACGCTTGGTGAATGGGTTGTTTCGAGCCGTGGTGCGGGCAGCAGCGGCAGCGGTTTGCGTGCAGTTGCAAAGAGCGTCGAACATGCGCAATACGAAGCCACGCGCCCGCCCTAGTCGCCTCTTCAGATTACCTGGAACAAATGGTAAGAGTGAATGTTAATGGATGTGTCAGCACAAAAGTTGATCCTCTTTGTTTCGTGTCAAAATGTCAAGGGGTAGGTTCGACTGATGTTAAAATATATTACAACATATTATTTTCCCTAATATGTAGTTCGTATGTAAATTCGTATGTATGTTAAGGTACACTACATATTACCTATGTAAGTTTCATGATTATGTATCTGTTACTAAAACTCTGGTAGAAAAACGACTGAAGTTATGATATAAAGACGACCTTATACCTCAAAAGACAAAGATTTAACAATCAGTCCTTTCCACAGACAATTTTTCGGCTATTGATAGCTCAGCAAAAAAAATATTGATTTTGAGTAAAGGCTCACGGTTTCTTTATAAAGTTGAGCCTGAGCTTAAGTCGGCTCTATAGATTAGCCATAAAAAAGTCTCTATTTCAAGGTTACGATTAGCCGTAAAGTGTAAAGCCAACAATTATACCTCAAAATAATTACTTAGCTACTGTTCTAAGTAACGATGTATCATTGAAATAAAGTACTAATGTCTGATATTCGCGTAAGTGTTAGAAACCAGTACCGATGTATCAATCAAAACCATTGGCGCATGTAAAAATTTGAAGACGTGTAGGTAATACGGTTCAGGAATAAGAACAGATTTTTCTTTGTCTTCCAAAAAATTTAACGCGCCCAATATTTTTACATAAATATACGTAAATATGTGCCTACTCTACAGGACAAGGACAATATACTTATATAGCTCTATATGCATGAAAAGCAGTATAGATTTACTACTTATTCCTAGAGATAAAGCCATTATCCAAGCCTTAATCACACTACCATTGTTTGTAGTCGTCGTACGGTTGAAATACGAGCGCCTGACACGTGACGTCACCACAGAATGACACGCGAGGAAGCACTTTGTGAACCGTTTACAACGGCCCCAATGTGAAAACTTTGTGTGTGACATGTTTCATTTGGTTACAGTAAGTTACTTCTCTAAATAGGAAATTAAAATAAGCATGGTTTTGTTTGGAAGCATGTTTATTGAGCCAGTATTACCTATATTTCTTATTTTTTAATTTGCGACGTAAAAAGAGGTTTTTTTTTACTTTTTTAAGCGGAAAGTGTCAAAATGTTACCAACTATAACAAAAAAGTTAAACCGCCTTCAAAAAATAATAAAGTAATTTTGTCTAAAACAGTTTGGGAAGTCGGTGACTTATATTTGAGTGGGTCTTTTGTGTTCGCCACCGACTTCCCAAACTGTTTTAGACAAAATTATTTTATTATTTTTTGAAGGCGGTTTAACTTTTTTGTTAAAAGTAATTTTATTTTGTAATTTTTAGTGGAAAGTTTTGTTTAGAAGTACTTGTTAGCCAACTAAACGCACTGCTCCAACAAGACAGCGATGTTTCAGAGTAAACGATAATATCATCGATGTAAACAATTTTTAGATTTTTGTTGATATTTTCAAAACTGCCTAACCGATTTCGATAAAATTTGAACGGGACCACCTCTGAAGTATGACCTACCAAACAAAAAAACAATAATTAAAATCCGTCCACAATTGGCGGAGATATCGCGTAACAAACATACAAAAAAAAACATACAGACGAATTGAGAACCTCCTCCTTTTTTAAGTCGGTTGAAAACCGCACTTCTTTTGTATCGGGGCAAGGGGACTACGATTTCCGACACGGGTAGCTAGGTTGTGGCAGCACAACTTTGGAGCCTAAAGAGCGTTGTCGCTCAATCTAGAGATGTGAACATTATACTTTGAGATTTGTTCAGTACAGTTAAAATGTGAGCGACAAGCTGTAAAAATTGATGTAGATAAAAAAGTCATAATCTGGCGTGATAGAAATTTAGACTACCTATGGTCAGATTCCTAGGAAAATTATCTTTTGTTCGTGTTCTATAGTTATAAAATGACAAACAATCATACGATGGTTAGCAGTAACCGCAGCAAGCAACGCTAGCAATACCAGTAGAATCGCTAACGCGTATGTTAAATCTCTGACTACATTGTCATTCAATGCGGAATACAATCATGTTAGCACATTAGGTATTATTGCTAAATATTCTTCTACCGCTATAACCTTAAACCAACTCCCGCAGCGGAGTCCTACCAGGACCTACAGTGGCCAAAAAGGCCTTAGATATGAAGTTTGCCAATCAGGTAGGTAGTCCAGTCTCTGTGCTAAAGTGTACAATGGGCTATCCCTTCTCGTCTTTGTAAAGGCAGGTTGGTACTCACCGTTGGTAGAGCGGTGAGGAATTTTTAATTACTTTAGATTAAGCTGGTTGAACGATTTTTAAAGTAATATCAGAAGTGCCTCTCTTTTCATTACGATCGTATTTATCGAGCTGTAACAAATGGGCTCTTTTGTTTCCTCCCTAATTTGTCGAGTACCACCCTCTAGCTTATTTTTTTTTATTTTGAGCCGGGTATATACTTGAAAGGAATTTAATTGGCGTTTTAATTTTTTATTTTGTCCACGATCTGTTTAAAGAATTTATTTATAATTTATAATAGGCGATGGTCTTATTTTGAAAATACTTAAGTTTCGAATTTTTATGCGAGTTAAAATGTCACGTTATTTAATTTACCATGTTGAAGTATGAAAATAGTTATTTTTAATTAGGTGTAAGTTGACTAGGTATAGCCTTCCTATAAGATAAGATAGGTATTAGGTACTAAGGTTTTACCTTCTGTAAGAACATTAACAACTGAGTCCACGTCTAACTGATAATAAATTGTAATAGGGTAAACGTGACTATTAATTTTTATTCATAACAGTTTTACACAGTCTTGGTATCGACACTTAGGCTAACTTGAATTTCAATTTTAAAAAATGTCTAAATTAACGTTATTTTTACTATTTTCTTCATATAGTTTGTGTTGTGGATATAAATTGTTGTTGGTATTCCCTTTCCCTAGTGTAAGTCATTCTATATTAGGAGAAGGTTATGTTCGAAATCTTTTGAAGGCTGGGCACGAGGTATGTTCTTAAAATTTGCTCCTTTTTTCCGAGTTTTTGCAAATTTACAGTCAGGGTTCTTTGGCGGACCGGTCATTAAGAAACCTTCAAAGTAATAGTAATAATCTCAACATTCCTTTACATTTACTTGAGGACTTACGAAAAAGGTTGTATCCCTGTATGAAATCCTTACCTTTTTCCTAAGTCTTTACCCTAACCTTACGTACTTTCATTTCTAAACGAGTGCTTATATTTTTATCAAAATGGCTTTACTTATTACAAATTAGAAATAAATAGGTACTTTTATGTTTATCAAGGTATTTGCCCGCAGCATTTTTCCCAAGTATTTCCAAATCTCTTATATTTCTAAAGCTTTTACTTGATTACAGTATAGTTTGATATAGGTATTTAGGGTTCTCAATTGGGAGTATCCCTAACTTACGAATCAAATTTGGGTGTGATTCATTAGTGCCATGCTTCTACGTTAGACCTACCTTGATATAAATAACTATCAATCAGTAGATAAAGGAAAAATCGGTGGGTCTTACAAACAATCTACCTGACGCTAGTGAAAAAATAAAAGCAGTCCCTAGTTCAAATATGACAACTTGATTAGTCGCAGCAGAAGAAACAAAAATTACTAAGGAGCTAGTAGAATTTGAAAGGAAGAAAGAAAGAAAGATTTATTTAGCCAACAGCACAGGATACAGTACCTACATACGAATATATTAAACACCTATTGAATTTACAAAAGAGCACGCAAAGTTTATTCTGAAAATTAATAATTTTGATAATATTTCAGGTAACATACATCACGCCATATCCAATCAAAAATGCTACGAAAGGATTGCGACAAATTGAAGTGATGAATAATACTAAAATTTACCCAGGTAGGTGTTGCTATCCCAAATAAATGAAGCAATTAATGTAAATCTTTATCGGTTCTTCTTTGAAACTAGGCGCTAATGCCTGAGTGTGCAAAATATATTTACCTTATTTTTGAGGTCGTTTGGAAAAGGTTAACTATGTAGATATGTATGATAATATACTCGTATAATAAATGATTATGATTAATTAAAAGGGGCACAAAGCAAGACTGGTATATAAGGATCGTAGTACGTGACGCTCTGTAGTTTCTGCTTACCCACATGGGAAAAAAGCATAGGTATTTAGGTATGTAAGTAAAAACATAGAAACTACAGTGGAAGGATGCGGAGTTGGCCTTCAGGGCCATGAATGCAGCACATCCTTTCTGGTTAAAAGGCACCTATATTTCCCGAAGGGTTCATAAGGGGAAAACTAATACCCGCACACTTTCTCCCAGTCTGTGTGTAATAATAATAAAACACACAATACACTCACACTTTTTTCATGTTGCAGAAAACCATGTTGCATCGTCTGTTACGTCCCCTGTCATCTCGGACTAAACTAAAAACCTCGCTTCCTTTCCCCCGCCCTATGACTATGGAATTTGCGACAGTCGCTAAAACCTTGTCAGGGTTATAATTATCCCTACCGGTTGTCCACGAAGTCATGGATAGTCCATTAACCATGGATGGGCCTCATTGTGGTCAAATATCAAATTATGTACTCAAAAGTTGAGAAAGCCAACAAAAAGAAACTAGTTCTCACTGTGTGGTATCCCTTTTAACATGCATAGACTGTCAACATCATATCCATATTTATTAGGAAAGTTTGCGATGAATCGTAGAAACTTCTGTAACATATCTGTTAATTATTCAAATTTATATAGTTTGAAAGCCTTTGCAAAGCACGAAGGAAGTTTCCAACAAAGTTTTCTTATCTAAAACTATATGCAATAATGGTACCTATGTCCGCTATACCTTGTAATGGTTTTGAGCAAACCTATTTATTAGGCACCTAGCACTAATTATGAAAGTTAAGTTTCAGATTCGAGCACAATGTGTTTTGCGACCTATTTAACAATAATAGAGCATATTTTTGGAGTACGACCGAAAATTGTAAAATATAAAAAGAAACAGCATTAAAAACTATTTATGGGATCTTAATTGTTACTTTCATCTGTAGTTTCTTGCGTAAAATTGCCAATAAGTTTGCAAATATCCTAAAAATAGATTATTTTTTATGATCCCGGCATTTCGATTACAGGTAAAGCATCGAATATAACAAACATAATGACCAAAAAAATAGACATAGAATCTATAGGACCTGTTCTTGATGTCATGTTGGAAATAACAAAATCAACAGTCCTACATAAGAATGTGCAGACACTAATAAATGATCCAAATGAACAATTTGATGCTGTTATAGTAGAATGGATGTTTAGCGAAGTTTATTCTGGGTAAGTTGTGTTATTTTTCGTTCTAAGGGTATAATTTTTGGGAGCCACTGATGATGATGTAATGAGTAATGATGATGTTGACAATGATGAAAATAATGGACATGATGAAGAAGGTAATAATGAAGATAGTGACGAATATTTTAATCATTATGATGTTAATAACAATAATAATGATGTCGAAAAAGATGAAGATCATCAGGATTATAATATAACGATGATGATGATGGTGTGAGGAATAATGATAATAATAGATATGATACGGATGATGATAAGAACGTTGATTTGGTCATGTTGATGTTTTATAAATGTATTGATGATCACGTTACTGGCAAACAGTATGATAGTAATTCGATAGGCACCAAAACGGCTTACTCACGTCACTCTTCGAAGCTACTACTAAGCAACGTAACGCAAAGTCATTTCAAATCAAAATATTATAAAAAATTCGAAGAATATAAATTGGTTAAATCAGCCATTCTGGTAAAAGGGGTATTGAAAGGAACCATATTTGTTGATTTGTTTTAATGATAAAATCGATAATTGTAACTATTATCTAATCATTGTCTATTTATCATTCTGACCGTAAAAATATTTCAGCTTCTCATCAGTTTTCAACTGTCCGTTGATATGGTCAGCTCCTGGGGAGCCACATGCCTTAGCCCTTATGCTTTTGAATGACCATCCTTCACCTTATCTCTTGACATCTACGTCTAAGCCCAGCTCCTTCTGGGAAAGACTGAGGGCACAGTATCAATTTCTTCAAATGAGATTTCATAAATGGTAAGTGATTATTCTTTGTTTAAAAAAACCTATCCGCAGACAATATAGTTCTGCGTTTGATAGAAATAACGGCTAGCTCAAAGGGAAAAGAAATAATCGTAGGTGTAGTTTCGCTTTTAAAGCGTCTTAAATATCCATACGACTTTAGACTTTATTAGCTTTATTTAAATTAAAGACAAAACTAGATTTTAATTAAGGAATCATGCAAAATATGAACAAATCAAAAATACATCAATGGAGAATTCGAACGCCGCATTGTAACTAACACTTGAAAACGCATGCAAAAATGATATACGAACTCCACTATTCCGTCAATATGGAACCATTGTTTCTGTACCAAAAGATATAAATTGCTCCACTAATGGATCAACGTCACTGCATTTTACCCGAAGTCATAAAAATCGTAGGTGCGTGATTTATGTGGCATAGCTACGTATTTTATATACCTCATGTTACAAATGCTTATTTCGTGCTGATAAAGATATTAAAAGAAATATTTAGAAAGATTTATCATATCTTCATTATTAAAAAAAATAGTGTTTTTTTATAATTGATTCAAAAATCTGGTGTCAATCATTGAAATGGTCAGGCTAGATTCATCATAGACAGTCATTTGATCCAGAATACTTTTTTAAAATTTCGGGCGACCGCTGGACATTATGCGATTTGGACTTTCTTCGTCTAAGTGGAAATTAACAAAAATATTTCAAACATTAATCTTATTGGCAACACATACGTATTCTTATGGTATAGGTACGGTATTTTCCCTAATCAAACTTTTAGGAGCATGAAATCAACTGATCGGCTCAGCGGTTCTTAAGACGAGTGAAGCAGCACTTGACTCCATCTGAAGGAGTGCTGTAAGTGTCTTAATATCAAACAAGTTGTAGAAAATATCAAGTGTTTGATGATAAGTGGTGCGACCTGTTGGTTTTTACATCTTTACTGACATTATTATTCTGCGTCAGTAGGGACAAAAACACTAGAACCCAAAACCCCTCTGAACATGATTCATATAATAGAATATTTCTTTGTAAGTATTCCCACAGACGCACACGATACCATCCCACACTTCTAATAAAAAACTTTTCTTAATCCCTTTAAAAGAAAATAAACATTTTACTTTATTAATCTGATGATACAACCTTAAAAAAATAAGGCAGAACTTCACAATGCCAAAAGTTTTAACAAGGTCTGAAGTATCATAGCTAGGTATATAAAACAATAGGTTGGGGCTTCGTAAAAGTGAATGTTTATTTAAAAAACCTACAAAAATATGAGTTAAAACATTCCACGTCCCGGTTGTGATAAATACACATTTTTTTAAATTTAATCAGTAAGTCTAACAAGTTCTTCCCTAATCTTCATTCACAAATTGATAAAAAGAATCCCAAGAAGCTAAAACAATTCTCTACATAAATTCATTAGGCATTGAATCTCTTTTCGTTTTCAGTAATTTATGGACTATAAAACAGCGTTCTAAATCCGTCCTTCAATGCCTCGCCACGGTTATCAGTGATTCATTGTTAGCTAAATCACCATGGTTGTTACGTCCGTACTCATTGTTTAGCAATTTCATATCAATCCCTGTAATCTCCTAAACTATTTCTTCAGTATAGTCATGAAAGAGTACACTTGACGTCATACCTGAGATAGTTACGACCTGATATAAACTGCATGATATTTATTTATTAATACTTTATGCACCGTTAGTACAAATGCGGTCTTAATTTCATAGTGGCATTTTCTGTCAGACAATCTTAAGGTGATGCAGAGATAAATAATATTACCGTAGCGTTCTCTAAACATAAACAATTATATTATTAACTATGAGAAGATTATGATAATTACCTATGAGAATATTATTTTCATTTCTCATACTCGGAAAGTAGTGTTTATTTGATCTGAATAGCGGGTGTTAAATGCTACTTCCCACCCTTGGGCGGAAATAACTCATAGTAATTACTTTCCTCCCTAGGGTGGAAAATAATTTTAAAAATAGAACAAAATTACGTTAGGCAGTCGTAAAAAATCTAACATAATTAAGACAAAAAAAGACATCAATTCCTACTCGGACTATAGCCGAGTAGGTCGAAATACTTCGTATGGGAATTGATTCCTTTCCACCCTTGTGTAACAATCTACTATTACATGACCTAATTGAGTGAATATTTACAAGGTCTTAACAATTAAAAACAAAAAAAATACTTGCTTATAGATTCAGAAACCTGGATTCAAAAATAAAAAGTGCATGGGAGACGTGGTGGTCTCCCATGCACTTTTAACAGAAAAGAACACAGTAAAAGAAAAGGCAATGTCGCGTTAGTCCCCCGGTGACGTAAGCCACAATGTGACACCGTCCTTCCATCCCGATGAATATAAAAAAAATGCAATTCATCGTTGATTTTTTGCAGGTTGCGAAGCGATATAGAGGAAGCCATGTTTAATAGAGCCTTCGGTCCTGCCATTGCTAAAAGAGGTGGAATTGTGCCTTCCTTTGAAGTGATAAAGTACAATGGATCGCTTTTGTTGGGGAACTCGCATTTTTCCACCGGACAGGCATTCCGTTTGCCACTGAATTATATTCAGATCGCTGGGTACCATATCGAGGAAAAAAGAGAGCCCCTTCCCAAGGTAAATATTTTAAAGAGCATGGATTTTAT
This sequence comes from Subacronicta megacephala, assembly GCA_958496365.1. Taxonomy (NCBI): domain Eukaryota; kingdom Metazoa; phylum Arthropoda; class Insecta; order Lepidoptera; family Noctuidae; genus Subacronicta; species Subacronicta megacephala. The sequence continues at coordinate 9,240,637 of OY292531.1, read as the reverse complement.
TTGCGTGTATAGGTACATAGATTATTTTATTTGTGACTGTAGAGTTTCGACAGCCATTCCCACGGAAGAGATAAATAAGGTTTGTCTCTTGGCTATACCATTACGCTAGTGTTCTCTCAAATTAGTTATTGATATCTATTTTCAGTTTTCATGACTGAAAACCTAAGCGATTATCAACTCTATAAACTCTATAACTAACTTATAAGTATTTTCACTGACTTGACTGATCTCATTTAATCTATTAATCAAAATTTAAAAAGAATAAATTGGACTCAAATTATTATTTTTTAATTATAAAACGTAACGTATATTTTATTATAACGTAATTTAAAATTACGCTATAATAAAACGTTCACAAAGTAAATATACAGAATAAGATAAAAGCTTGTTGGAAGAAAAATGTCGGGAGCAGAGGTTCAAAATGAAACATGTTTACGTTATACAATTAACTTTTAATATCTCGACCTCTGACATTATACCGTTGCGTGTTATTTACGAAATTAATATTAATAATACATTTCCTCAAGACGTACCTAATTATATTGCTTACCCGGGGCACCGGGGAGCAAGACGTCATTTGTGCGAGTGTCTTCAAAATATTTGGATACAATTATTGTAAACAAATATGGCTGGCGGTCTTGTAAATATTTTCTCTCACATTATAACCAATCTCAGATATAAAAATTTTAGTGGATTATTATTTTGTTCAAAATTTTAAATCATCGAAAGTTCTTCACAAATTGTTGTTGACTAACATGCAACGTTGCTATATTGTTTTATACAGATTTCGAGCCACAGCGCAGCGTGACCTAAACAATAGTGAACTAGACAATAATTTATGAAAAGAGATATTTTTGTGGGCTCTTCGAGTTTTGTTTTTGGTCCGCTTTAGCATCAAAGCGTTCTGTTTTTTCACAGAATCTGCAAAATATTATGCATGGCGCCAAGCAAGGCGTGGTATATTTCAACATGGGATCAACAGTAAAAGCTAATACAGTTCCAGATGATGTAAAATCAGGATGGATGGATGTATTTAAGATAGTTAATAGGACTGTCATTTGGAAATATGAGGGTAAACTTAATACACCGAAGAATGTGTACCTTTTCGATCGAGTCCCGCAACAAAGTATTTTGGGTAGGTAATCATTTTTACTTTTGTGGCTTATTGCTAAGTGTCGTTGATCAACATATCTGTTAGGTTAAACTGCGTCTGCCGCGGTCAGTCTTGGTCCCATACAAAGACTGACCGTTCTTAACATATCGAGACACTGAGGTCATACGAACGCCTATGACAATCGTTGGAGGCAGGTAGTCAGAAGCCCCAAAAGCCTGACACCTGCCTATCCTTCGAATATTGGTGTTGCCCAGAAATTGGGTTGCGGAGATCTGATGGCAGTCGCTTCATGCAAAAAAACTTACACATAACAACATAACATACCATCACCCCTGTATTCCCCGAAGGGTTAGGCAGAGGTGTACACCCACACTTCGCCGGTATGTTTAGGTCCCATGTAATAGGGGGCGAGCCTATTGCCATTAACCGGGCACAAATCCAGACTCCGAGCTGCTACTGAGAATTTCATAGAAAAACCCAATAACACTTTGCTCGACCTGGGGATGAGGTCCTGGGTTCGATCCCCAGGTGTCGCTTAGGACTACTAGACTAATGAGGCAGTTTAACTTAACTAACTAAAAAACTTAGGAAGATGAATAATTCGTAGTCAATAATACCTAATAATTTTATTAAATATCATTCATGTTCAAATTGATCCCTCGATTTCAATGGTTGAGCCAGCGAATGAAGTATGAAGGAGAACAAAAATCTGACACTTTCTTACACTGAACAAAAAAATAGGTAAGTAAAGATAGGTTATATTTGCTTTGTTTTCCAGAGCATCCGAACTGTGCTTTATTCATAACGACTGGAGGGCGCTTAGCGGTAACTGAAGCTGTTTATTTCGGTGTTCCTATTTTAGGCATTCCTATATTTGGACATCAATTCAATAATATCGACAAAGCAGTGGACAATGGTTTTGCGCAGAAAGTGAATTTTCTGGACACAAAAGCTTTGAAAACGGCTATGGATATCGCGCTTAGAAATCCTAAGTAAGTAAATATTAAAGAGATGTTTTTAGAATATTTTGTGTGGATCCAGATTTAGATTTAAGTCTTTATACCGAAGAAGTAAGTATTTATTAAAATACGTCTCGTATTTCCTGGATGAAATGATTATCATGTCATAAAGAAGATACTAAAAATCTTGTTTATAAAGATGGATAGGGATTTTTTTATACAAAGAATAAAAAGTTTTTTGAAAAAAGTTCTTTAAAATAATATTTTGCAACATGTCAGATTAAAAAAAAAACGAATGAAATAACTTTCATTCGTTATTTTGCACTAAGAGCGTGCAATGGATTTACCTATACGATAGTAAATTCCGAAAATTTTTACCATAATTTCTTCCGTTTTAAAACTATTTTGAAGTTTGCATGTTGCCTCCTGCCGATTTTATCGAAATAACCTACAGGGAAAAACCACCCACAATTCCACAAATGATGATAATGATTTCTCGGCTGTCGCAGTAGAAAACTGACTTTTCTTTCATGATTTCAGATACCGAGAAAGAGCAAAAGAGCTATCGTCTCTGTTCCATGATCGTCCAATTTCCCCAGATAAAGAACTTGTATTTTGGATAGAGCATGTTGTTCGTAGAAAAGGGGCGTGCTTTTTATGTACCCCTATAATTCCACACTGCCCTGACGTCATTTATCTTGAACTAGTAATTGTTGGGCTGATAACAGTAGCTTGTTCATACGTCATAATTGTATGTCTAATAAGAAGGAAAAAGAAAGACAATGATTTGGGTTTTAAGAAATATATTTGATTTGGAATGAGGTTATAAGGAATTCTATGAATCTCACAGTGATGATTATAGATATGTCGTATTTTTATTATGATACAAATTGGGTATAAATGTTGATTGATTAATGTTCATTAAATATTATATTTCTATCTTCTATAAATAGATAGAAATATATTTATCTTCTTTAACTTGTAGTTCATTTTTTATTAATAAGTTACCTATCTAGTAAATCTCATTTCGAAAAACATTATTTCATCTTGATATAGTGAATTAAAAGAAAATATAAACCCCTTAATTCTATCTATCTATCCGATCCCTCTTATTCACACATCATCTGAAACGTCCGATATCTTCAAGTCAACATTTACTTATCCTTTGTCAACTCTTATTACAAAATCAACAAGCCACATCGTTAACTGAAAATAAAAATATCATTGAACTTTACACCGAGAATACGAACTCAAAGAAAACAAATGAAAAACGTGAGTTTCTGATACTTCCAACGCTTTGAGTGATCGTGGCCCCAGTCCTAAGAGAAGGTTTCGTAAAAAGTTAATGGTTTCATACAGGTATCGTTGTATAAACGGGAAGTTTAAATATAAATTTATGTGAAATGTTTTCATAATAAGTACGCCCCCGGTTCTGTTTATTTTTACTGATACATTATGTAAGAGGTGAATGGTTAGGGTTACTTATTGATCGGCATGATTGTTTTTCTACACCAACCTACGCCTCAATATATCCGACCTATATTCTAAATAAGTAAGTATAAATAGTACTGGAATACGTACCTACTACTATGGACAGAAGATCTGTTAAAAGTCGCTGGGAGTCCTTGGAGGCAGGCGGCATATACCTAACCTTTCGTTTTGAAAGTCTATGGGGGCGGCCTTCGTTCAGCAGTGGACTTCATTTGGCTGATATGATGATGTTGATGATGATACGTTCTACAAGTAGCTTGGACGGATGGCATTTAATTGGGCCCAAAACATGGTTTACTGGCCTACGTTATGCGTAGGTCCAGGAAAAATGCCCGTTGGAGATGCTGTCTCTGAAACAAGATCGGGGCCAAACATTCAGAGAGCCAATGGACTACGAGAGTAATGGACGAGAAGATGAAGGAGAGAAAAATGAGGTAGAAAAGAGTTGAATGATTATTAACGCCAGCTCGAAGTAGTATGTTGTAGTTTTAAATAAGAGACCGGTAAACCAGTGGAAACTTGGTCGAAAAATCAAGAATTAAATTCTCTTACAGTTATTTCTAGTGAAGTATTTTGGACGTAATCAAATTCTGGAAACCTAGATTAATGATATCCGAATCCGAATAATGCAATAACTTGATAAAATTATGTAAGGATTATTATTTATTTAGGAAATACGTTTGTATGGGCAATTCGACGTCCGTCGGACCCTTCACAATCCCATACACCACGGTTGAATCCCCAAAGGGAGGCCGTTTGAAGGATTTTCGCAATGAAGCTTTTAGAGAAATGAACTGTTTACGTACGTTAAAGTATAAATTATAAAGGGTGCTAAACAACCCCTTTGTTGCACAGGTAACTACAGCAAGGGGTAGTCTATTTTTACTTAAATATACCTTAGCAAAGTGATCGTTTGCCCGGGTTTAATTAGTACCTACCTAGTAAGTGAGGCCTCAACCTACATTTTTTATAGAAATTCACAGTGTAAGTAATTTCAAGTGAGTTTGAGTACTTAAGTGACTTAGTGGTGGTAGGTACTTCCCAGATCGATCAGTGTTATTAAGTTTTTCTATTAAATTCTCAGTAGAGTATGAATAATATAATGTGCCCAATGAATGGAAATAGGCTCGCCCCTTGCCATAAATATATCGATGAACTGTAGGTGTACATTAGATGCACCTATGCTTAATCGACGTGATAGTATGTTATGTTAAATTTTCTATCGTATAGAACATACATACTTACCTCCTTCATGATGTATGTTTTATGAAAATGTATAGTAGATACATATAAATAGGATACCTGGGGTAAGTGGATTACCAGAGCGTAAAGTACGAGTAATTTATACCTAAGGTTATAACCCTATACGGATATAAATGAATTCAATAAACTTAACTGTAATCATATTTACATACGAGACGTAGACCAATAAATTAATTTACTAAGGTACTCCATTCGATTAAGTACGTTACGTTAAATTATTCACATGGACACAGGCACAGCTACGATGATAAATACATAATTATGTTAACACTTGACAGAATTCAACAGCGAATTCCTTTTAAAGTATTTATTGATATTAATTTGATTGGTGGAATTTGTATCCTGTTGCCACCTTTGCATTTAAGAAAAGCAAGAATTCTAAATAGAAAGGATGAGAAGAATCTTGATATTTTATTTAACGCAGTTGGGTAAATACTTATTTTGTATAAAATAGATGCATATAGATTTTTAGCGTGCAGTGGTAGCCTAGCGATAGGCCCATTGGACTGCCAAGTCTCAAGTTAGAATCCGAGAAAGTAACGCACTTTTGACTTTTCGAAGTCATGTGCGTATTAATAATTCACGCGCTTAAACGGTGATGGAAAGCATCGTGAGGAAACCTGCATGTCTAATTGATTTTCTCGACGGCAGTGTTCGGATGAAGTCTGCTAACCCACAGTAGGGGGACTATATTATAACCCCTCTCACTTTGTGAGGAGACCCGTGCCCAGCAATGCGACAGTAAATAGGTTGATAATGATGATGACTAACGATTGTCATAGCTGTATTAGTATGACAACTGGAATCGACGTAACGTGCTCTCCAAAGCCCAGAGGTTATTTATGTGCGAAGAATGGTCACCCTACATCTATGTTTAAACTGTAATCTGTAAGGTTAACTTTACAGATTGATTGAACACCATAGTTGCTACTTAACCACAGTCGTACGTATATATACCTAAACAAACAGCTACAAAAGCTACCTTCGCCATATCGAGCGCTTTCCCCAGCTTTTGTAATAAAAAACAAAAAGCATCAGTATAATACACCTATAACAGGGTGGCTTTGTGGCAACCCTAGCGTGTATGCCTGCAATATTCTCAGTTCTCAATATCACAAAGTGTAGCACTACATCACCGCGTGCCTAGACTTCTTTGTCACGGCAACCCTACGGTGACGAAATATCGATTTAAGCAACGAAGCGTCTCGCCTCTCTCAAATTCGATGCATAATTTAATGCTTTGGGCAACTCTATTAGTCTTATGCGACTTGTGGAAAGTAATGACAAATTATTGAGGAGGAATAATAATTAAACTGTAATAAATTAATTAAAGCATAGTAAACTTCAGTTGCTATCTAATTGGGTAAGATATTTAATAGAAAATGTTATTTTCTTAAATGGGGTAAGTAGGTATCTAAAAATAACGATTTGTAGCCGGTTAATAACGATACCTAGGCAAAATTTTAAGGGACCTACAAAATATCGGCTAACTGGTAGGTGTACTTCTACCTGACCCTTCGGAGATACCGACGCAATCGTTATATCGTTTTATGATGAAGTATTTTTGACAAAACAAAGAGCCTCAGCACAAATCCACGTCATACCTAGGTACTAAGAAGGATTCTGTCTAGACATTTTGACATTCAAAGTTCTGTTTTTCTAACCTTTTCAGAATAATTTGTAATCGTAAATTTACCTGTAGGTAAGTCCTTTAGATATTTTTCGATATTCACTCAATAATGCTGAAAAAGAGCATGAAATTTGAAAGGGTATACATTTCATTTACTTACTTACGATAGAATACCTATTCTCAATAGCCGATAATATTCTATCAGTAATCCGGGAAGCTGTTAATTATAGTTATGTAACTATTCCAAGAAACATTGCGTAGTTATTACTTTGGATTCAAGCAGACGCGGTAGAATTGATATAAGATTAATTATGTCATACTTATCTCTCATTTTCCCTTTCACGGAGAAAATAATGCGATTCTGTCCGATGTTGCAAAGTTTCATATTAAACTTACATTAGGTATATCTCTGGACGCAACAGGAAAATAAAAAGACAAAAGATATAAAAAAACGCTTAGATGTACAAATACAGTAAGTAGGTGGAATCCACCCCTCAAATTTAAAGAGACTCAGCTTGTAAGGTTATTTTATTCATGTCATATTTAAAAACAAAATCGGGACATAAACCTAGGTAAGTACCTACCTACCTCGTTTCGATATTTTTCACCATGTAGATATTTATTTATAGGCGGCTACTTATACATAAAAAGGTAACCTAGTTGTATATATCTCATTCGTTAAATATTATCTCTCCTTATTTACGAAGAAACCCTCAAGTAAGTATTTGAGTAACAATAATTGAATGAAGACCCTGTTCTTATTTACATGAGAGATCTCTTTACGCCTTACTTATGCAGAAGCTAGCGAGTCTTATATTATGAGTCGTAAACAAAGATCGTTATCTCTGAATATGCAAATAACCGTGATAAGACCTGCTGGAGAGCACGAATAAACAGCTTGAAAAAGTAATGACATGCAACGCTTCGAAATTCAAATCTCGATGTAAAAGAATTTTAATGTAATTGGGTTCTTATTTATTCAGCCAGCCAGGATTGAAGTTAACTGACTTCTAACAAAAAATTAAGGGGGGTTCCCAACGCGCTCACAATTACCTTTTGTATAGGTTATTATACCTAAGAGAAAAACTTGTAATTAAATAAAAAAATAAATATTTTTAATTTCTCACGTAAAATACAACCTTAGATTTTGTTAAAAGGCCTCAAAATACTGAACTTGAAAATCGATTGGTCGGCAATAACCCACGTATCCTTCCAAATATTCTTATCTTAATCAAATGAGGTAGATAATAAAACATGATAAATCTTCCCTCATAAAGGTTTTCTGCTAAAAGATTATCGGTCGTAAGAGAAAATAAATGGCCTCTCGACCTTTGTGGCTACTATGAGGCCGTCTATTTATCGGTGGTCGTAATGTCTTCCCACTATTAATCAGTAGAAACACTGTATCTCGAGTGTAGGTGGATAAATGGTCAATTCTACTAATTTACAGTGTACGGTGATTTCGACCGTCAAAAAAGTCGTGACTGTCGAAAAAGAAATAATATTTGACCTTCTTGCAGACATTAATATAATCCGGCTAAAATTATTATTAAGGCCGTACCATAAAGAAACAGTGCGTGAAAAAATTGCATAAAGATCGACTTCATTTTCAATCTTAAAGGTCGCAGTAACTAAATTAAATGTGATTTAGTGTATCTAGTATCCTTTTAACAACTAATTTTAAGTGAGTACCTATAATATAATATACTCGTATATAGTATAAACTTAAATGAGCAAAATTATCAACTTAAATGGGCAATCAACCAAATTCCTGCCTAACCCTCTCTCTCCTAATTTTTGCTGTGCCCGACTGAGTCCATAATTATTTAAATATAGTCCACCTTTGTAACACTTTACATACCTACTTTGTAAAATATATAATTGAGTATTGAGTAACAAAACAAAGTTTAAAAGACCATTATCGTTTAAATAATTAGTTAACTCGTTAAAATTATGTAAATGATAACATTGAGAATAATTAATTTTTAAATGACCTGTACACGTTAATTGCTTTGACTATTTTAGTTGCTGACGACAATGCATCAATTTTGATAATACAATGGACCATCAGGCTATTCTGACTGCTCTTACTCAAGGCCCAATTATCATTAGTCACAAATGTTTCCATCCGATACTACCTAACATCACCTACTCACAAAGAAGTTGCGTCGTGTTTAAATGGCATGTTTAAAGGGCATGTTTCCTTTTTCAAAAATAAAACGGGCAGAAGTTAATTGACAGACGATCAAAGTGTGGGCACCTACGTTGTTGCTTTTTTTAAAAAGGAACTCTTTGTCGTCTCACTACGTCTTGTACCAACCTTGTACTGCTGTACCAATTTTGATGAATTTTGGAATAGAGTCTAATTTGATGTGATTGGACCTTGTAGAACATTTTTGTTTCAAAAAGTCCTTTGGGATACAATTAAAAACGGCATTACACTTTTTTATTCCCGTGTTAGTGTGGAGCGCCCCTTCCTTCTCCTTGTCCATGGGTGGCGATGACTACTTACCATCAGGTAGCTCGCCTGCTCGTTTGCCGAATAATCCCATCAAAAAAAGATTCGCGAAAATAGTTACACACTTAAAAAAATATTGCCTGGATTAAATTAAAATTTTAAACATAAAGCCTCGAATCAATAGCAAATAATGATATCGGCTTCATTCAAATTCAGAGTTTTATAATAATGAATAGAGAATGCAAACCTCCAAAAGATAATGATAAGGTAGAAGCCAGCTTGGGGTGAAGAGACCACATTGAGGTATTTCTCTCAAATCTATTTTAATTACTATTGAAAAGGACTTACTTCTATTTTTATTTTATTTATTTAACAGATGACAAGATCCATTTTTGGTGTTAGTAATTACAATTTATCTTATAAACTATGTTAGTAGGTACTTAGTTATATGTGGCCAGCGACAAAGTATTCCCCACAAGGTGTCTCACAATTGGGCTTCCGTCGTTTCTATCTATAATAGCTTTCAGGAGGCTGTTACTACTGCCGCGTAGTCTGCTAAGTAAGGAAGGCATTATCTATGCTCTATGCTTATACTGAGGTCATACTTTTCAAACCAGAAATAACTTTGTTTCTAGGTGAATTATCATTGTTTTGTTATCTCGTTATATACGCACTCCTGGCACTCAAGATTTCTAGAGAGTTTCAATGACAATATGATAACAAATTTCTTGTTTACACTATATATGCACGTACCAGCAATCCAGCATGCAAAACATCTCTTTAAACATGTATAAAAACATTATTCATATTCAATCCATTTACCTTCGGAATGAGAGGGATTATTATACATTAATACAACTTCAAAGTATGAAAAAAGTAAAATACCTATTTACCTAATCACTTCCAATCATTATACGGTCCGTTACATTTTTTTTTGTCAGGCAGACCTGACTAATCAGGTCAATGCTGAAAAATTTCTTAGTTCTCAATCACCGGGGAACTTAAGTAGACAAGATGCAATCTAGATTTCGAATCATGGACTAATCGAAATAAATGTATCAATTTGGCATTTCCAAAAATATTTGCTACTAGATCTGAAATGCTCCATAAAATCGTTTTTCAATATTGACTATTAAGCAATTTAAATTAAATTCATTGTCATTTTAGTGACAGTTTTCTGGTGTAATATATTTTTTATATTTGTTTTTAAATCGTTCAGGTTATCTAGGTCAATGATTGTAGTAAGTAGGTATCTAATGTTATATGTTTATTTTAAGTAGGTACTCCTAAGTGCATAGATCGTATCAAAATCTATAAACATCCATTAGAAAAGCTATCAGTAATAGGTACATTTTTGTATTTTACTGACCTTGGTTATTTTTGTTTACTTAATGGACGATACGAAACTGACATTGTATTCAGACACCTACGTAAGTTACCTGTGTATTTTCGTGTTAATTATTTTAAAGCTAACCTTTTTTATATTTCCATAAAAACATGTTAGTAACTTAGACTTAGATTGATGACTATTAAAAAACCTATATAACGAATGAAATCAGTGAAATCAGTGAAATGAAATCAGTCAAATGAAATGAATCGAATGAAATCAGTCAAATAATTAATAGTTATCTGCAAACATACTAAAAAGTAATAATAAAGTAATGTCAAAAAACACAGGTCGGAAAATACAAAAACCGGCCAAGTGCGAGTCGGACTTGCGCACGGAGGGTTCCGTACCATTACGATTTATGACGTATTAAAAAAACTACTTACTAAATCTCTTTCAAAACAATTTTCGTTGAAAGTTTACATGGTAATGTACATCATATATTTTTTTTAGTTTTATCATTCTCTTATTTATTTATTTTTTATTTTTTTTATGGGATTACTCGGCAAACGAGCAGGCGAGCTACCTGATGGTAAGTAGTCATCGCCGCCCATGGACATCTGCAAAACCAAAGGAGTTGCAGATGCGTTGCCGAGCCTATTTAGGGAAAGGGAGGGGAAGGAGAAAAGGAGAAGGAAGGGGATTGGGGGAGGAATTGGGCCTCCGGCCCTCTCGCTCACCGAACGAAGCGCAATAACGAAACGCTACTACTCGGACGTCGGTCTTCTGCGAGAGTGTGGTACTTCCCCGGTCGAGCCGGCCCATTCATGCTGCGAACATCGTGGCCCTACCACAACAATAATTTTAGAAGTTACAGATGTTTTACAGATAAAAGCCGCGGCCCACATTCGAAGGAAACATCGTAGTAATGTTTTCCTTTAAAACCACAGGATATATACGTAATGCTCAGTTTCCTGAACAAGTCAATCTGAAACACGCGCAGGGAATTATTACAACAACAAAAAAACTGTTCTTTTTGTTTTTCTTCTTTGTTTAAAAGGAAGAAATAAGAAGAAGAAAATCGAAGGAATTTATACCGAGCACTTTCCATATAAACTAGGTAAACTAAACATTTCATTTCATTTCATCATTTCATTTCATTTCATTTCACTGAATGCTCGTTGGTCTAGTGGTCCCAATCGCGACTGCTACGCTAGAGGTCTTGGGTTCGATCCCCAGGTCGAGCAAAGTGTTATTGAGTTTTTCTATGAAATTCTCAGTAGCAGCTCGGAGTCTGGATTTATGCCCGGTGAATGGCAATAGGCTCGCCCCCTATTACATGGGACCCAAACATACCGGCGACTGTGGGTGTACATTAAGTGCACCTCTGCCTAACCCTCCGGGGAATACAGGCGTGATAGTATGTATGTTACCTATTTCATAAAACAGTGGTAATTTTGGTAAGGATATGCGCAAAATATTCAACAATGCAGTTAATACGAACAATGATTTGACGAATAATCAATACATTCTTAACAGTCGAAAATAGCTGGGATCAAAGAGGATACAGGAAATGAAGCGAGAAAGCCTCTGTAGTGGAAAATACGGGTTATAATCTATGGATAGATATACTGTCCTTTCATACAATTCGGAAAATAATTTCCTTTGCCCATAAGCCCCTGAGGGTATGTCCGGAACTCCTGATTATCTACAAGGTTTTGTATACGTAGATATCCTTGTAAGTTATTATTTACTGAACCTTCGACCCAACCTTTACGAACGATAAATACATTATTTTCATCAAAACATAACGTATACCAGCCATAAATTAATAACATACCATCACAGTTTAAGCAGAACTTTCCATCCATATTTGTGCAGTATGTTGTTAGGTCCCATGTAAAAGGGGCGAGCCTATTACCGTTATCATCAACACCCCAGTTAATGAACTACTATCGAGCATGGGTCCCCTTTTAGAATGAGACGGACTTTCAAAATAGGTCGCTATTTAGGGAAGGTCAGATTAATAAATAGTAGGTAAATGCTCCTACGCAGTGTCTATTTTTATAATAAGGTTTTGCCCAGCCAATCTAATCTTCGAAGACACGATTCGTTCGTCTAGACTTCTCAACGTCGTGTAGTTTTTACTTGTTTTGTACCTAGATATTTTTAGTTTGACCGTATGTTTCTTTATTCAGTTAAACGTTATTTTTTGTCTTTCTGTTTGTTCCGGGTAATCTCCAAAATGGCTAGACTGATTTTGACGGGACTTTCACTAGCACATAGCTGATTTTATAAAGTGTAATAAAGAAAATAATATAACACCATGCTACGACCCTTAGGATCCGAGCAAAACGAAAAAAAAAACAGAAATTATGGGTGAAACTGGGGACACAGCCAGTTTTATAAAGCCTATTTAGATTTACATCTTACACCTTTTCATGGGATTTTCAGGGAATATACCTACCCATGGAAAGGTTCGTCATAATTTTGTAGTATGATGTTATGAGAAAATATTTGGGCGCTGATAGTGCTAAGCGCTATGCTACTATCCTATCTGGCCTATTTTTTAGGGTTCCGTAGCCAAATGGCAAAAAACGGAACCCTTATAGATTCGTCATGTCCGCCTGTCTATCCGTCTGTCCGTCTGTCCGTCCGTATGTCACATTTGTCGATTTTTTTCTCTGAAACTATAAGAGCTATGCTGTTGAAACTTCGTAAGTAGATGTATTCTGTGAACCGCTTTAAGGTTTTTACACAAAAATAGAACTACTATCTATCAAACTATCAACGAAAATTGGTTTGAAAGAGATCTAGTAAGTAGTTCTTTTTTAATAAGTCATAAATCGTAATGGTACGGAATCCTCCGTGCGCGAGTCCGACTCGCACTTGGCCGGTTTTTTCCCTTTTAAAGGTAGAAAATCGAAAAACGTGAAGACTGCAAGAAAATATGTTCAACGAACCGAACATGACTATGTGAAGACCGAGGCCTACCTAGTCATTGATACGGAAAACCATTGACGAGGTTGTCACGAAGTCACTAAAATACTTACATACGAGTATACAATATGTAGAGCAAATCAATTTCACGTATATTAAAAAAAATGATAAATCTTTATCAAATCAAAAATCCATTATTATTAAAGTTTCCCTGATACAATTTAACAATTCAATAGATTCTTTGCAATACACAGGAAAATATGATAGCCAAGCCATAAGATAAAATTCTGCATATATTTTTTTTTGTAAATAGAGCGACTTGACAAAATTTCTACGTAGTTAATTTATATCTTGTTTCTACAGTTCTAACTACACCTGAAGGAATAAGAAGGTAAGGTAATGTTAATTTACTGACGCACGTAGTGGTCCCATGAGGGCAAAAAAATAGATTTTGCATTGTTTTCAATAAAGCATTTATTTATTTATTTATTTATTGTGTCTACAATATGGCGCTTGACGGGTTAAAATTGAAGGTATTTTTATATGCTATCTCCTTTACATAAACTGATTTGTTATCTTCTGGTGTCAGATTATAACCATCGCCACCATCCAGACAGACCCCAAAAGGTCTGACCAACGAGCAAGCCAGGTATTGTCTTGTCTCATATGAGATCTGAATGGTACCTAGTTAGGACTTGTAGTTGACTCTTCGAAGTCATGTGCGTATTAATAATTCATTATCATGCGTTTAAATGGTGATGGAAAACATCGTGAGGAACCTGCATGTCTGAGGGATTTTCTTGACGGCGTGTGAATCCTGCCAACCCGCAGAAGCATAGCGCAGTGGACTATAGCCGCATCCCTCTCGTTCTGAGAGGAGACCCGTACCCAACAGTGGGACAAAGTAATGGGTTGATTATGATGATAATGATGATGATAGATTCGTATAATAAAAAGATTACATAGTCAGTTGATTGTTAATATGACTGCTCAGGAGGCAACCGATAATGATAAAAATAATATCGCCTTTCTTGTCGTTTTAATACATCTCTGTGATAATACTAAAATTAATATTGATATACGAGACAAAAGCTTGAAGAAAAGCATAAAAAAGTACAAAAGTTAGTACCTATAATATAGAAGGCAGTCAACGAACTAATGTTATTGCCCCATCGTGTCTGGTAGAGCTCTAAAAACGCTGTAAAATTTACGTGTTGGCGTATAAAACCGTTTCATTGGATTAAAAGGTATAAATAACATTATGTTTTATTCTTAGCCCTTGATTCGAAAATGATTTGTTTTCCTTTGTGTTCTATCAGAGTGATACAAGCATTTAGCTTAGTACGAGGGGTTAACAAGAATACTAGTAACGTGTGACCCATATTGCTAGTAAGCTTTTTTTAAAAAAAAGAAAGAATAGAAAGAAAAGATTTCCCAAAACAAAATTCCAAAGGTATAAGTATTTATTTCTTCAGATGTAGCGATAACACAATAGGTTGTAATTAATGTATAGCGCAATAATATTATCTGTGTAAATTAATTATGTTATTCTAATCGCATCCAAATGATGTTGTATCTTATACAAACATCGGAGGATGGAACATTAATTAATTCTCATCAAATAACAAACATAATTGGGTTACCAATGAAAGGGATCTTATTACATACAGGCTCCCAAGTCGCTAATTGCGATAGTTTATACCAGTAATGAGTACATACGGACTCTGACTTATTGGATTGTTAGCGATTGTTTTCTTTCATTCTTCTTTGTTCTGTTTCCATCTTGCATCAATATAAGCCATAGTGAAGATACTAAGATTGGCGCGAAGCGATTTGGATACGTGCCCCCACACCAAGCCCAATAGTTAAATACGTGATTATATTATTATATATTTTGTATACTGATATTGATTAAATGTGTGTTTATGTTTAAGAGTGTGATGGTGTTGTGGTGTCCAATAAATTAATTATTTCTTTCTTTCTTTCTATAGTCCGCCACGCTTACTGGTTGGCAGACTTCACACGCCGGTGGAGAAAATCTCTCAGTCATGTATGTTTCCTATTTTCCTTTAAGCGCGTGATAATTAATTGTTAATACGCATATGACTTCGAAAAGTCAAAGGTGTGTGTCTTGGCTTCCAACTCGATACATTTGACTTAGCAGTTCAATGGTCATATTACTATGCACATGAAAATCAGTCAAATAATAATCATTGTAATATATATCTGTAATTAAAACGAAAAGACAGTCCCTATATCCCTTTGCAGCCCAAGTTGTTTCTAATTAAGATCAATCCCAAATCTACCGGGCTTAGTTTAAGACACTTGACTAATAACCGAACTTAAGCAACTTATCCAACCTAAACCCCCAAGTCACTTAGTCGCCACGAGTCTACGACACAAGCTACGAGTATATTAAATAAGTTAGATCTTCCCTTGTGTCGTCGTCCCGGTGAATTCGTTACGCTTTAGCTTATTTCAATTCAGTTAAAAATAATAAAACTATATACCTAGTCTAAGTGTTTAGGACGTGAGTGTGTGTATGGTAATGAAACGCAAAACAAATAAATACAAAAAAACAGGAGATTATTATTGTACCTACTATGGTTTACATTTTTTCGATTCCAAATTCCAAATTAACTATTCTAATTGATGTGTCGACCGGAAATGCACAAATTGATAGTAATTTGTGATTGAAAAAAAAAATCAGTTTAAATCTTGATTAAATAGTTTCTGAACCAATTTATGAAATCTGATACTTAGCCCACAATTGGGAAGCGTAATGGAATTCCGAGCTCATCAAATTTTTAGTTCTATTCACTAGACGCAATTTCGACCACATAACCTGCGAGACAACCCGAAGGACTATAGGTTTTATTAAGAATGTCATTCACTTTGTCGAAGGCTGTAGAAAGATCCATGTACTTTAAATCTTATACTGAAAGCTGACACAATAGATAGGACAAGTCCAGATATGAAAAGAGGTCGTACTAGCCGACAACCTTAGATTCTACCAATAATGCCGAGGTAGAATTGTCTGTGATAAAATAAAATTTCTTTGTCTTCACGAAAGAGCTTTTGTAATTGTAATTGTTTTATTGGTATGTAGGTGCATTTAAAAGAACAAATAAAAGGGTCCCCCTAATGTAACCGTCGATGTACGAGGGAAACAATTGTCTGTGCGGAGATGAAGTGCTTCCGTTGCCTATGTACCTATATTTAGTTCTACATTTATGATAAATTTATGACTGCCTCGTTGGTCTAGTGGTCCCAATCGCGACTGCTACGCTAGAGGTCTTGGGTTCGATCCCCAGGTCGAGCAAAGTGTTATTGAGTTTTTCTATGAAATTCTCAGTAGCAGCTCGGAGTCTGGATTTGTGCCCGGTGAATGGCAATAGGCTCGCCCCCTATTACATGGGACCCAAACATACCGGCGAACTGTGGGTGTACATTAAGTGCACCTCTGCCTAACTCTTCGGGGAATACAGGCGTGATGGTATGTTATGTTATTTATGATAAAGTCGGCTACAAGTAGAGTTGTCAAATCATTACTAATAGTATAACTAATTCTTGCAATTACTATTTTTTTAGAGTATTTTATTAGAGTACTTACTTACTTACTTTTATTAGAGTAATTTTCATTTCATATTCGACATTTTCAAAAACACAATTTCCGGCGTTTTATATCGTTCACTGGAATCGTAAAATCCCGTGACAATTTACTATTTCCAGGAAAATGTGACAGCCCTACCTGAGGTAACTGCTTTTATACTTACTTATTTCTAGTGTTTGGATAAAACGGTCGAAGTGATTCAATTAGGTAAATGTTATTTTGTTGGCTCTTCGTACAATGTATACCTACCCAACTAAGTTTAAAATTGGAATATTATCATAGTTTTATACCTATCTATAAGGTGAATAAAATATATATACATAAATTTTAACCTAACATACAATTTGTATGATCCGAAGGTGTAAGTAGATGCTTACTACTGTCACCAACAGTTCGCTGGTAGGTTTATATGCTAGGTATGTAATAGGAGGTCTGCATATCACCATTTACCGGGCTCAAATCCAAACTCCGAATTGCTACTGAGAATTTCATATAAAAAACACTGCTCAAACTATAAATTTAATCCAGAACCTCTTTTCTTTTTTTAAAAGCTTTCTAACAGTGTACCTCGTAACACATATTATTAGTAATCTTGTTAACGCCTCGTGCTAAGCTAAATGCTTGTGTTACGAATGGGTTCACGTCGGTAGTGCAATGGGTGGGTTTCGAACCGGGCAACCACATGATCGCAAGTCCGATGCCCTAGCCATTAGGCTACCGCCCGCCTCTAGCGTAGCAGTCGCGCTAACGACCCTTAAACTAGTGACCATGACAACGAAATTTTAAAATGAAAAAAGAACTGTAAGGTTATGACTATGAGTATAAACTACACTGCTACGTCTGAAATAGTACATAATATTTATGTTCTCATGATTATTCAGTAACCTCACCCACCACATTATTTCCCGCTATCTTGACTCCAAAGATGATCTATCAACATTCACCGTTATTACCAGATTTATCCGTGTCACGGTTTAGGGACAAGGGGACAACCCAACCTTTGTCAATGTCCTACTGACGTGGGTAAGTTTTGAGGTACCCATTTGTGTTTATAGACTTTCTCAAACTTCATTCATATACTCCTGCTCCAGAGACTAAAATATTGCAATAATTTAGTTACGTTTTATCTCTACTTTTTTTAATCATTTTGTTCAGTCAATGCTTAGACAATATGAACCTTTACCAATTGGCTTTTTGTGTCATAGTAATGTACCTAAACAAGGTAAATATTTTATTGAATGATGTTTCTTTTCCTATCCATAAATGAATTCATAACTAAAACATAAACATAAACAAGGTACGCTGATGTGGCCAATATTAGTTTGATTTGGAAAAGACAAAGCGCGCACTAAGAACAAGTCCTGTGCTTAAAAAATAATAATATGGAGCCTAATGCGAGACAATCCGCCTTAAAAGAGTACCTACACACAGACTCATCTGTGGATCACAGAAAAAAATGCCTCTGGTGAGAATCGAACTATCGAACAACCTTACGTCAAACATGAATAAAACACCTGTTACCTAAAAGAGATGCCTAAGAGGCAACTCAACTGAATATCATCTCTGACTGAAATCAACGATATTTGACTTATATGAATCAATCCTCAATCGTCTATCACAAGCATGAAGAATGGTTTGATTCTCAGGTCAAGCAAAAACAGAATCGATTAAAATCGGGAAAAGAGGCCGTGATGGTCTGTTGTTTAAAATAAAACTCATATTTATTACGTATCGGAACTCTTTAAATCTATAAAAATATTTTCATTTGCGCAGCTCGTATCATATACGCTTGAAAACAGCGTAATTTATTATTTTGTTGTAGTAGTAGTAGTCGGAAAGGTACATTTTTATATTATGATAATCAATATATTAGAAATTCCGCACACTCAACAAATAGGGCTGTTGCCATATAAATAAGACCGAAAAATCCCTACTAATATTAATATTATAAATGCGAAAGTAACTCTGTCTGTCTGTCTTTCTGTCCGTCTGTCTGTCTGTTACGTTTTCACGCCTAAACTACTCAACCGATTTTGATGGAATTTGGTACTGAGATAGATCAAAGCTTGAGAAAGGACATAGGCTACCTTTTATCGCAAAAAAAGTTTTGAAGGGGTTGAAATAGAGGGTGGTAGATTGTATGGGAGATCGTCATTTTCGAAGATAAAACAATGAAACTCTGTATTTAGGCACTTGATAAGAAGGCAATAAATATTTGTTCAAACGTTTTTGGAATTTCGACCTGTGTGGGGATCAAAAAGGGGTTGAAAGTTCGTTTAGAAGTCCAAACAAAGTCACGCTTTTAAGTTAAGCCCCGGAACCGATTTAATGAAATTTGGTCCAAAAGTAGACTAGACCTTGGGAAAAGATATAAGCTATGTTTTGTTGTAAAAAAGGGGTTGAAGTAAGGGATGAAAATTTGTACGGGAGTTTGTCATTGTTGAAGGTAAAACGATGAAACTATGTATTTAGGCAATTGATACAAAGTAAATATTTTTTCTAGCGTTTTTAATATTTCCACGTACGTGGGGATAAAATAGGGGAAACAAACTAAACAGTCAAAATTGTGTTAACCACGCGGGCGAAGCTGCGGGCGGGAAGCTAGTATCAATATAAAGGAAACAATTGTGTAGTGATATGTTTGTGGCTAATTGATGACAGACAGTGTTGGAAGAGAGACTTCTTTGAACTAGGTGAAAACCTATTGTGTAAGTAATAATATGCTATGCTATATGCAATCGATAAGTATATACGCAAGTAAAGTTAAATAAAACCTCCTAATAAAACCGCAAATGTCATTGAAACCTAAATAAATGATAACTTACATTTCGTTCTACAAACTGTCATAACGAATCCAGAGCTACCATGAAATAAAATGGCTCCGGAAAATTGTACCTACATGGTAGCCAAACATTTTACAACGAGGCACACGCGTGGTCGAGCGTAATGGATTCTGTATCAGTTTTGGAGTTTCACCCAGTTTGCTGTCAAATTATAACTTTATAGTGCACGTATATGAAGTGGGTAAAGTATGGGATGGATCCATACGTATGCCGTATAAGGGCGTCGACATTCCTACAAATAACGATAATAATAATATGGATATGACCGATATAGTTATTGGAAAAGTAGAAAGGATTTTAACCCGTCAAGCGCCATATTGTAGACACAATGCAAAATCTATTGTTTTGCTCTCATGAGACCATTACGTGCGTCAATGAACTACATAGGAATAGGCTAAACGATTGTCAAGTAAATATAACACGGCGTAAGTTAAAGGCTTAAAGGAAGGCGAGACGTTCTAATATTCTGCAAATAAGCATGTAGATGCCATAGGAATAATAAT
The DNA here is from genome assembly GCA_958496365.1 of Subacronicta megacephala. NCBI lineage: Eukaryota > Metazoa > Arthropoda > Insecta > Lepidoptera > Noctuidae > Subacronicta > Subacronicta megacephala. The sequence continues at coordinate 9,220,496 of OY292531.1, read as the reverse complement.
GTGGATGCGGCTGAGTGAGAAATAAAATAGAAGAATTTCACTACTTCGTCTAATTAATTTCAAAGTCCTCAAAGTTTAGATGATTACCCGATTAACGATAATAACCTCGTTATTACATCCTTAAATCATATCGGCAAACTGCATGAGTATCTACATTCGTACCGACACCTCTGGATTATTATACGTAGGTATATAAAAGATGAGATTTTATTTTAATATTAAAACAATAAATGGGACCTCCTAGATACATACCACGACCTCATTGGTCCTTCCGAGATCCTTCAGAAAGGTCAGGTGCGTAGTACCCGCAATCGGCCATGTGTATGACAAGATGTATGAATGTGGACGAAGCAAATGAATTATGCAAGAATCGTAGCAAAAGACGTTTTGTAGTTTCTGTCTACCCCTATGGCGAAAAAGGCGTGAGTGTATAGATAAAGATTAAAACAATAAAAACGCAAGGAAAAAATTTCATTCCAGTTTGCACTTTGCACTTACATAAATTGCTCTAGATTCAAGTACCTACCTTCGCTGTTTCAATCTGAGGATTACGAGATAGCAATCTCCTGGAATTGCTAGTAGCTACAACTGCAACTGCGTCCAATTTTTTCATTTAACTGTAGAACAGTAATAACACTATTACTGTGACAGTAGTGGGTTGATGTCTGGGCTCAATGCATTCAACGCACTTGTTGATTGATCTGAACATCTTTGCGGGAACAGTGTTTATCTATGCAGCTTAGTAACAGAAAACAAGGACACATTCACATTCGAATGTATCGAATTATTGATAGATTCACAGATCTTCTATCAATAATTACTGATATCGAAATAGAGCGCTCTTCATTTCACATCACTAGACATCAAATTAAAAGCGTAAATCCCGAAAATATTCTTATTATGTAGACGGCAACGTAAAAATGTGTTTCTGTTGGCGTCTAATGCCATTATTATGAAAGTCCTCGATGTATTTCACTCAGGGTGTCGCAACCTGAATACCAAACAGTTCAGGGTTGCCCCTGTCTTGAATGTAATATGATTTCTTTGGTGTCGCGTGACTTGCGATTCGTGATTTATGCGAAGGCAACGTGTATTTTCCTCGTAACATACATTTAGCTCAGTAGCTTGCGTACCGAGAAATGTATTAAAATTTGAATAACAGTAATTTGAAACTCAAAACTAATAAGCGACTATTATTTATTACTTAATCAAGATATCAAAAAGTATACTGATTACTACTACTCCAATGGCCACACACGTCGCTGATATATATGGTCTTCTCCTGGGAAATTCTCAGACGCAGATCGGAAAGTTGCAATGTACCAAGGCTCATTTCTCTCATTTGGAACAGAAAATACCAGCGAACAATAGGTCTACAGAATCACAAATCTGCCCAAACTCTTAAGGAATACTTCCTCCCATGCTTACAAAGTTACTACTTCAATTAAAATCATCAGATTTCAACGGATTTTGGAGTAAGTACTTTTTTATTGATTAAGATGGCCAACAAGCAGACAAGTCAACTAATGGCAAAGCCATAGCCGCCCATGCACACCTGCAACACCAAAGGAGTTTCTGATGCATAGCTGAACCTTAAGAACCCCTATGCATTGCGAATAGAGAGAGCTGCAGCAAGTGGGGAACTGTAAACTGGATCTCGCGCAGTATTCGAAACATACACTAAGGTACTTTACGACGAACTCCGACTTAAGGGTGGTCCAAGTAGTCAAAACTCTGAGCAGATCAGATTTTTCTGGCCTCTCACAAGATGCCTATATAAATGGCAGTGTACTATATTTTTTATTCCTACCCCGTCCACACACAGGTTAAAATACTAAAAAATAAGCATCGACGTGTACATATACTTTTTAATTTATTCAAATCTTGTCATAGGTATATCGTACATTAAAATATAAAAAGAATAATATATCAATTCAATTCCAATAATTTATATAGCCTAGCATTTTCAAAAAAACTTAGGGATCAAAGACTAGGACGTTGTGCTGAAATACCTCAAATAAAATTACACTTACCCGGACCTGCATCTTGTGATTCCTGGAACAATAAATTAAATAATTAATAAATTATTATTATTACAAAGATTAATATCAGCAAAATACTTCATAACAATGCAGAAGCTTGCGTCAAAGAAACTAGTGATCGTTTGAGGACAGCAACAAATGTATCCGAAAGTTAATACATTTGCTATTCCTACTTTTTTTTTGCAATAAACGATGCGATGTCAACTATGCCTTTAAATTGCAATGCTAAATGTGCACTAACGCTAAAATGATCGCTGCTGTGAATGTAATGACAGAAGTCACGCAATCATTTCAAAAGTACTCTGCATAGTAATCAGCTATTCAACTAGATGTTACAACAATAGAATGTGTATCGAGGAATCTGCTACGTCACAATTTATCGTTGATGTGGAGGAAAATTTAAGATAGGCACCTTTAGTAAACTCAGTTGTTATGAATATACTTTGATAATGGTCATGTATTCTGTCCGTCAGTCTATTAGTGAACGTAGCCCCCTCAATTACGATCTATGAGGAAACTGCAATACTAACCACGATAGCTACATTACTTAATTGGTGATTGTATTTTGTTGTAATTAGCATGATGGAGGACGCAAATCAACCCCGTTGTTCAATTTGTGAATTACAAAACGAATGCTTGATAATTTAGAGCTCATATTTTTTTTGTTTCAGTGTGTATTCTATGATTAATTAATATTTTATCTTTAAGTTATTCTTTACCTTTGAAAGGTTTGGTCTTTCTTGCTAGGGATATGTGTGTATTCAGAAAGCGAGATGGGTTAATTCCGTGGCTCTTAATTTTTTTTTCATATTACCTCGGCATTAATCCAAAGTTATAAATTCCAACACTGTGCAACGGATAAATTATTACCTCGTCAACTTATACCAATAAAAATACCTAATTTTTCAGTTTGACAAATGTCGCACTCGACTAATCGATAAATAATTTGGCCGACTATTCGGCATAAATAATTTCATTGGTGAGCTGCCAAAGCCAAGTCTAGAATATCGATCAAACACCAATTCGCTGCACAATAGGTACTTCACGTCACTTTTATCAGATAAACATAAGCTGATTGGTCTATATTATCTCAACAAACATACAGTTCAACCGAAAATGATCCTTGCATTTTAGATGAAACGATATGATTGGAAGATAAAAAATCTCGTAAGTACTCTCTCGTGCAAGTGACAAAAACCATTTATCAAAATCTTGATCGTATTTTGTTTCTAGGAGAGATTTATGACTTTGTAATGGAAGAAAAGTTTAACTAATTTAACTTTTAAAAGGTAAGACAAAATGTATTCGTGTTTATCACCATATTTTTCTTTTAGGATCATTGTAAAAAATAAGTCCGTATCGGTTAGATTTTATTATTTAGTAGTTTTTTTAGAATATGAATGTAGGTTTTCTATTTACATAATGGAAGCATGCAAAATATATATTTTAAGTTAAATGCGTATTAGCGCGCAGTATATATATTTAATTATGATGAATAGCTTTGCTATTTGGAATAAGCCAAATGTTGCAATCTACAGCAGCACTACGCCACTTTTAACACTTACCGCCCTATCAATTCCATTTATTTCTTTTCCTTACGGGGATAAATATACATTGATACTTACGAATTTACTTCTGTCTTTCTCTTTTTGTTTAAGTTCAGCTTCTTTCTTTGCTTGCTGTATGAGCTGGTCTACAAATTCAGTGGCCTCCCGAAGTTTCTCTGGGTCACTCTTGAAAGCGGTAATTTGCTCAGTCAAAGCGGAATTTTCACTGTTTTCTATCATTTTGAACAGATTATTTTTTTCGTTAATATTTATTTACTCTGGCAGGTGTTGTTAACTGTTACTGCAATCGTCTCAACGCACGTCCGTTTCACAAAACTCAAACAAACAAAACCACTATGAATTATCAGATTTTAAAACGATGGTTTGGAATAGAGCGCGCGTTCCGGCCATAACTTTAGAACGGAGGGTTGTCGCCCTTTAGTTATTTGGGGAGCCTCATTTCAGGGTTGATGTCAGTCATAATTTGTGCAGCCCTCAGGGAGTGATTTTTATAGCGACCGGCGTGTAGTAGCGACGAGGGCGGCGAAGGTACTGACGCCGGGCGACTGGATGCTCGATCATGCGCTGACGGACGGAGCAGTTCTCGTACTGCGCTCGACAGATTAGCACTAATCATAAACGCAACCTATGACCTATCTTAAGGTAGGCGTCTTCAGGTTAATAGATGACCCGTATCGTCCTATCACGTTTAAGAAATCAAGTCATATACGTACTTATAATACGTTATAGGAAAAGTACACTTTAACGAGGCGATACGCCAGCATTCAACAAGTACATAATACTTATTGAATTTTAAAATATTATCAGTCACATGTAGTGCGACATGGTCATGAACATTCTTATTTGATTTAGTTAGCGCGTTTTTTTAAATACCTAAATGTAATTAGGCCAACCTGTTTAATCTAGAAGTGTTTCCCAACCGAGGGTCTTGTGGGTCCTTGGACCTGGGGAACCGCGTAAAAAAATTACAAAGCATAATATAATGGCGCGGCCTTTTCGTTTATTTAGGGGTCCGCGGATTATGGTAAAGTGGCGTTGGGGATCCTAGAAAAAGACCCTGATCTTAAGTTTTTTATAATTGTTTTAAATTGATAAGGTACATTTTTTAACTTTTTTTTTCTATTCTAGGTATTCATTCTTCTTTACTGGCCATAATTCGATATTCTAATTATTGTAATAATCGACTTTATTCAAAGGTGGTAGAACATTTAACGGTCTGGTAACTAGCTGCAAGACGAAAAACATAATATTTATGTTTAAGGACCTTAATGACACAGGTTATCTTTAACCGACTTTTTATACAAATGTGTTCATGGAACAGATAACATTTGTAAAGAGAAACTGTTGTTTATTTATTCTAAGCGAATAATGTTTGACTCTATCACGGCGAGACAGGTTGGCAGGTAAATACATTTTTAATACGTTCGCCGAGCGTAAACGAATACAAAGTATATTTTCAAGACAAATATAAGAAGTAGGTATACCAACACCTTTAAAGCTACAAGTAAATGTCTCGTACATTGTATATTTTCATATATTAGAATATCATAGTTAACTATACTTTATTTTATTTATTATTATTATAAATATCAGCCGTGATCATGCCACTGCAGGGCAAAGGCCTCCCTTTCCTTGTTCCACTCTTCCCGGTTAAGAGCTTTCAGCACCCAACCCTCGCAGTAAGAGTCAAGCTCATCCCGCCATCTCGTTTTTATCATATATTGGTATAAAATAATTATAGGTATATTTTAAGTATGTATAGAGTGTACTGCCTCGTTAGTCTAGTGGACCCAATCGCGACTGCTACGCTAGAGGTCTTGGGTTCGATCCCCAGGTCGAACAAAGTGTTATTGGGATTTTCTATAAAATTCTTAGTAGCGACTCGAAGTCTGGATTTGTGCCCGGTGAAAGGCAATAGGCTCGCCCCCGACCTAAACATACCGGCGAACTGTGAGTGTACATTAAGCACACCTCTGCCTAACCCTTCGGGGAATACAGGCGTGATGGATGTATGTATAGAGTGTAATAATCGACTTCAGACACGAAGACTAAAACTTGACTATAGTATCTATTGTCTAAGATACGACGAATACATCAGATAGATATGAAAGTTTATTTTTGTAAGTCTTAGTCTTCTTCACTTAGTTTAGAACTATCATTCTACAGAAATCACCTAAAGAAGAATTCAGAATCAATGACAAAAAACATAAGAAGCAGACAATTCATGACCAAAGTCACAAAAATTCGAATGCCCACACAAAAAAAGTTCATAAATAACAAATTGATATGTATTATGCGCGAACCATTCCCCTAAGTCGCCTCATCGATTCAATATTCCTACTTTACCATAAACAGAAGGTTTTAAGCGAATTCGATTGGTCGTCAAGCCGCTACCCTGATTACCATTGCAAAGAGATCACTCCAGTGTGACGCAAGAACATTCCCCCATCTATACGAGTATATTACACAATTGGAAAAATAAATTTAAATTGTAGCGAACAAAATATTGTGAGGTCATCGGGGAACCAGTGGGTCCGAGTTCCATAAGATCGGCAACAATGGTGGAATAGTGAATAGTCCTTCACTTAGCAGTCGGCCACTTAGATAGCTCCAGGGTGCAGATTGCACCTGCACCTGTACCCGTTAAAGGTGTGACCTACCCTTTGTACTCCAGAACTTTTTCACGAAACTCATACCCTCACCATCATCAAGCCATTTATTGTCCCCCAGGGATTAGTCTATATTGACTATAGACTAATCCCTCTCAACACGCTAGCCTACTGCGGCTTAGCAAAATTCAGACGCCGCCGCACCGTCGAGAAAATCTCTCGGGCATGCAAGTCTTCTGATTAATTGATACATAATCAGGAAACTTGCATGCATGAGTGATTTTCTTGACGGTGCGGCGGCGTCTGAAACTTGCCAAGCCGCAAAACAGAGGTTGGCCTTGGATTCAAACTAGATACCTACGATTTGGCAGTCCAATGGTCATGATTTTTCTGGTATGAATTAGCTATGGGTTTTAAAGGATTTGGTTAGGTAGAATCACCACTTTTATGGGACTAGGTGACTAAATCGGCACCCTATATGGGGATATGCGGGGAGATGATTTGGATTTTGGGGGATTTAGCCTGTGTCCTGGGGTGGTGGTGAGTCTCATGGACAGAAGTTCCTAATCCCTTAAACAACTGTAAGAGTACTATCACTTCATCAGGCACATCATAATCATAGCTTATTATGACACATGTTCTTTATGAACTTAAATCCCGCAGGATCCTAATCAGGGGATCTTTAGGGCATTTCAGACCTAATAAGTAAGACGATGACCCGAGGGGGAAATGGCGATTTTTGATGGCAGTAATCAACCAAGTAACTGTATTGGGTACCTACTGATACCCCATAACATAGTATTCTTACCATTTAGATATTTTTGTATATAAATAATAAAACTGTACCTAATATAGTGGTAAGAGGCTATGAAGTAATTTTGTAAATTACGTGGTACCACATGTAGCGAATAATCGCATTAGTTAGCGATGATAACGCACTTACCTAATTTGGTTTATAGCTAGTTTGCTAATAGGTGTCCTAGATTGAGAATTTAGAGTCTTTATTCCGTTTTAGGCTTGTAGCTTTTTCTAAAATTCTTGCTACTGTACAAGGTTTAAATATATTTTTAGACTCTGTAGTAGGTACTTTTCTCTTGTAGCACTACCTATATAGTACTTATTGGTATTCCTCATTGGTATTGATTAAGAGTTTACCGAGCTGTCGAGTGCCCATTGTGAATGTCACTATTTTTTTTATAGACATCGTTTTTGATCACAGATAACTTTAGACAATAGGCTTAAAATAAATAATAGTACGAAATAAAGAAACTATTTCGATCTAATTTAAATTGTCATAACCAGATATATTTGAGATGGTATTATAATTGAAAAATCACAATGAGACCTATGGATAAAGTGAAAAAAAATATCATAAATATGTCAGACACCTCTGTGAATATTTATGCGTTAAAAAATATAGTTACTTGTCGACTTGAACCTCTTCCTTTTTCTTCGGTTTAAAAAGATCAGCCCTCCACGTCGTTCAGCCAACTCAACAGTTCAACTTAAACTGATATCGGAATTAAATTATTAATTAAATTAAAGCAGGGGCTAATTGCAAACAAAATAGGTAGGTAATGCATACGCCAATAAATAAAACATTACCGTTTTGATTAAGGCTAAACCGTCAGCCTCAGTGGCGGATTAACCATAATTATAGCAGGAGTAGCAAATGCTACGGGTCCCGCGTAAAAGGGGGCCCCGCATATCCAAATCCGGCAACCTCCGCCCGAGCTTAATTTTTTGATGTAACTTATTGAGACACTAAAAGATTATGAAGTCACTAAACAGTCGTCAAAGTGGATAATCCCATGTGAAATATGTACATAAATGTATTGAGTATTGTTTCTTTTACTACTTTACACTTGAGAATCTACAGTAGATCAAGTACTTATTATTTGAAAGAATCACTATCATCACTACCTACATACTTAGTATATAAAGTCGTACCGCTGCCTGTCTATCCCTATGTATGCTTAGATCTTTAAAAGTGCGCAACGGATTTTGATGCGGTTTTTTTAATAGGTAGGGAATTTCAAGAGGAAGGTTCATATGTATATAATACATGAATATTATAGTACCTACAGAAAAGCCGAGAAACCACGCGGGCGAAACCGTGGGCGGAAAGCTATTATGTACTTATAAACGAAATTGCAATGCACCAAACAAACAATATAATTATTATTTTAAATTTTTATCATTAATTACAATACAATCTTTTAACTGCACTTCTTCTTAGGCCCTTGATCTTCTGTGGCTAGGAAGCTTTTCAAGCTTTTCTTATTTTTACCGACGCCGGGACTGCATGGATCACAAGGTTCTGGAGGTGGAGGTGGGGGACAAGGTTCGGGTTTTTTTTTACAGGGCGATAACGGGGGCTTCTCGTCATCACCACAGGGGTTTGATGCGCTCAGTTTAACTGGGGGACACGGAGGTTCTTTCTCTAAAGGACACGGCTTCTGTGGTTTAGCAGGAGGCGGGCAAGGCGGGGGGCACGGGGGAGCTGCTGGGCAAGGTGGTGGTGGTGTTGGCCTACAGACATCAGGTACAGTTTTGAAGTAGCAGTGGCCATCGAACCACCACGGCATCCCTGGCGTTGGGGGGCCAGGGAATTCGATCTGCAAAAACACAAAATAACAGTGATCCAACCAGATCCGACACGTTTTTTACATGAATCTTCATTTGACAAGCAAGACTTTATATAATAGAAATATAATGATTATAGCTGTCCGTCCGCGGCTTCGCCCGCGTGGAGTATATATACGATTATCAATAAGGGGTATGAAAAATAGATGCTCCACGACAAGAGAGCTCTTAAATAGGAGAGAGAGAGAGAGAGAGATGGTAACTAACATTGAATTGACTGAATTTTATGTAAGATATAGTCTGCATTATCACAGTATTACATTTTCGAACGATTGATCATCGTAAATTGGACAATATTAGAAAACTTAACGACTATTTTAACTTAGCGAGTTTTTTTAAGTATTATTTTTATTCCAGTTCGAATTACATAATCATAACTAAGACGGGATAATGTAATAAGGTTTTAATTAATTTAAAGCATGCGTTTACACGATGCAAAGATTTCAATTCTGGAATAACTTGTTTACAAAAAAATAAGATAATTTATCAAAATTAAATCGGCCTTTAATTGTATTAGGATGCGGACTACGGGTGATGATTGCTTTTAAAATAAGGCTTCTTAGTGATACTAACACTGTCTTTTTCAGGAGTTAGCTTCGCATAGCACGGGCTTTTAGGTTTAGCTGGTTTTTTACGCGGTGGTAATCCTTGAGCTATTGGGGCCACGACCGGTGGCCTCACCGAATTCACCGCATCTCTTTTGCCATACCATTGGTTAGAATAGCTATGATCCGGTCCACGAGGGATGTCAGGCGGAGGAATAGATCGAGGTGAAATCAATGGCGGAAAACGATTATGTAATACGTATTTCCGTCCTAGTAAAAACTCCCTTAATTTCTGGATGCCTGAAGATACGTCCCTGAAATCCCATTTTGCTGGTACTGCTTTTTTACTCATTTAGATAATTTGACAATAATTGTTCGTTGTTATGTGAAAAGGTTCCGGATTGACGTTTACAAAATAAAAGCCTCCCAAATTCAGATCATAAATGGCATTCTGTGACCAAAAAGTTTTTATTAATCGAAGAGAACTGTACTGGAGGTCTAGTGGTCTGGAGCGACTGCTTAAGATCCTGAATGTAATACCTAGACTATCACAGGTCCGTGAAGATTGGAACTACAAAAGCAAGGCCCTGAGACCAGTGGGTAAAATCGGGTTGTCGATGATGATGATGGGTACACTCGCCCTCAACGAACTGTGATTGTACCTACATAATCTTCATCGTCATCCATGTCCTCATCTACTCAACGCTGAATATAGGCATATCTTTACCCATGGGCCTTTTTCTGGTCCTTTGCTAAACTATTGTTACGAGCTGGGGTTCGGGATAAATTAACTAAACCAATTTACCAATAAACAAACAAACACTTTAATTAAATTCACTAAAACACAACAATAATCACCACAACGTCACTATAGTTATACACTACACTCAATAATATCGCACAATTAATCACTTGTTAACTCACTTCGATCTTCACTTGTTCGCTTCCAACACAAGACTACTCTGCCTAGCCCTCACGACCGGTATTTATACGCGCAATGAAGATTCCAGAGTCGAATGGTCGCGATAAGTCGATAAATATCGCGTAGGTACCTAACCGCCTATTGTTTCCGGGCGTTGACCCGTGACCTTGGCCTTGAACGGTTATTATTTGCGCGCGGTGCAGTCGGGTACATTCTTTTATGTTTCGACGTGCTTCTATAACGGATCTAGAACCTTCGTGGCCTATCCACGTGTTTCTATTAGTTACTCGGCGTAACACTGCCCCCTCCTAAGACATGCTCGTCCCGAGCATCATTAGATCCATGATACCGCGCTAAACGATCCACATGAACGATCTTGGGGGCACCTCTTGGTCCTTTTTGTATACGGTAGGTGACATCGTTAATCTTAGTCACGACTCTGTAGGGACCGTCCCATTTTGCCTGTAACTTAGGTGACTTTCCTTTGCTGCGCACCGGGTTATGCAGCCACACTAGTGAACCTTGGTCGAAACCCTTGTTGTTCATCTTGCGGTCGTAGCGGGTCTTCATCCTTTCGGACGTTTGTTGGCCTGATTGCCTGACATGCTCATATATGTCATCCATTCTGGTGCGTAAGTCGTTTGCATAATCAGTCACACAGCGGGGGGCATCAGGGGGAATTCCGGTGAGTAGATCCGCAGGCAACCGTAGTTCTCTTCCAAAGTTCGCGAAGGCTGGCGTTACCGTCGTACTTTCATGGACTGCACTCCGATATGACAAAAGGAACGGCTGGATGTGCTTGTCCCAATCCCTTTGCCTGTTTCCTACGACTTTTGCCAAATACCTTTCTAAGGTCTGATTGAACCGTTCGACCATTCCATCAGATTGCGGGTGGTAAGAGGTAGTTCTGGTTTTATGGGTAACCATTACCCGACATGTCTCCTGGAATATTTGAGACTCAAAATTCCTTCCTTGGTCACTGTGAATTTCTAAGGGTACTCCAAATCGACAGAAGACTTCATGAACCAATTTATCTGCGACTGTCGAAGCTTCTTGATTAGGAATGGCGAACACTTCCGGCCACTTAGTAAAGTAATCCATCACAACCATGAAATACTTGTTCCCGCTTTCGCTTTCCGGAAACGGTCCTGCAACGTCTAGAGCTATTCGTTCCCAGGGCGCACCCACGTTGTAGACTTTTAATGCACCCCTGCTGCGCGTATGCGGTCCTTTTACAGCAGCACAACTTGTACATTTACGACACCAGTCTTCAACGTCATCCCGACAGTGGATCCAGTAGAATCGCTCTCGAATCTTCAACAAAGTTCTTTTGACTCCTAGATGACCTCCTGAACATCCGTCATGGTACAGTCGCAGGACATCTGGTACCTTTGCCTTAGGGACTACCATCTGTAGGTGACACTTGTCCCCTTTAGCATTTTCCCATTTTCGGCACAAGACACCATCCTGTATCAATAAACTGTCCCATTGAGCCCAATAACTTTTCGTCACTGTGCTCAGCGCTGCAACATCACTCCATGTTGGTTTCGAGGCGCCAGCTTTCATCCGTCCAAGAATCGGTTTAATATCCGTGTCAATTTCCTGAGCCTTCTGTAAGGTTTCCTTCCATTCATCACTCAGGTCTGTTTTCAGCATCCTCACGGAAACTACTTCCTTAGCCTCTTGTCTGACACAGTGCTTGCACATTTCCGGACATGGTCTTCGTGACAACGCATCTGCGTTACCGTGAGATCTGCCACTGCGATGTTCAATTACGAAGTCGAATTCCTGTAGTAGCTCAATCCACCTTGCTACTTGTCCTTCCGGGTTTTTAAACTGTAATAGCCACTTCAGTGCAGCATGGTCAGTTCGCAAATGAAATTTCCGTCCCAATAAGTACTTGCTAAAATGTTGTAACGTCTTAACTATTGCCAGCAGTTCTCTCCTTGTGACGCAATAGTTCCTTTCTGGTTTTGACAACGATTTGCTGAAGTAGGCTATCACAACCTCCTGATCTCCTTTTCGCTGTGACAAAACGCCACCGATTCCTGTATTACTTGCGTCTGTGTCCACGATGAACTCGTTCTCCGTGTCAGGGTAGCCCAGTATGGGTGTATTACACAAACGTTCCTTTAACTCTTGGAAAGCACGTTCACAGTTTGCATCCCAGCGGAACTGCGACTTTTCCTCAGTCAGTTTGTGTAGAGGTTTCGCAATGTCCGAAAAATTCTTTACAAACCGACGATAGTAGGAGCACAATCCCAAGAATGCTCTAACTTGCGTCTTATCTTTTGGAACTGGCCAGTCTTTGACAGCAGCTACCTTCTCTGGATCGGTTTCGACACCCTTCTCAGAAACTACATGTCCCAAAAAACTTACTTGGTGATTGAAAACTGAGCACTTCTTCGGACTTAACTTTAAATTGGCTCCTTGAATTTTTGATAGCACACGTTCAAGGTTTTGAAGGTGTTCATCAAACGTACGGCCCACAATGATGATGTCATCCAAATAGACCAAGCAGGCATCTCCAATTAGGCCAGTAAGCACTAGTTCCATGAGTCTCTCGAACGTGGCAGGAGCATTGCACAGTCCAAATGGCATGACTTTAAACTGCCACAGACCCTTTCCCGTAGAAAATGCAGTCTTCTCTTTGTCCTTGGGGTCTATTTCCACTTGCCAGTAGCCACTTTTTAGGTCCAGGGTTGTAAACCATTTCATTCCGGTTAATGTATCCAGCGTGTCATCGATCCTTGGCAATGGGTAGCTGTCCTTCTTCGTGACATCATTCAGCCGTCGATAGTCAACACAGAAGCGCATACTGCCATCTTTCTTTTTCACCAAGACCACAGGAGAACACCACGGGCTAGACGAAGGCTCTATTACGCCATCCTTCACCATTCCCTCAATCATGGTCTCCACTTCCTTCTCTCGTGCAACTGGTAGCCTCCTGGGTCGCTGACGAATTGGTAACTCATTGCCAGTATTAATCTTGTGCTGAACCAATCCAGTCTTACCTATGTCCGCGTCATTTGAAGAGAAAATGTCAGCGTACTGGAACAACATCTTCTTGGCCTTGTTTGTTTCCTCTTCAGATAAATCATTCCGACAGTCTTCCAAGAGCGTTGCCACGTTAAACTTTGGATTTTGAACGATATTGCCAGTACACTGATCATTGCACCGTCGCATCCAGGCTACTTCTTCACAAGTACCCATTAATGTGCCCTTCTTAATCACTTGCTCCTTATCACTTGGGTTCAAAATGCGCACTGCTGATACATTGGTAGTCCTAACCAACGTTCGTGCCATCTTCCATGGGAAGTCACCGTCCAACCTTTCTATAAGAACGCATCTATTTATCTGCCCAGCATTCTTCGGTAAAGTCACAGGGACGATTGTTTCCGTTTTAGGGGCAAGGACAATTTTCTTTAGGCAGAACACATTCCCAGCAGTTGCACCTTCCATAAACACTTCTTCTGAACCGCACTTCAATACTCCTTGATTCAAATCGATCTCACAACAATGCTTTCGCATAAAGTCCAAACCCAGGATGCAATCATCTACTATGTCGGCTATGATGACATTATGCCGATATAATCTGTTTCCAAGTTTCAGTTCCATCTCCTTCTCGCCTCGGACGGGTATGTGCTGACCAGTAGCTGTTACAAGTTGTATGCTATCACGGTCATAGATAGAGTCCCCAAGAACCCGACGTGCCACCTGAGAATTCACGACCGTGCGAGAAGCTCCAGTATCTAGTGTTAGCCTACAGGGTGTTCTGTTGACTTCGCCTTTGATGATCAGGCTATTCCCATCATGGGCTTGCGAGATCGAAATCCTTGGGGCTCTTTTCCCACCAGCCAGCACCCGCCCCGCAGTCCTGGCTTTCTCTAGTTTTTCTGCTGCTCATCGTTGGTGGTATCCACCACCCTTACTCTATCGCTCTGACTCTTTTCACGCCAGGAGGTTCCCTTTGGGCAATTTGCTCGGAGATGGCCCTTTTCCCCGCAAATGTAGCATCTAGGCGAACCACCATCTCTTCGACCCTCGCTGCGTTTCGCGCATCCCACCTGGAAGTGACCCTTTTCCCCGCAGAGATGACATGTAGGCAACACAACCTCCCGGATACGGTGAGCCCGATGGTCCTGTCTGACTGCCTCCACTTCTAAGGCATGGGCCAAGGCGTCTTTTAGAGTATTGTGGTGCCCAAGTCTCACAGCGGCTCTGACTTCCAGATCGCGAATTCCATCGACGAACGCCTGGACCAGATTTCCATCGATTTGCGCAGGTATGGACTGATAGGCTTTCCGAACCAACTTTTCAACTTCTACAGCCCACTGCTGTAGAGTCTCGGCACTACGCTGTACCCGGTCCTTCAGCTGAGCACGAAACACGTATTCCAGGTGTGCGTCGCCATATCTCGAATCCAACGCTTCAAGTAGCTGGTCGTAGGTCATGTCTTTACCGAGGGCTTCCAGCACTGATAAAGCCTGGTCGCGGAGGGACAAGGTGAGTGCAGTCATGGCTTGACTTTTGTCCCACCCATTCGTCTTCATGAAGGCTTCAAACTGGATCCTGTAAGCCGACCATGAGGAGGTTCCATCAAAAGGTGGCACTTTAAACCCATGTAGTGAGGTGGTCATGGGAGCAGCAACCACCGGAGCCACAATTCCGTTTCCTGCCTTTATATCGCCTAACGCCTTTGTAACGTTGGCAATCTGTTCTTCGGCTTTGGAGATACGACTTTCATGCTGTTCCACCTGCTCCTTCATCACCCCAAGCTGTTTGCCAAGAGTGCCATGCAAATCTTTTATGAGGAGCATCTGTTCCTCTTGGCGGCGTGCCTGCTCCTCTTTGTCCTGCTGCAGTTGCTCTTGTAGTTGGCGTGCCTGCTCCTCCTGACGGAGTGCCTGCTCCTCCTGACGGCGTGCCTGCTCCTCCTGACGGCGTGCCTGCTCTTGCAGGATTACCATCAAGGCCGCCATATCAGGTGCTGGTGCAGGAGCAGCTCCAGATGGTCCAGCAGCTGGTTCTTCCAGCGGTTGCTGACGGACCAAAGGTTGTGGTGGAGACTCTTCAAAACGTCTCTGGTCCATCTCCTGCTGCCGCTGACTTCTGGTACGAATACCGTCAGTGTCTTCCTTAGGTAAAACTGGCATAATTTATCCCACTACTTCTGACACCAAATTGTTACGAGCTGGGGTTCGGGATAAATTAACTAAACCAATTTACCAATAAACAAACAAACACTTTAATTAAATTCACTAAAACACAACAATAATCACCACAACGTCACTATAGTTATACACTACACTCAATAATATCGCACAATTAATCACTTGTTAACTCACTTCGATCTTCACTTGTTCGCTTCCAACACAAGACTACTCTGCCTAGCCCTCACGACCGGTATTTATACGCGCAATGAAGATTCCAGAGTCGAATGGTCGCGATAAGTCGATAAATATCGCGTAGGTACCTAACCGCCTATTGTTTCCGGGCGTTGACCCGTGACTTTGGCCTTGAACGGTTATTATTTGCGCGCGGTGCAGTCGGGTACATTCTTTTATGTTTCGACGTGCTTCTATAACGGATCTAGAACCTTCGTGGCCTATCCACGTGTTTCTATTAGTTACTCGGCGTAACACTATCTACTAGCCATCCACAAGTTAACTTTCTGATGTCATAGTCCTCCTCGCCCGCTACCGCTTCTATTTGCCCGAAATTGATCCATTATGATACAGTGCGGCTCCACCTGCCATTATCACTGCCAGCCATATATGATGATGATTGGTCCGACGGCGACCGCTTTTTGGACTCTGTTGTCCCTGTTGAGCTCGCCTGTGGCTTAAGTAGCCAATTTTCTTAGTAGACTTTAGTTTTAGACGGTTCAATGTCGCACCTCTTCATATGACGTTCGAGCACATCTCTGAAACTAAGAAGTTGTCCGCCCTACTTTCGCTATAAGAGAGAATTATTTCCTATGTTTTATATTATTGTTCCTTAAAAATAACCTTTTTTACTCTTGTCTAATACTATAGTAAATGGTAACCCACAGTTTTACATAATATATTATCTAATACCTACGCAAAATCTATGGTATATCTATTTTTATATTCGACACAATATTTTAACTAAAAAAAAACTATAAGGAAGCCGAATATTTAATCAGAAGTTGTAAACAAAAAATAAGTAACACCAAAAATAATTTAACAAAATCAATACGCGAAATTAAATAATCTTCGGTAGAGAGCACGCCGCAGAAAGAGGGCGGCGCACTCGCTGCAGCGCTTTATATAGCCTCGGTGTCAGGTGACGTCACCTCTTCCCCTACTCTGGTCACCGTGGAGGGAGATGCCGCTAACACTATATATTCTTTAGGTCCAATGTTGATATACCTATTGTAAGTTGGTTGACAACATAGTTACTCTTGCAAAAAAACTAGGGAGCCCTAGACCGGCCGACCAGTGGGTGAAGTCAGGCTATGGATGATGATGATACTTGCCACGTAGATAGATGTCGTAGGTACCTACATCTAATTACAGGGTGTAAGTGAGCAGTAGTGAGCACCTACACTACAGGTGCTTCGACGTATCTCGTATTTGTATGGGTTTTCAGAGAAGACAGATCAGAACTTGAGTATTTTTTTCATTATTCTGCGCTTGGTAAGTACCTACCTATTTTCTGTAGCAGCGGTTAACAAAGAAGAATTTTCAAAAAAGTTTTTAGCCATATAAATACTTAATTATCAAGTTCTATATTGCATACAAAATGTGTAGGTACGTAATCATAGTAATTGTTACATTATTAAGGAAAAATTGGTTGTCCAGCACCATTATACATTAATATAATTATGTAGAATTAAACTATAGGCCGACCGTTTAACTCGCCTATCGCCTGCGCGGTAAGAAGGGAGCGGGGGCGGGTAACGCTACACACGGAGTCAATAATCCAAAGATTTATCTCGAGATAGACATTGTTGGTAAAGAATAAAATAATAAGTATCTTTTTTAAGTATCCCTACTAGTAGTAGTACTCCATTCTTACCGCGCAGGCGATACGCGTGTTAAACGGTCGGCCTATAGTAGGTAGGATATACACTCTAATACCTACGTCTTGTTCAAATTTTACAATATACAATTATTTACAATATATAAACGTAACTTCAAATACAAAACAGATTATGCAATATTATTAAGGTCATTAGAAATAATAAGTTAATCCTAATGTGCCGACCTTCTCAAGAAGGCGATTGACGACACTGAAAACAAATTTTAATTCCAATTACAGCCACCAAGGTAGATAAGTTTGTAACACTGTATTCCTTTATAATATTTTATTGTCATGTTACACAGTCATTATGAGACTTTGTATCTGGAATCTAGATTGAAGAATGAATAATACATACCTCTATCCCTACCTATAATATAATTTTAAAGATAATACATAAGTATCGTTAAAGCGACAAACCTACATACATTTTTCAACCAAGTAACCGTGTCTTGAATATTTTAAAAAGTGGACACATCTGAAAATGCCGGTAGCCAGTTTTTTAAAAGGTCATAATACCAACATGTTGTATTTATATAGAAGAGTAGGATCAAACGCAAAATTCGTTTTAATCAATTTAATGCTTGCATAATTATTTTTAATTAATTTACTTTATTTGGGAAACAAACAAAAAACAATAACTATTTTATGAGAAAAATATAGTTTTAACAATGTTAAAATAAAAATACATGATAACCACTTTAATTTTTGGATACCCCTGAATACGTCCGATAATCATCAAAGAAAAAAGTTACTTATCCAGAAACGATTTTTTTAAAAGCAAAGTTTCTGAACGTACACAAACTAAAAAAGTCCTAAGTCCCGCGTTTTCTCACGGCTGTCAAAAGTTCATCGTGTTTTTATTGTTGAGTGTTGTATTTATTTAATTTTGTTTGTAAGTGATTTCGTCTATTCATGATCATATTTAATGTTACATTATAGTTTAATTTAGTTGCTGTACAATGAAAACTAGTACGTCGCCAGATAAAACTGAAATTACACCGTCGAAAAAGAAGCTGAAACAGGCCAGACTTCCATTCAAGCTTATAAGCGATGTATCGCCAAAACCTGCTGTTTCACATGCAAGAAAGCGAAAACTTTCCGCTCCTGATACAGAACCGGTCACAAAGGTTGGAAAAATCAGTAAAGAAAATGGCATAGTTGAAGATCCAGTTATAATTAGCGACGATGACAGCAAAGGTAGTGAGATTGCACCAAAGGAAGATAAATCTATGAATCCTTTCGTGAAATTAGTTGACACAGCGTGGAAAAAGAAGCTTCAGAAGGCAAAAAAGAAGAAAAATGGAAAAAAGAAGTTGTCAAACAGTCTTAGTAATGGATCTGTGGAAGTTGAAAGTGGGACTGACAGTGCCGACAACAAAGAAGTTGATTGTGAGATGATGGATGTGGATGAACCCGCTACCATTGAGGCAGAGGGTTCCAACAGTAACACTGATAATCTTGAGCCAAAAAAAGATACAAAATCTCCCAATAAAAACAGTATATCTATAGAAACAAAAGTTGATGAGCTAGTAGTTTTAGAAGATTCAAATAATCCTGATGATATCAAAACTCAGGCTGATAGTGGTGAAAATATTAACCCAAACAAGGACAGTGAAAATAATGCCACTCATACAGACATCCAAAATGATTCTACTGTTGAAAAATCTGAAGATGACGATGTCAACAAAGGTGATATTGAAAATAACAAATCCCCATCGGAAACTGTACCACCAGTAAATCAAATCACTCCAAAACGGAGTGCACGAAATAAAGCAAGAGCAGAACAAAATAATAACTCTAAAGGTTCACCTTCAAAATTAAATGATTCAGTTAGTTCTGATCCTACTACTCCGAAGCAGACTTCCAAGTCAAGCAGAAGTTCCTCTGTCACCAATAGCCAAGGGGATGTGTCTATAAATGATTCTACACCATCTGTCAACTTGACACCAAAACGGGTAAGATGTTTTAATAGTCAATATTACGCAGAAGTCCACACCCACATTTCACCGGTATGTTTAAGTTCCATGTGATAGGGGGCGAGCCTATTGCCATTCAACAGGTATATATCCAATCTCCGAGCTGCTACTGAGAATTTCATAAAAAAATGGGGTTGAAAATTAAGAACCCTGTGGGTTCTTATTTGTTAACCTGACCTGGGGATTGTATCTTAAACTCACTTGCTACAAGCAAAATAAATAACATATTTATTTATTACAAAATGTTCAAAGAGTAGGTAATAGGATGACTATAATAATGAGTAAAGGACCCTGGTTTAACAATTAAAAAATAACAAGGTAACATGCATTATGCTTTCAACTGAAGTTTAGTTAACAGGTACGTATTATAAGTGTACTAATTGTTCTTGGCATAAGTTTAAAAAAACAAAAAACTTCTATGTTTTCTTTTTTTTTCAATAAATAAGTTGGAAAATCTTAAATTATAATAATAATAATGTAGGTACTAAATATATTATTAGTGGCAAAGAGTAGGTTGAGTTAGTTGGCTTGGCTACACACTCAAATAATATTACAGGCACAATTATATGAATAAATGGGTTAATATGGTGTCAGTATTGAATACATTGCATTCTGATTAACTGACCCTATTAGCCTGGTAGGCACCCTAGAGTGTGTGATGCCTTTTTTATTGTTATATACTCATGCAGAGTTTGTTCTCACAAAACTACCATCACACCTGTATGCGCACACATGTTTTTATGGTCACTGCACTTGCCTACTGTGTAATGGTAATTTTTTGATCCAAAGAATGTTTCATTCATAAAAAGCTAGATTATATCACGAAACCCACTTTAAGTGTATGTCAGGACTGCAATCCAGAAGTTTGATGACTATAGGCTCATAAATATATAATTGCCAAATTGTTAATACTTTCTTCTTACTTGAAATCATAAATAATGTTTTATTCATTAAACAGGCACAGAAAAAGTTGGAATCTGCTAAAAAGCGGGAGGAAAGGGAAAAAGAAAAACAGGAAAGAGAAAAAAAGAAACAAGAAGAAAAAGAAGAGAGGGCTAAAATAAAACAAGAAAAGGAAGATCAGAGAAAAAAAGAAAGGGAGGAAAAAGAAGAGGCTAAAAGAAAGGAGAAGGAAGAGAAAGAAGAACAGAAAAGAAAGGAGAAAGAAGAGAAGGAACGTCAGAAAGAGTTAGAGAAGAGTAAGTGTTGCTTTGTTCTATTTTAATACTCAATCAACATATCTGCTCAAAGGTACTATGGTATGGTGTATAGCGGGCTTTTTTCCGCAACTCCACGACTATGCGCGTATTTTGCGTGTGGTCAAAGGTACTAGTTACATAATAATTATTGTAATGTGAATAATGATGTTTATTGCAACTTAATTTCCAGAACAAAGAGAGGAGAAAGAAGAGCAAAAGCGAAAGGAACGCGAAGAAAAAGAGGAGCAAAGACGTAAAGAGAAGGAGGCTAGAGAAGAAGATAAACGCAAGAAGCAAGAGGCTTTAGAACTTGAAAAACAAGAACAAGAACTTAAAAAGAAGAAGGCAGCAGAAGCATTTGTCAACTTCTTTGTTCCCAAACAGAAATCGGATAAGGATCAAGCTACTGTTGCCTGTATTAGCAAAACTGACATGCTATCGAACTTCATGATCAAAAATGATATGAGATTAGCACCATTAGTCAGAGTAGATTTAGACAGGGATAGAAAGGAGGAGTTAGTTAATTTGATAGAAAAGCAAAATGTGTCAGAAAAAGGTTTATATCTAAAGTGCTTGAAGGATGGGAGGAATAATCCATTGTCAAGTGGGAAGACTTGGCCGCTGAGTGATAAGAATGATGATGATGATGATATTATGATTATTGGTTAGTATTTATCCATTGTTTATTATCAATTAAAGTATTGCTTATTTTTGATTCTTTTGATGAACTTCTAGCGATAGACATTTTGTAAGTTACTCTATCATTTGTTTTGTTTTCAGAGGATGAGTTGCCTCCCATGCCAGATGATGCTGGGGAGATACTGGCCTGTGAAACAGCCCAGCAGGAAAAACTTAGACCTAAACTGCTCAGCTTCCACGAGAACCGTCGCCCACCATACTGGGGCACTTGGCGTAAGAAGAGCGCCAGTGTTAGACCGAGGCGACCCTTTGGTCAAGATGAGGTCAGTATTCAATACAGTACTATAATTGTGTATGTAATGTACCATGGTTTGAGAGCAAAATATGGGGATGTGAAGGTATTTTTGTGTCGCCCAAAATTTTACAGTAATTTCTTTTTTAAGAGTTTGTTTTGCTTTCCCTGTTAATTCTAATTATGTGTCAGCATCATGAGCCTTACACACTCATTATACTATACTCATGCACTGTTGAGACGTAAACCTCTCCTAGTGAAAGCCACTGAGCCCCATTTTGGCTTTCCTCATCCAGTACCACTGCCTTTCGCAAGTCGTCACTCCTTCTGGCCGGCGGGCGCCCTACTATGCTTACCTAAACGTAGTTTCCAGGTGAGAACTCGGTTGCTTCAGTGTTTGTCAGTTGTCTGACAAATGTGACCATCCATTGCTACTTCAGCCTGCTAATCCTTTGAGCTATATCTTTAACTTTAGAAGCACTTTCTAGAGGCAAAGACTTCATTGCAAATTTTATCCCTCAGAGAGACCCCGAGTATAACTCTCTCCATAGCTCACTGTGCAACTTTAAACTTGTGGACCACTCTCACCCTGAGTGTCCATGTTTCAGCTCTGCAGGTCATAACTGGTAGGATGTAGGCATTGAAGACTCTCGTCTTAAGACCCTGTGGCATGGGTTATGAGAAGAATTGACCATTGACTCACCTTATCTTGAATATATGTAGGCTTAAAAACTACATGTAAAATTTATTTTCAGAAACAACTGGACTACGAAGTTGACAGTGACGAGGAGTGGGAAGAGGAGCAGGAAGGCGAGAGTATCGATGGCAGCGCTGCCGGCAGCGACGACGAACAAGATGCCGATGAATATGAGGTGGACAATGTGGTGTTTGTGCCTCACGGATATCTTAGTGATGAGGTTAGTACATTCTTTCGTCTTCTTTCGTTTATGAAACCTTATTTAGTCTTGTTGCTTGGTTCCAAAAAGTTGATCCTATGGAGAATAATCCGGCAAGATACTCCTTGTCAGATTAATGTTTATAAATTGCTTTTGTTCTTTCATTGTGTCATAGGTATGGCCCCCGTTTATTTACAGTAGGACCAGAAAGTTGATATCTGATACTAAATATGATGCTGCTGAACACTTCTCTGGCTAAGATCTAAGCTTGATTTATGGATTCTCTACTGCATTTTTATAAATAATAAACTAATTTACAGGAAGCAACAATGGATGAAGACGATGTTCTGTCCCTGTCGCCAGAAACACAAAAACAAAGACTGAAGCATTTAGAAGACGAATTCGAGTCTGAAATGAAGAAACCTACAGAGAAACTGAAGCCCAGAATGTATGGATTACTCTGGGAAACGGCTGACGGTGGCAAACCAGAAAAATGCGTTGACGCACTATGGAATTATTTCGGAAAATTATCAATGATTATGAATGATCCCACTCCACTACTCCAACCAGCTAGTGAGCCTGAAGATACTGAAAAAAAGAAGGTAAAAAAGAAGAAACCACAAAAAGAAACAACAGATGGTGAAACAAAACAAAAAAGCCCTAAATCTGACAAAAAGAAGAAGGCTAAAACTGATGAAAAGGAAAGCAAACCTCCTAAATCAGAAACTAAAAAGAATGTTCCTGAAACAAAAAAGAATCAACCCGGTATTAACATGTTTTTGACAAAATTAAAATCATCCTAGAATAATGCATATTTTTATGTTAATATTGTAGCCTCATTTTATAACGCGATATGTATGGATAAAATAATGATTTTAATAAGTTATAGCTTCAATGTATGTGTTCTGGTTTCTTATCTCATATATTGTATATTTTGTAATTCAATACAAAATGAGTCACGCTAGAAGATATCTAACGGTTTTCGTGAAAGCAAAATAGCAAAGTGCTGAGCATTTATTGTAAACTAAATTTTGTGGTTCTATGGCCCGATTGATTGGAGAAATTGGAGAAAACTGAAATTTATACTCATAATAAAATAATGTATGGGTACGAATTGTAGAGTATGAGTCTTGAACTGGCATGAGCTATTTTGTATGGAATATTTTTATCTATGATGGTGCGATTAAATCATAGACTGATACTGCAGTTGAGTGCTACAAAATATTACCCTATTCATCGTGCTGTAAATATAAGTTGAATTCCGCTTAGTATGGACAATAGTATAAATTAAATATATTATTCTTTTAAATTAAAGTAATGATTTATAGCTGAACTATTTCATTTATTCTGCTTTTTTTTTCAGTATATTTTTGTCTCCTTGAGCGCCAAATTTATACGCACGGCTACATATCAAGCTATACAAAACTAGTATAGGCTGACTTTGAATTGTAAGGAAAATCTTCAATGGGAGGTCAGTCCAACCTGGATTAATTTGTATAGCTTGATGTGTGAACGTCTTTACCACATTCTGGACTCATAGCAGTTCCCTTTTTATCTTTGAACTACTCGGTCTGGCTTGTAAGTTGTATAATATTTATACCCCGCGGCAGACCAAAGTACAGCACGTACAGTATATGTATATGGATGGGACAGGGTTAAAAACGATGGCAGGTGGATACAGAATGGTATTCTAGAATAGGCAAGCTATGATTGATGAAGATTTTTTTTTTTGTTTGAAATTATGGAGTGTAGAAAGAAAGGAGGACCATCTCAGTGTATTCAAAAGTGTCCATTGAAAGGGAGCAAATTAAGGTGGCGCTGTAGTAGCAAGTAGAAGAATTTTAAAAAGAGCGCCACAAATTATTAGAGTAGGTTACTAAATTAAAAAAGGAAAGAAAATGTAAATAGTTAATAAAAAATGATTATATATACTGTTGGTCGAAATAAAGATCTAGGTTGAGACGTATCAATTCCTTTACTTTTCAATTTTCGTCCACTTGGACAACATTTCACTGAACAAAGTTTTCCCATTGCGTCTATAGTTGTTCTTTTTGTATTAACAACAATAAAATCATTTCTTTTTTTTTTTTTTTTTTTTCTCTAGCCGTTACTGTCCCACTGCTGGGCAAAGGCCTCCCCCAATTCCTTCCAGATGCTCTTTTCTTGAGCCACCTCGAACCAGCCCTCGCGGTACGCATCCCAGATAAAATCATTAAAATAACAAAAATGTATCAACGAAATTGCATAAAAAACAATTTTTCAACTCAGCACACTTCACTCTTCTGCTACATTCATATCATTTCCACTTGCTACACTAGCGCTAGTTCGGTGAGTTTTCGAACCATAATTTGCTGTATAAAAGTGGACACTTTTTCGACTAATCCCCCATACAAGATGGTCCTCCTTTCTTCTACACTCCATATTTGAAATCGTTTCGCTGCGGTCATCTGACAAGATGTCCGTCAAGACCACGTGTAGCTACCATCGTATCAGCCTTAACAATGATATGGGTCCCCTGGACTAAAAGGGCCCCGTTGTGTGTAAGTAAGCCAAAATTCATCAAATCAAATCAAAATATTTATTTGCTAGAAATCCATCCAAGTAAACCACGCCAGACGCCAGTCACTGGACTCACTGGTCATGACAAATATTTGGTCTATTGGACTTATTACGTCTTTTTACTTGATTGAAACCACACCTTTAACCACAGAATAATAATTGCCCCCATTCATTCGGTCATACATATTTTATCTATAGATTTATCTTACCACAGATTAGTAATTTTTAAGGTGTCAAATGAAAATATAGCTGTAACTGCTCACTGCTGTCGTTTTGACAAATTTAATTAATTTCAATTTTCCGATTTTCTTATCGTTTCCTAATCGCTGTTCGCTATATTTGCGGTATTATTTTTATTTTTTATTTAACTAGGGTATATTCATTGTTTTACGTGAACAAATTACATGGGAAAAATGCAGTGACAAAGGAATAAAAAAACTCGTAATGTAAGTTTGTATTCTTTGAATTTATTCGCCTACACCCTGAGTCATTTCAGCGTCCACGGCATTTCAAATTGCTAAATTGGGATCACACATTTCATAAATTCTAAGTTGGGGCTAGTTTTGTTATTATTTTCTTTCTTTTCGCTTTGATCATCTGGGTTTTTACGCAGATAATCGAAAATTACTTCTATCTGATTGAAACGGGTCATAGAGTTGCCGGGCCGCTCCTAAAGATCACTACTGTTTGTAATAATAAGTAATTGGTAGTCATTAATACTTCATTTGAAATATGTATTTGTAGAGACATAGCCATTATATTTACCACCTCTTTGTTTTATTGATTTATGTCAGTAATATTTCATAATCATCAATATTTATGTTCACTAGGCCTATAATTTTTTTCATGGTCTATCTTACCATCAACTTGGTTTTCTTAAATTGTCATATTCTTAAATCTGAGACTGCCTCGTTAGTGTAGTACCCCTAAGTGCGACTGCTACGCTAGAGGTCCTGGGTTCGATCCTTAGATCAATAAAGTGTTATTGGGTTTTTCTATGAAATTCTTAGCTCTGAGTCTGGATTTGTGTCTGGTTAATGGCTTGGCTCGCCCCCTATTACAAGGGCCCTAAACATACCAGCAAAAT
This sequence comes from Subacronicta megacephala, assembly GCA_958496365.1. Taxonomy (NCBI): domain Eukaryota; kingdom Metazoa; phylum Arthropoda; class Insecta; order Lepidoptera; family Noctuidae; genus Subacronicta; species Subacronicta megacephala. Next base: position 9,194,466 of record OY292531.1, on the reverse strand, counting down.
ATGAGTGTATATTAGTATACTGTGAGACAACTAATAATTACAAATCTTAACTTACATATGTACTGATTTCTACAGTTTTATAATATTATCTTACTAATTAATACCTAATAAGTATACCTTATTTAGGAAACATGTAGAAAAAAGTAGTAATATGTCATCAGAATGTATTTTTTTATTAATGCTGTGTTTGCTGATTGATATTGTTCACAATGGATGCTTATGTGCATGTAACCTTACTATTGTAGGCAAATCCTTTAATAAATAAATAAATTAAGCTTTATTTCAATAAGATTTAAATGTTTCAGCTAGCACCTAAGGAAAAGCAAGAACATTTCATGGGGTAGAGCAGTAAGCCCCACTTGTCCAAGATGAGTAAAATGTCAAAGAACAAGTTGAATTTGACCCTGCCACCAGGTTCAATTGACACAGCACCAGCTATAACACCATCTAATATGACACCACAGTTGAAGTCTGCTACTGCAACGGAGTAAGTGAAGCTGAGACTTGTTTTTGTTCTGAAATCAACCTTTATGAGACTACAAACTTTTCTTTTAAATTTAGGCAAATCAATTATACCTAGTTTAGTCATACAATACTTTCAGTCCACTCAACAGTCTCACGATTCAAGGTTTTACTTGTGTACAATGGTTTCCAGTACAGGAATTGTTGACTAATGATTCAAAATTTAAAACAATTTATATATATATAAATCTACTATTGACTATGAAAGATTATAATTGACACTATATACAACATTAAATAGAAGCAATGCTGGAATAATCAGAATTCTAGTCTGATTACAATGAATCCTGGTTAATTGGGTGTTGAATATGCGAGAAATCTTTGTTACTGATAATAATAATGAGGTTGCAACACTTTTGCATTGAAATACCTCTACTGAAATAGTTACTAGGCATTTTCTATATGTAATTGATGACTGTAGCTCAATAACTGGTATAAGTAAGACAATTTAATGGGTTTACACTGGTTTACGGTATATTTTCTTCTTTGTTTTGTTTATTAGTACTATCTAGAGGTTAGCACTCTCTATAAATAAGACAATTGTCATGTTAACCTGCCTGTTCGGGAAACTGGTTAATTGGAAATGAATTTAAATGAAGCGGTAGCCGGGCGTCGGACTTGTGATCACGTCCTGTGGTAGCTGGTTCGAAATCCACCCATTGCACTAACAATGTGATCCAAGCTCAGCACAAGGGGTTAACAAGAGTACTAATGATATAATGTGTATGTTGCTAGTAAGCTTTTATTTAACAAAAAGGCTCTATAAGTAATACAAGTCTTGAGACATTGTCATTGACATTGCATTATTCTTATACAGTGTAACCTGTATAATGTTACACACATTATACAGGTTACACTGTATAAGAATAATGCAATGTCCTTGACCTATGATATTACTACCAACAATTCTTAGGATAACAGGCTAACATTTATCAAATGTCTAGGCGGCAGGGTTTAGCTGGGAAGTCCAAGACCAGTATTGAAGCTTTGACGGAGAGGTTGGAGCAGATAGAAATGGATGACACACAAAGACGCAGGATAGAAGTGTTCCTCTGCCAGAAAGAGAAGATTGGAGAACTTAGTGATGATGACTTCGAAAAGCTAGGAGAGCTGGGTAAGAAATACCAGTCATCATGAAATAAAAAAGACAATGCTATGTTCTTGTTTACTAATTTCACTTGAATATTGGTTGCATTCATTAAATTTTTACAGTAGAGGCCTATAAAGATTGCCCCAGTTGAATTAAAGACCTGCATGTCTGAGATATTTTCTCAACAGTGTGTGAAGTCTCCCAACCAGCATTAGGCTAGCATGGTGGACTTTAGTCTAATCCATCTCATTCTAAGAGGAGACCTGTGCCCAGCAATTGGACAATATGTATAATAGGTTGATGATGATGAAAAGATTACAGATTTTTATTTCAAGCTTCTTTGCTGTAGACAGTATGCTATTGATAAAATATATTATGCTACACACACTGCTCAAATTTAATAACTTTAAATTTTATTTTTTTTAATCTTCGAAATTAATCTTTATGCACCAAGTCTACATAACATTTTGCCAACACTAAATAGTTCCATGTAAAATTTAGTTCATTGTAAAATTCTAGTTTTAATTTATATATTTTCAGGTCAAGGCAACGGCGGCGTAGTAATGAAAGTCCGACATAAGTCTACAGGTCTTATCATGGCTCGTAAACTAATCCACCTTGAAGTCAAGCCAGCTATAAAAAAACAGATCATTAGGGAGCTCAAAGTACTCCATGAATGTAACTTTGCTCACATTGTGGGTTTCTATGGCGCATTCTACAGCGACGGAGAGATTTCAATTTGTATGGAATATATGGATGGTGGTTCCCTTGACCTAATTTTGAAGAAGGCTGGAAGGATTCCTGAATCCGTTCTAGGTAAGATTTGTACTTCTGTTTTCACTTACCTCATTCTCACATAGGGTCACTGACTCATTATCAGATTATTGTAGTATTGTTATCACTATTTCCACACGAAAAATACATGCTTTGTTGTGGGGCAGAAAATAATCTGCTGTATTCCACAGGTAATTATTTTTACACTGAGTAGGAATAATCCATGCATAAGTACTCCATCATAAATATTAGTACAATAATTACTGATCCATTTACTTTTCCACAAATTATCATGCAATAATGCAGATCAGGTCAAACTTAACACAATAATTGTTTGACTAAAAGTAAAGTAAAGTAAAGTTGTAAATGGTTTAAATTAATTTCTCATTTCCCTCGTTAATGTTTAGATAAGCCCTGATCCTGATAATACAGTTTGTTATGGAATACTTTACAGATAAAACATGTTTAGAGAAATACCAGAGGAATATCATGAATATTACTTATACTGAGTAATGTCTTCCCTTGTTATGTGATTACAATGCCGGTATTGACTCTATCATAATAAAATTATGCAGTAAGGATGAGGACAGACTCACTGTTATTTTTAATCTAAATTATAAACATTGTTTATATAACCATTTGGGATTTGCGTCACCGTGGCTGTTCAACTTATTCATGGACAGTTGTCTGAAGGATTTGAAAGAGAGTGAATGTGGTTTAAGAATGAATGAGTTACTCGTCAAATGTCTCCTCTATGCCGATGATCAAGTTATCTTTGCTCCATCGGAGGGGGAGTTACAGAAGATGGTACAATTATGGACGGTGCTTTTAGGAGTAAGGGAATGAAAGTGAATGTAAGCAAGACAAAAGTGATGGTCTTTGAAAGGGATGAAGTTATGACAGCGTGCAATATTTTGATAGGAGGCGTAAGAGTAGAACAAGTGAAAGAGTTTGTATATCTGGGCTCTATGTTTACTAGAGATGGTAAACATGAGAGTGAAATTGAAAGGAGAGTGAGTGTTGGTAACCAGGTGAATGGGGCACTATACACCTTCATGAATAGTCGGAAAGTGTCCGAAAAGGCACGGCTGGCTGTGATTGGGGGAGTGTTGGCGCCGACACTAATGTATGGTAGTGAAAGTTGGGTATGGCAGAAGAAACATGAAAGCAGAATAAATGCTGTAGAGATGAGAGCTTTGAGAAGTATGTGTGGTGTTACGCTAAAAGATAGAGTGAGAAACAGTGTGATAAGGGAGCGTTGTGGAGTGAAAGAAGATGTAGTAACCAGGATTGAGAAAGGTATGTTAAGATGGTTTGGTCATGTAGAGAGAATGGATGAACGGAGATTGACGAAACAAGTATATATGGTGAGTATGGATGGACGAGTTGGAAGGGGAAGACCTCGGCGAACGTACCGCAACCAAATTGCGGATGTTCTTAAAAAAGGCCAGGTTCCGAGCACCCTAAACCGACGGTCATGCATGAAGAGATTAATGAATGTAGATGAAGCGAAAGTAGTGTGCCAGGATCGTAGCAAGTGGAAATCTATAGTCTCTGCCTACCCCCATGGGAGACAGGCGTGACAATATGTATGTATGTATGTATGGGATTTAGGTAACAAAATTTTATAAAATCTAAATATAGGTTTTATTTGTTGAAGTTTTTCTTCTTTTATCAATTAAAATACTTTTATACCAAAAGTGATGTCACTTTTATGCGATAACATAATCATTTTGTTTGCAAATGACTGCATTTTCAAATAAGTAGGAATTTTAATTAAGGATGTCCTGTTTTATTCATTGTTACTTGCTTCCATGCTTGATAAATAAATTATTTTCCACTTGACGCATCCAATACTAGTAATATAAAATGTTCAAAATGTAATTCCAATTGATCGATCGAAGAAACGTCGAAACAAACCGAAAGAATCATGGTCTTTTATGATCCAAACATTAACTATACCGACGCTCGTACCGGTCTTATGAGACAAACACTAGATTTTGGATTGTGTCTATAAGATGGAAACGGAATATTAAATATTATGTTAGTTTCTGCCTCTGTATTTGTCTCTGTTATGTAAGAGACTGAATATTAAAATATATTATGTTAGTTTCTGCCTCTGTATTTGTTTCTATTATGTTAGAGACTGCCTCATTAGTATGTGAGCAGTTTTATTGGGTTTTTCTATGAAATTTTCAGCAGCAGCTTGGTGTTTCGGTTTGTGCCTGGTAAATGGCAATAGGCTCGTCGGCCTAAATATACCGGCAAACCGTGGGTGTATAGCGAAACCAGGCATAATGTTACGTTAGTTTTATATTGCAGGCCAATAACTGATATCGCCTTTTGAAGATTAGAAACATAGTGGCTTTGATTAGACCACTTACATCTGACAGCATGATTTCTGCTTGCAGCTATAATTGTGTTGCTTACCATAATTTAAATATTATGTGGAAATAAACCTTTCAGGCTGTCTCAGTATTTTAGTGGTCCTAAGCACGACCGCTTCGCTAGAGGTCCTCGATCACCAGATCGATCAAAGTGTTATTGGGTTTTTCTATGAAATTCTCAGCAGCAGTTCGGGAGTCTGGATTTGTGTCCGGTTAATGGCAATAGGCTCGCCCCCTATTACATGGGAGCTAAACATACCGGCGAAGTGTGGGTGTACATTAGTACACCTCTGTCTAACCCTTCGGGGAAGATAGGCGTGATAGTTTGTTATGTTTAATAAACGTTTCAGGAACAATAACATCAGCAGTACTGAAAGGTTTGAGCTATCTTCGAGACAAGCACGCGATCATGCACCGCGACGTGAAGCCGTCCAATATCCTTGTGAACAGCAATGGAGAGATCAAGATATGTGACTTTGGAGTGTCGGGACAGCTGATCGATTCCATGGCGAACTCCTTTGTAGGGACCAGAAGTTACATGTCGGTAAGTTTTTTTTTTATATGAGCCGCCTGATGGTAAGTGCGTCGGCAGCCTATAGACTATATATCCTCTTCAAATCAAATCATCTTTATTTGCAGTAAAATGTGGTAGGTACATATAAGGTGTTACAAGTGGTAGTATAGACACACACATCTTTGTCATATTATTGACATGCAAATAGAACATGAGTCATAATAGGTATATCGTTCTTAATAATTATAATTGTCATTCATTACATAATTCAGACCTCAGTTGTTAAAATTTACTGGTTACATTATCTACCCACACCGATCTATCACCAAACTAGAACACAATAATGTAAGCAGATAATTTCTCGACATAGGAATAAAACCCATAGTTATAGCATACAAAAACCTGTGCCTATCAAATAATTAGCGTGTCATATAAAGCCTGAGAGATTTATTAGACGGCGTGTGAAGTCTGCCAACTCTCCGAAGGCTAGCGTGGTAACCTATTAACTAATCCCTTTCGTCCTGAGAGTAGTGCCCAGCAGTGGGACAAACTAATGTGTTGATGACCGTGATGATCATTCAAAGCAGAGATGTTTTGTATTGTGAAATATTTCATGGATTTTTCTTAAAATATATTCTGGACCCTAGAAACTATAGATGTATGCATTACTCGATATATTGCCATATTTTGCAATTTCACCCGTCCCAGCCCTAGTCACACATTGTCACACTTCGTCAACCCCGCCCCCCTTAACGTGTGACGTACTTTATGGACGGTAAAAAAAAATCTCGTATCTGAGTTTGCCCGCGCAAACTTTTTTAGAGATTTTTTTTTGAGTATGCCTTTTGAAAAAATCACTTACACCTGTTTGCCTTTATCCCCCTGTATTCCCCAAAGCTTAAGGCAGAGCTCGACCTATAAGGAGATAGTACATGCTAAATATGTGTTGGTAAACTCACCCACGCTATTAATAATTCTAATGTAGGGCAACATTTTTATCTCAAACAATAAAACAAAATATTTCACAGCCTGAGCGACTACAAGGCACACATTACTCGGTGCAATCGGACATATGGTCGCTTGGCCTATCACTTGTGGAGATGGCCATAGGAATGTACCCCATTCCGCCTCCCGACGCGAAGACCTTAGCGGCGATATTCGGTGGACAGAATGAAGATCATTCTCCTGGACAAGTAAGTATTAATTAAATTTTAGTGTGATACGTTTCGCTAGCAGGTGATGAGATATAAATATAACTTTATGTATACAGTTAAAAAGCTCAAATTTATTATTCGTATAATAGGTTTTTTAGAATTCATGGTAAAAAACGAGTTTGCTACTAAGGTATCACAACTAAGTGTCAACTAACCTAAACCTAAATTGATGAACCTGAATTGACCTAATTTAAACTAACTAAATTGTACGGCACATCAAGTTACCACAATACGACAAATTTTCTCAATTGATTTTGAACTTTATCTTCAACAATTTAAGGTTTTAAATCATTTGGAGAAATTTGACAGTTTTGTATACCTTGACCTGCTGGCGACTGTACAGACAATACAGTAATACCATAAACTACTACTAAAACTTTTTTGCTAGTAGTAGAGTAAAACCAGCGCCACGCAAATGTCTGGCAGATGTTGAACCAGGTCCTATTTAGTTCTACGAGACAATTATTAAACATTAATTAAAAAAAAAAATTTTGTTTTTCTTTTGTGTTTAATACTTTTCTTTCTTTCCATTTTTTTTTTGAAATTTTGTGGGTGTTTGCGGAGTACTCTGGATAGTTTAGATTCACAATTGGACCACATAGGTAGCACTGAGATCGACTTAGGGGGAAAACATCTGTCGGGGTCACTAGTAATTGAAAAGAGGACCAATATTAAAATGATCTATATATCTTTACTTATGAGATGCTAAACTTCGTATTTTATATTTATTTCATGAGGTAGAATTAAGATGTTAATATTTTATGAAATAAACATTTGAATTAAATACGAATGCACAGTGATTATGAACTATCTTCATTCAGGCACCAAACTCACCCCGTCCGATGGCGATATTCGAGCTACTCGACTACATAGTGAACGAGCCGCCTCCCAAGCTGCCAGCTGGTATATTCTCCGATGACTTCAAAGACTTCGTGGACCGCTGCCTCAAGAAGAACCCTGACGAGCGGGCGGACTTGAAGACGCTGATGGTGAGTATTTTTGATAAATAATTATTGTTAAGGCTAAATGTTCAGTTTTGGGCGCCAAATTATTTTTTCTTTTGTTATTTTTGCAAATTGTTCGTGTATTATACAAAAGTAGAAATTGTGACATTAACAATATTTCCACATTGAGTAGAAGAGAAATCGTTATCGTAGAAGATATTAGTGTAAAATATAAGAGTCGGCCAAAATTAAGAATAGAAATAGAACATGTCATCACGCCTTTATTCCCCGAAGGGTTAGGCAAAGGTGTACTAATGTACACCAACATTTCGCCGGTATGTTTAGGTCCCATGTAATAGGTGGCGAGCCTATTGCCATTAACCGGGCATAGATCCAGACGTCGAGCTGCTACAGAACCCAATAACACTTTGCTCGACCTGGGGATCGAACCCAGGACCTTTAGCGTAGCAGTCGCGCTTTGGACCAATACAGACCAATTAGGACTAATGAGGCAGTCAAACCTTTGATGACCTTTGATGAGTCAAAGTAATTAACCTTTGTTCGACTAATTTAATACCCATAACGCCATCTATAGGCGTCTTGACTAAACAAAGTAAATAGTATAGTTCTTAGTACAGTCGCCAGCACATCAGGGTATACAAAGCTGTCAATTTTCTTCAAATGATTTTAAACCTTAAAATGTTGTCAATAAAGTTCAAAATCAATGAGATAATTTGATATTTTGTGGAAACTTGATGTGCTGGCCAACGTATAACCACAACCCACTAGATGTCATTATATTGTATTGTAGATCTTGTCGATAATAGTAGATGGAACAGTGACGCAAGATGGCTATTCCTTTTTATTATACATCATCCAACACGTCGTTTTATTTCCCGAAACAACCTTTTAGCTTTATTTAAGCCCCCTGAGCTTTCGAGCCGTCGCTGTCGACCGCGATTTACATACATACATATTGTCACGCCTGTCACCCATGGGGGTAGGCAGAGACTATAGATTTCCACTTGCTACGATCCTGGCACACTACTTTCGCTTCATCTACATTCATTAATCTCTTCATGCATGACCGTCGGTTTAGGGTGCTCGGAACCTGGCCTTTTTTAAGAACATCCGCAATTTGGTTGCGGTACGTTCGCCGAGGTCTTCCCCTTCCAACTCGTTCTAGGCAGCGTATCAACATAAAACATGCACCAGATTTTAAGTTAGATCTCCAGGAATACAACTTTGAAAACCTCATCCAATTTCGCTCAGTAGTTTCTGCGTGATGAGTGTGCAAACATACCACGGACAAACAAATTCTCAAACTTTCGGGGACTTTTTCTATGTATATGGTTTTATTATTATGTCTGATAATTGAAATAGTTGTCACAATTTTCAAGTGCGAGTCATAAGACTTGTAAGGATACCAACATACATTCATTATTCACATTCGTAAAATGTTACGAAGAAAATTCCAATTGGCAATATTTAATACAAAAAGTTTTATTTGCTGATATTACAATTTATACTTGCATAGTTGCGTATAATGTCCTCTATTTCTCTGTATTTGTTTTATATAGTAAATAATATAAGCCATCTGTATGCAAATCGACATTATTGAAACACGTTATATTAATAACAATAATTCATTTATTAAGTACCATTATTTTACTCTATTAATATTATAAGTTCTAGAGTAAAAATTATACATATATAATTTTTACTCTAGAACTTTGAGGATTAAATCCAAATTTGTTTATCTAGCAAAGAAATTGCCTCAATAGTCTAGTGGTCTCAAGTGCGACTGCTACGCTAGAGGTCTTGGGTTCGATTCTTGGCTCGAGCAAAGTGGTATTAGGTTTTTCCATGAAATTCTTAATTCCAGCTCGGAGGTTGGATTTATGCCCGGTTAATGGCAATAGGGTCGCCCTCTATTACAGACCTAAAACATACCGGCGAAATGCGGGTGTACATGAATACACCTCCGCCTTACCCTTTGGGGAATACAGGCGTGATGGTGTGTTGGTAACGGAATTTGGAATGACTTCAATAGAGAAACATGTAAAGATAAAAAACAAACCTAACTTAGCTTCTTTTGGTATTGTTTTATTCTACAGAACCATGAGTGGATCCGCAAGGCGGACGCGGAGAAAGTGGACATTGCGGGATGGGTGTGCAAAACGATGGACCTCATGCCCTCGACGCCTAACTCTAACGTGTCTCCTTTTTCTTCATAAGCTGCAAGAAGTGCATACTTTCATCAGCGAAAAAGGGTTAGAAAAAATTTACACCTATGTGAATTTTAATCAATAATTGATGCTACATGTCAAGCTATACAAATCCAGTTTACGCTGGCCTCTTATTGTATTAAAAGTCTATACATTGCGAGATCAGCATAAACTAGATTTGTATAGGTTGACCTGTAATAGTGTATGTACCAAGTAAAAATTATGTGGGAACTATTATGTAATGTAAAGTGCATTGATAGCCTAGTAACATAGCCATTGGACTGCCACGTCAAAGATCTCGAGTTCGAATCTAAGGGATGCCCTTTGACTTTTCGAAGTCATGTAATTATCACGCGCTTAAACGGTGAAGGAAAATATCGTGAGGACATCGTAAAACCTGCATGTCTGAGAGACTTTCTTCACGGCGTGTGAAGTCCACCAACCCGTAGTAGGCAAGCGTGGTGGACTACAGCCAAATTCCTCTCATTCTGAGAGGAGACCCGTACCCAGCAGTGGGAAAATGTAATGGGTTGATGATGATGATGATTATGTAACACCGAAAAACCTCAATAGGTCAGTGTTAAAGAATAATAAGTGCAAATTACGAAAAAATCGGTAAAGTGAAAAATTATGAAATACATTGAAAACTACTCTAGACTATCGAATATATTTTTCTTTTTATTAAGGTTTTCATACGTTTCAGGTCAAAACATTTCCCAAGAGAAAGCGGGCGACACAATCAGTGAAGACGCTGGCGCTGAAGAATAGCTGCCCTGAGACCACGCGATGACAGAAAACAGTGTGTCAACTCTAGATACCATTGTCCAGTACCAGAATGAGCCAGACAGGCAGGCGAACACTCCACATCATAGAGACGTGATCCTACATCCTTGATAAAAAACCTTCTTTTAGAAATAAAGCAATTATTCCAATTACAAAACCATTTCTTCACTTTTAACATGGAGTAGGAAACGAATGGAGTGATTATACACATACTTCTGACATTCAAATAAAGATCTACTAGCCATGGATCATGTTGCATGTGCTGGTGCAGAATTTGTCCGCACATTATCACTCCATTTGAGACGTTATCCGAGACATTAATGTTATAGTAGCTTGTTGATGGTTGATACATTATTAATATGCTGTAATTGAGATTAATTACATCTAGTGTTGTTAGAAAAAGTAGCTCAGTTAATTCTACATATCAGGGTTGTCACGTCTCATATCAATTGTTTCATTAACACATTTAGTAAAACTCTTCGGGAGATATCCTGTCATCGAATCGAAATTCAAAATTAATAATTTAATTTATAGAATTGGCTAAAATTTAAGGTAAAATCTGTAGGGAATTGTTGAAAATAATGTGTTACGCTACACTGTGAAATCGTTACGAAGTTGCTAGAGTAGTCGACGACACAGTCAAACTTCTATCGACATAATGAAAATGTCGATAAAGAATATCGAATAGAAAATCGAGAACGTAATCGAATTAGAGGTGTTACTGTTTCATCGGCTACACATCGAAGGTGTTTGACTTTCCTTCTCGTATACAGGCTATATGATTACGAGAAAGTCTAAAAATAAAAGGTAATTGTATGAACTGTAACCAATAGCACGGTGTCTGATGATAGATAGGGGTATAATACTAAAACATAGTGCATTCGTGGACGAACTAATCGAGGTTTTATAACAAAAAACGACAACTAATCGATAAATGGTCAAGTAGAGTTGATTTAACTAGTCGCAAGTCGAAAAATGTTAGTAGTGTTTTGACATATTTTTCTTTGCTGAAAGTGCGTAATTCATGTCAGCTGGTACCTGTTATTTGAATAGATTTCGGACGCGTCAAATCGACGTGTCCGGAGCGTTGGAATACTCAAACGGCCGCTGAACCGGCGGGCGTGGGACTGTTCCAAAACTCCAAATGTATCATCTTATAATCTGTAAAATAGAATGCATTTTTTAGAGATTACACGAAATATAAAAATATAAAAAACGAAAAAATAATAAAATTGTAGGTATGTTTTTTATATTATTGACGTGATGCACTTTTTACGTTTGGTTTGTTGTGTTATTCGCTTCGTTTTAGTATGTCCGCTTTTTTTTTACCCGCCCTGTCCCGAGCACCAAGTGTACATAGACACTATCAGCTATTCACTAATGTCATGTGTTTGCGTCGTTTTATGTATGAGTGGATGTTTGTTCATACTGTAGACGTTCCTATTAAGTTCGAAGTTCGAACATTTGTCGTTTGAATTCGAATTTAAAAAAGGTCGAGCGTGCTCACGAGTCGATTCGCTGCACTATTTAACGGATTTTACTTTCCCAGCGTGTACGCATCCTTCGCTTTGTGATCGCTATTATTTGCCTGGTCTTCCTATAATATTTAGAGCGGTGTGATTTATAAGATTTATGTATTGTGTGTTTCAGGGTTTGTGAAGTGTTTTGCCTTTTATTGTACCCAGCATTTAATATTTTTATTACTATTATTAGTTAGATAATTTGAAGGTGCTTTTATACGTTATCAGTTTATCACTGACGTAAGTGAATATACTTAAAAAAGTAAAAAAAAAGATTTTTGTATAAATGGTCTACTCGTGATTTATTAGGTAAGTTTTACATTATTTTTTCCCAAGAAAATGATTGTAACCCTTTGTCTGTAGTCGTTGTGCTAGGTTAAGTTGAACGTATTTGTAGGTATTGTATTCCAAAATTATGTTAACTGTTTGAATTTATTGTGTGAACAAATAAAATGGCGTAACCCCGTTCTTAAATAAAGTAAAGTCAATTACATTAATAGCTTCTTTGCTTCAACAACGCATTTATCTTGAAAAACACAATTTTACAGTTTAACATTCAAAAACTAAAACATCAATTTAACCATATAAGTAACCTGTTTTTTTTTACCTTAATTTAAGATTAAGTAAAGATATAGTTTAATAACTAAGCTTTCTGAAATTATAAGAAACTTTTAATCAAATTAAGTTAAAATTAAATCTTAATCTCTCTTCTTCTTGTGACGTTATTGAAGCAAGGCAGTGAAATGCGTTTTTGTAAACAACGCGAATATACTCCTTTCTCCATACCATATAGTAGTGAATAATACAGTATGCATGATAAATGTAGAAACAACATTTGTACTCCACAAGTTTATAAAGTAAATTGTATAATGTACTCATTTCGTTTAATGTTTGTTTAGGACTGAGGTTTCTCTTATCAAATGAATATTTTACTAAAGGTTTTATTGTATTGTGAATAGAGCATGCGGGGTTCGTCCCTCTCTAAAAAGTTTAGCTATCTTTCAATATTAAAATAACAAAAGAAAGCTTCCCAAAGACAAATGCTCTTTTTTTAACATTGTGAACTGTGAATCGATTTCAGACTGTGACTACTGACTGTGTTTGTGTTTAGAATTAGACGAACGAAAAAATACACGAACAAAAACTCAAATCCTAAATTAATTTGCACTTTTTTTATAACAAATATCGGCAGAATCAGTACAATAAAAACACCAAATCGTAATTAATTATAAGTGATATTTTAGTGTTATCGATTTTTATAGTTGAAAGTATTTTTTATTTATTTTATTTAATTAGACGCTTTATGATAGAGACGCTATATTATCTACAATATTTTTGTGAAGATTTTAATTATTTTCGATGCACATTTTGGTGAAAGAACTCGTTTTAAAATTATATCACAATCGATCTTTAAGGTCAAGCATTCATATTGGCTTATATCACGAAAAATCGACTCAAGTCTCAGAAATGAGCCATAATCGATTTTCTGATGTGGCCTACTGAATGTCTGCTCGATATTATCATATCGTAAATCACTCCATGAATGTAACTCCAGTTATTTTGTATATGTAAGCTTTTTCGTAAGATACATCTGTAGTTAGGTACTTATGTACAATTAAATGTTAAAGATAAACAGTTCTTGTTTCAATTAATGTCCCTAATTAGTCTCTAGTTTTAATGTTTGCAATTAACTCAATGAAAAACTTAATGGTAGAAATTGTAATTACTGGGTGAATACTGAGCGTGGAGCGCGAAACGTCGGCCGAGACTGCTCCTGGCGATAACATTAAAATGAAATATGCGAACTTGGATCGCAAAGAGGTTGCAGAGGGTGAGACTTCTCCTTGCCCCTCATTATAAATGTGCGTAAATATTGTTTCTGCGGAGAGCCTTTTGTCGGGCCTCATTAAGAAGCCATTACGAGTTTGAGCTTAATCTGGCCAGTGACTTTTTACCAAATGTAAAAAAAAAATTAGCACCTTATTAATTGGTCTGGGAATTTCCATCTCACTGACATCGGCGAAATGTCAACTACGGTATTCTTGCTATTATGAAAAAATATAACAGCTAGCAGCTGTATTTTTTTTTATAAAGTTAACAGTTCTTAAAGCTTAAGTATTTGAAATCGAATGAATAGTTCCTACTTATAAAAAGTGCCTAGCAACACGTGCCCTATACTAAGGGCATATTTTCTTTATCATTTTCCTTTCAACACTTAAAAGACAAAATTATTCTTATTGTAAGAAAGTTTTCCCTCAGCATCAAGTCGATTTAACTTCTCAAGATTTCCTCTTTGATACTATTTTTAGGAGAAATTTACCTGTATATTGCATGCAAATTTCCGGTTCTCGTGTTACTATGGTTGCGTACTTACGAATCTACGTATTTCGTTGAGGAAAAAACTCAAAAGAAATCAACGCGAGATTACTGCCTATCCGAGCGTAGAAATGGACGAAAGAAACTTGCCGTCTTTAAATCCTAGAATAAGGTAGATTGAGTGTCGGTTTTCACAAGGTTTTCATGATAGGTAAGTACCGAACTTTGTTGAGAACTTAACGAGCTTTGTGGCTATGAACTTTGTCATTAGACACCCACTGAACCAAGTTTGGTAAGGTTCATTTCATTATAATGAAACCCTTTGTCGGTTTGTCCCTAGCAGTTAATTTGTACTATTTTATAAATAGCGATTCGTTAAATGGCGTTGTTATTATTATTTCTAACTGCAGTTGTCTTTTATAGTTTTATCGTCATAGTTCTCGACATTTCAACGTAAAATTATTGTTCTTAGTCGTGGAGAAACGAATGATTGTGAGAACTTAAGAAGTAACTAAGAAGGCAATACCTAGTTTCTAAACCTACTTCTTTTATTTCCTTATTTTTTTTAATTAAAATTGGATTGCGTCATTTTTGTATCTAACACTAAATATTTTATAAGTTTATCTTATACGAGTATTTACTATTTATTGTAACCAGAATGTTATAGTGAACTCCTTGTGGCTTCTGGAAAAGAAACGGATGTTAATTTTCATTTCATTATCTATAGATTGTCAAGCATTAGGGCAGACAGGTAATTTAAACAAGGTAACATACCTACTTCCAACTATTCTAAGGCTGCAGAATAACTACTTATTTAAATACACAAAAAGTACATTAGAAGAGGGGATTTATTGGATTTCGTGTCAGATGCCATTATGCCATTGAGATCCTGCCTCGTGCCAGGAAGCATCAATGGATAATACAAAATAAGTAGGTCAATCGATATGATGCCAGACTTACTCTATGGAACGCTGATGATAATAACAATGAGTAATCACAACTTTTACTTTTTCTTCACATCACTAGTCCCACTGATAAACAGGATACAAATATAGGCAACTGGATGAATTATGTTTTTGTTTGTTTTGGTGGGAGGAAACTTTGTTTATTGCATATTCTATGCGTTAGATATTATGATCAAGGAGTACTTAACAAATCGTTATAATTGTATGTAGCTACTGAAATTTCGGTGAATAGGTATAGGTATGTAACGTAATAATAAATACCTAGTTTTCAATTGACTTCAAAAAGGAGGAGATTTGTTACGCGATAATTCCGCAAAAAGAATCATCAAAATCATGGGTTGATTTTGATGATTCTTTTTTTGTTTGGTAGTTCACACTTCAAAGGTGGTCCCATTAGAATTGTATCGAAATCGGTTGTGGTTTTAAAAAAAATCAACATAAAACTATGAAGTTTTTAAATCGATGATGTTATCGTTTACTGCGAAACCTTGCTGTGTCTTTGGAACAGTGCGTTAAGTTGGTCTACAAATATTAAAAACTTTTGACAAATAGTAAAACCGCCTTCAAAAATTATAAAAGTAATTTTATGTCTCAAACCGTTTCGGAAGTCGGTGGTAAAAACAAAAGAACCACTCAACCTGCTTAGGTGGTAAAGCGTCTGGAGTACCTACTTAACCAGCGAGACGCAGGTTCAAACCCTGCGTAAGGGCAATTCATATCGTTGAGAACCACTCCGTCACCGATTTCCGAAACTGTTTTAGACAAACCAAGTATTTTATAAGCGCGTATTTTGAGTAGATACCTACCTACTCACATAGGTAGTATTAGGTATATACATTACTTAACTATATATTTATATACCGTTATATATTTATTCCTACAATCCTCTACACTATTTCTTAGTATTATGGTCATCCTTTATAGACTAATAGCTTAGCACAATAACAATAAATCACTCATATTAATGGCACATATATCACTAATGTTATTAGCCATAAACATGTGTCTCAAAGGAATTGCAATAAAACCATCTTATAACAAAGAAATAAACTCATAGAATACCTACTTTGTAAGTACCTATTATGTCTACTAAATACAGGATCATCTTTTGGTTTATAAACCGAATTTCAACATATGTATAAAATAATGTGTTTACTTAAAAAAATAAATACAGTCGAATTGAGAACCTCCTTTTTGAAGTCGGTTGAAAAAAGTTTAGTGACAAAGAAGTGAAGTCATAAATCATATTATGATTTATGCCTTTCCTGTATTCCATTGGAACTTCCTTTTAGATAAATCTGAAGCTTTTTAGACAATTAAAACAAATTATTAAAGATTGATGAGTTATACTTATCCGTGTGTTCCTTACCAGTCATCGTGCATAAGCTATCGTCGGAGTTCGGACAGAACGCCTTCAGAAATAAATTAGGCCCGGATTAGAGATCCGATCTGTGGAAATCCGAGTACGGTTGGGTGGCGCAAAGAAGGCTTTCCGGGATAGCTCGTAGGTACCTACTTACAGCTATCCATCCGCAGTATTCTGTTGCCGACGCTATTGGAAGGTAATCTCGTGGACAGCTTTTTATTTTTTACCAGTCGAACGAAAAAGCCTCGCTTTGAAAGTCATGCCTGAAATCCTGTCAAGAACAATGCAGGCAGCGGTGTCGAAATTTTTCGGTATTTAGAAGATCTTTTGTTGTAGGTATATTCCCTGATAATATAATCGCAAGTTTTAAAATTACAAGTAAATAAGCTGGTATTTACTTCGGTTAGTAGGTATTATAATGATAAAGAAGAATGATAACAAAATTACTATAAAACCTGCGCCTAGGTTCAACAGTAAGAAAATATTACCCAAGTCAGAGGTCACTTTTGGGTACTTAAACTAAAAATTGCTTTTCAAAAATCTTCACTATTATTCTCGACTGAGTTATAGCCTCATTATTAACGTGATAATACTTACGATTTAGAAAACTCTAACTGGTTTAGGCTGGGCTAAATAAAATAAAACGAGTAGATACTTTCGCTTTTAAGTATCAAAAATCTGGGAAATGTCTCCGCTCATTAACTGATAACAATGAAACTGCACCAAAACCAAGTTCAAACACTGTGAGGTTTATTATTCGCAGTATTACTGCCTCATTAGTCTAGTGGTCGTCAGCACAACTGCTACGCTAGAGGCCTTGGATTCGGTTTCCAGGTCTAAAAAGTGTTATTGAGTTTCTCTTTTAAATTCTTTGTAGCAACTCGGAGTCCGGATTTGTGCCCGTATGATAGCAATAGGCTCGCCCACATTTCATGAGACCTAAATTCACCGGTGAAATGTGTGGGTGTACATTAGCACACCTATGCCTAACCCTTCGAGAAATACAGTAAGATACAGATAAGTAGGTACCTATGTAGGTAATGGGACATTCTCCAATGTTGAGGATAAAACGATTCTGGACGTAGTATCCTGACTAATAAAACTACAATAGGAGAAAACCGAATGATTTCCGATACTATTACTACCAGTGCAACTATCCATTGACAAAAAACAAATATAGAAATTATTTTAATTACATATGCAAAAATTTACTAGAATCGTCATTAGCTCCTGTGTCCCACACGCCTGTTTCCGGCTATTTGGTCACATAAAATATTCAAATACAAATAAATATATTTGCTTTAAATGCGAAGTTGACTTCAAAGACCTAATATCTTCAATCCTAATAATTTAAAACTTTTCACTTAATAAACAAATAAAAAAATCAGCCCGTTAAACATTGTTACAAAAAAATCATCATTATTAAAACAAAATATGTTTGCAATTTATCAACGTCCCGAGAACTCTAACAAAGTTAGTTCAGTGCCTACGGGCTTCCCCTAGGCGCACCTCAGCTGAGCCAAACACTTTGAACATACTGCACGTGACGAATTTTTCTGAAAGGTAAGTTTGAATTTGATTCTCCAAAATGTGTTTTTTTAAAGTCATTATCCTTTTTTAGAATATCGTAGCAATTAACTATTGTGATTATCATAATTTCTGCATTCATTATATATCGTTAAAGGGTTTAAATCCATCTTCAGGTGTTTTAAGCAAGATCGTTTCATTTTCGGCAAGTTACGACATGTTTTCTTGTGATCGTCATTATTAATAATATCATTATCCTGAAAACGTATGTAAAGTATAATGACGGATGGGTTAGATTAATGACGTCCGTGTTTTTAACAATGACAAATTATTAGCTTAATGACGCGTGGTATTGGTATTGTTGCTGTTGCTGTTTCAGCTGTTCTTTACATATTTTTTTATGCTTGATTAAAATTAATTTTAATATTTTTAGATCAAGGATAGATTTAGTATCAAGGAGTACTGCCTTCTGAATCAGGCCCTTAACCCAGCCACCCAACTCGAGCCTCCTGAGGTGTTGGTCGGGGCTCTTGGCGATAAGTCCATTGACCGTAACGACTATCGGCCCAATGAATATGGCCGAGTCCACATCCCACATGGCGACCACCTCGTGAGCTAAGTCGAGATATTTTAACTGTTTCTCTTTCTCAGCCTTCACGAGGTTCTCGTCATGCGGGACGGTGACATCGATAATCATTGTGCGGCGCCCTGATCGATCTATTACCACTATATCAGGCTTATTGGCTACAATAGTCCTGTCAGTGATAACAGATCGATCCATAAACAAAACCATAGTGGACTCTCGCCCTGGAATATTGCCCGTTTAATCTCAATAGGTTCGTCGTTCCCTTGAATTTGCCTACATCCTGGATATAAGTCAAGTATTAATATAGGTTTATGTATAAAAAGTCTAAAAGTTATATGAATCAAACATTGGATATAATTGAACAAACTGCGATTGAACTATTAAAATTATGTTGATCGTTAATTGTGTGTTTGATTTATTTATTTGGACGTTTTTTACTCCCGCAATTAATTAATCACGCCTGTATTCCCCAAAGGGTTTAGGCAGAGGTGTACTAATGTACACCCACATTTCGCCGGTACGTTTAGGTCCCATGTAATATGGGGCGAGCCCATTGCCATTCACCGGGCACAAATCCAGACTCCGAGCTGCTACTGAGAATTTCATAGAAAAACCCAATAACACTGCTCGACCTGGGGATCGAACCCAGGACCTTTAGCGTAGCAGTCGCGCTTAGGACCACTAGACTAATGAGGCAGTCTAGCAGACTAAGTAGGTACCTACCTAATTTTAATTCAATAATTTATATCCCAAATATATAATTTAGTCCTGTGTAACTGTATACACATAATATTCGAAGATTTATTAGTTTATTTTTCCTACAAAAAGGTCTCAAGTCTGAAAAGCTTGATAAAATGACTAAAAAAATAGAGACGCGGTACTATCTCTCTGAAGAGGGTATTTTTTGTGTACCTAAGCAGTGGTTTTTCCCTAGCGCGGATAAAAAGTAAATATTCTTTACAACACTTATTTTGCATTTACACTTTTTTCTTTAAGTATATGAGCAAATGCTATTTAAATTGGGTACTAACTTATAACTTTTTAATTGGGTGTAGGTATAGAAAATAAGGATACCTACCCGCTGAAGTTCATGGGTGAGTATATTAAGTGATGTGACCAGTGTTCTGCCAAGACGGCGATAGCCTTATGGCCAGGGCGTTGGACTTGCGATCATGTGGTTGCCGGTTCGGAACCCACCCTTTGCACTACCGACGAGGCGACGTGAACCCACTCGTAAGCCAAGTTTTATTACGGCTATTATTTAGCTTAGTACGGTTGAGGTCAGGTCAGGTTGAGCTCCAACTCGTAATGATTGCTTAATGAGGGTCTACAAAAAACTCTCCACAAAAACAATATTAACGCACATCTATAATATAATCGGCAGTGAAGCCTAGTCATATGAATACTCTGGACTGTTAAATCTTGAGTTCGATTCCAAGGCACGCATCTCTAACTTTTCGAAGTCATGTGCGTATTACACTCATGCGCTTAAATGGTGAAGGACAACATCGTGAGGAAACCTACACGCCTGAAAGATTTTCTTTGCGGCATGTGAAGTCTGCTAACCCGCTGTAGGGCGGCGGCGGCGCGGGCGTGTTGGTCTATAGTCTTAATGACAGGATCGTTCTGAGAGGAGATCTTAGCTCAGTAGTTTTCGCATATTTTTTTATGTGTATTATGAAAGAATGCAAGTAAGTAGTACCTATATTGGTAGATTTTTTTTCTTACTGTAAAAAGATGCGAAAGTTAAAAATACATACATACAACAACATACCATCACGCCTGTATTACCCGAAGGGCTAGGCAGAGGTGCACTTAATGTACACCCACAGTTCGCCGGTATGTTTGGGTCCCATGTAATAGGGGGCGAGCCTATTGACATTCACCGGGCACAAATCCAGACTCCGAGCTGCTACTGAGAATTTCATAGAAAAACTCAATAACACTTTGCTCGACCTGGGGATCGAACCCAAGACCTCTAGCGTAGCAGTCGCGATTGGGACCACTAGACCAACGCGGCAGTCTTTCTTAAATAAAGTGTGATTTTAAAATAGAATAGATTGTCTAGTTATATTAAAAGCGGCGACATTGTAACTACGTTATGTAGTTCAGCGTCGAAAGACCAAAATAAATTGAAGGATATTGAACGGAAAAGCGCTCTTTGATGTTCCGAAACATCGCTTTAGGATTAAAATGATCACAAAGGAAGTATAACTTTACCTGAAAAATGGGTATAACGAGGTGGATTAATTTATCCGGTTTTCACCTTTGTTGAAATGTCAGCCTGTTATGTAGCGTAAAATAATACTACAGGCGGCCTTTGAATTCATTAAGAAATCTTCTTTATGTACTTATTTTCCGCCGCCAAGGGAGGCCACGGGGTATGTCGGATTCATACCACAGAATATATACTATGTTCATACCTACCGACTTAAATTTGCCTTCCCTGCCCTTATAAGCTGCTTAATAGAAAATAGACCCTTCAAACGATTAGCATCATAAATTTCATATTGGGTTCTGCGCTCTAGGTTGTGCGTTTGATTTCTGCACGTGAGAACTTTTGTATGACCGTCGGTCGATTTTGAACTTCATCGTCAATATTTTAAGGTAAAAACACTTGGCGAAATATTTAAGCTTTATATAACCTGATGCGCTTGTGACTGTATGTACCTTGATGTGGTGTTTGTGTAAGTGAGAATTGCAGATGAAGCCACGGACAGACTCACAGATAAGCAGATCTCAAGCTCAACAATTTTTAGCCTTCAAAAGGAAATTAAACTAGGACTTGCTATTACGTGTATTTAATGTTTTATAAGAATTTTATAAGAACTGCGTAATATATGCATAATACAATTTTAATTTCCAATTTTCCTTGAACCCTTACCCCAAAGGGCTTTGCGAAGCGATAAAAAATTCTATGCAAATTAAATTGTACCTAAATATCAAAAGCGAACTAAGTTTATATTAAGTTAAAGGTATATTAGTTATAAAAAAACCCTATGACATTAGAAGGTGATGCATATAATTTAAATCTGGATAATGGTAGATTTCTTTTTTAAATAGATGGCAAACAAACGACCCGCCTGTAGTAGCGACAAGGGCAATATTAGATGCCACTTTCCTACACCAGTTGTATTATAACATAACATACCATACCATCACGCCTGTATTCCTCGAAGGATAAGGCAGAGGCTTAATATACACCCACAATTCTTCGGTACGTTCAGCCTATTGTCGGGGACAAACCTAGACTCCGAACTTAGTCTAGTGGTCCTAAGCGCGACTGCTACGCTAGAGGTCTTGGGTTCGATTCCTAGGTCAAGCAAAGTGTTATTTGGTTTTTCTAGGAAATTCTCATTAGCAGCTCGGAGTTTGGATATTATGTTCGGTGAATGGCAATAGGTTCGGCCCCTATTACATTGGACTTTATGTTATGTAGTAAGTATGTATGGATAGACTTCAATCATGTTCTATTTTAGACCCTGTTTGTGCTCACCACAAAGTATGACTAGGATAAAACAAATAAAAAAAAACCTTAAAAACTTTACTTTTGATAAATAAAAGCAGATCTGAAATCTATATAATATCCCAGAACATAGACTTTCGACTAGACTTTCGACTTTCGTTTTACGACGGCCTTCAGCTTTCGGCCTTCGGCTTTCGGCCTTTGGCTTTCGGCCTTTGGCTTTCGGCCTTTGGCTTTCGGCCTTTGGCTTTCGGCCTTCGGCTTTCGGCCTTCGGCTTTTTGCCTTCGGCCATCAGCTTGTGGCTTTCGACTTTCTACTTGACTTGACTTTCGAAATTTGACATTTGACCTTTGACCTTCGACTTTCGATTCGATTTTCGCTTTCATCTTCTGGCTTTCGGCTTTCAACTTTTGACTTTCGACTAGACTTTCGACTTTCGACTTTCGGCTCTCGGCCTTCGGCTTTCAGCCTTCGGCTTTCGGCCTTCGGCTTTCGGCCTTCGGCTTTCGGCCTTCGGCTTTCGGCCTTCGGCTTCCAGCTTTCGGCTTTCAGCCTTTAGCTTTCGGCTTTCGGCCTTCGGCTTTCGGCCTTCGGCTTCCGGCCTTCGGCTTTCGGCCTTCGGCTTTTTGCCTTCGGCCATCGGCTTGTGGCTTTCGGCTTTCGACTTTCTACTTTTGACTTGACTCGACTTTCGCCATTTGACCTTTGACCTTCAACTTTCGGCTTTCGCTTTCGGGTTTCGTCTTATGGCTTTCGACTTTCGGCTTTCGACTTTCAACTTTAAACCTTTGATCTTTGGCCTTTGGCCTTTGACCTTTGACCTTCAACCTTCGACTTTCGACTCAATTTTCGACTTTCGGCTTTCGTCTTCCGGCTTTCGGCTTTCAAGATTTGACTTTTGAATTTCGACTAGACTCGACTTTCGGCTTTCGGCCTTCGGCTTTCGGCTTTCGGCTTTCGGCCTTCGACTTTCGGCCTTCGGCTTTCGGCCTTCGGCTTTCGGCCTTCGGATTCCGGCCTTCGGCTTTCGGCCTTCGGCTTTTTGCCTTCGGCCATCGGCTTGTGGCTTTCGGCTTTCGACTTTCTACTTTTGACTTAACGACTTTCGACATTTGACCTTTGACCTTCAACTTTCGATTCGATTTTCGTTTTTATCTTCCGGCTTTCGGCTTTCAACTTTTGACTTTCGACTAGACTTTCGGCCTTCGGCTTTCGGCCTTCGGCTTTCGGCCTTCGGCTTTCGGCTTTCGGCTTTCGGCCTTCGACTTTCGGCCTTCGGCTTTCGGCCTTCGGCTTTCGGCCTTCGGATTCCGGCCTTCGGCTTTCGGCCTTCGGCTTTTTGCCTTCGGCCATCGGCTTGTGGCTTTCGACTTTCTACTTTTGACTTAACGACTTTCGACATTTGACATTTGACCTTTGACCTTCAACTTTCGATTCGATTTTCGTTTTTATCTTCCGGCTTTCGGCTTTCAACTTTTGACTTTCGACTAGACTTTCGGCCTTCGGCTTTCGGCCTTCGGATTTCGGCCTTCGGCTTTCGGCCTTCGGCTTCCGGCTTTCGGCTTTCGGCCTTCGGCTTTCGGCCTTCGGCTTCCGGCCTTCGGCTTTCGGCCTTCGGCTTTTTGCCTTCGGCCATCGGCTTGTGGCTTTCGGCTTTCGACTTTCTACTTTTGACTTGACTCGACTTTCGACATTTGACCTTTGACCTTCGACTTTCGGCTTTCGCTTTCGGGTTTCGTCTTATGGCTTTCGACTTTCGGCTTTCGACTTTCAACTTTAAACCTTTGATCTTTGGCCTTTGGCCTTTGACCTTTGACCTTCAACCTTCGACTTTCGACTCGATTTTCGACTTTCAGCTTTCGTCTTATGGCTTTCGGCTTTCGACTTTCGACCTTTGACCTTTGACCTTCGACCTTACACTTTAGACACGACTTTTGACTCAATTTTCGACTTTCGGCTTTCATCTTCCGGCTTTCGGCTTTCAACTTTTTACTTTCTACTTTCGACTTCCGACTAGACTTTCGACTTTCGTTTTTCAAGTTTCGGTTTTCGGCTTTCGGGCTTCGGCTTCGGCCTTCGGCTTTCGGCCTTCGGCTTTTGGCTTTCGGCTTCCGGCCTTCGGCTTTCGGCCTTCGGCTTTTTGCCTTCGGCCATCGGCTTGTGGCTTTCGGCTTTCGACTTTCTACTTTTGACTTGCCTTTGACTTTTGACCTTTGACCTTCGACTTTCGGCTTTCGCTTTAAGCTTTCGTCTTATGGCTTTCGGCTTTCGACTTGGACTTGGACTTGGACTTTCGACCTTTGACTTTTGACCTTCGACTTTCGGCTTTCGCTTTCAGCTTTCGACTTTCGACTTTTGACTTTCAACTTTACACCTTTGACCTTTGACCTTCGACCTTCAACTTTAGACACGACTTTTGACTCAATTTTCGACGTTCGACTTTTGGCTTTCGTCTTCCGGCTTTTGGCTTTCAACTTTTGACTTTCGAGTTTCGAATTTCGACTAGACTTTCGACTTTCGGCTTTCGGCCTGCGGCTTACGGCCTTCGGCTTTCGGCATTCGGCTTTTAGCCTTCGGCTTTCGGCCTTCGGCTTTCGGCCTTCGGCTTTCGGCCTTCGGCTTTCGGCCTTCGGCTTCCGGCCTTCGGCCATCGGCTTGTGGCTTTCGACTTTTAACCTTTGAAATGAAATGAAATGAAATGATATTTATTTCTGTAAATAGATCTTTTCAGGACACTTTTACAAGTCGATTTTTACATTTTTTTTTAACTAGATGGCGCCGACGTTTCCTATCTGACGACCTCTGAGAAGAAACGTCGAAACAAACTCAGAGAATCATGGTCTCTTTTAAAGTCCAGACAATAGTTGTTGTTAGATATGCGAGTTTAACAATGTAGGGCAAAATCTGAACAGGCCTTTTGAAGAAAGAGCCATAGCAGCTTTGAGTTGACCTGTCCTAACTGACGGCACGCATACATCAGTCATCGTGTAGCTCAACCATTTTATAGGGAGCTCAACGACCCGTCGCACAACGATACCAGATCAGCAGGACATTTGTGTAGGTCATGTGAAATACTCAAAACTGTCAGAGAAGTTTATTATACATCTGATACGTGTTAAAGCTAACCTACATAGTACTCACATTTACATTTTAATATCAT
Organism: Subacronicta megacephala; assembly: GCA_958496365.1. Taxonomy (NCBI): domain Eukaryota; kingdom Metazoa; phylum Arthropoda; class Insecta; order Lepidoptera; family Noctuidae; genus Subacronicta; species Subacronicta megacephala. The sequence continues at coordinate 9,169,103 of OY292531.1, read as the reverse complement.
ACAATTAACATTTAAAAACAAAATAATATTATGCATGATTACTAGGACCTACAAGGCCACCCAGTCAACTTGTGAATTAAAAAAGGGAAAAAAAATAAAAATAAATAAATATACATATTTAAGACACGATAGCCAGCAAGTCGACCAGTCCCCACAAGCAGCACCCGTTCACGAGTATAACGCACGGATCAGCCATCACCCCCCTCGCCATTTTAGAGGGAAGGGGGTGACCCGACCAATGACGCTACCGCAAGCAGTGACATCTAAGGGAGCATGACGACATTGCAGCCAGGTGTAAATCATGTTACAGAAATGACAGACATGTTGAACTGATGACCGAGGCCACTTGTATCTGCATTGCACATAAATGTTCACAATAATTTGAAATTGTATAAGAAATCATAGATGTCATAATCAAATAAATTGGGTACATGTCAATTGTATAAAGATATAATGTCAGTTAAAATCAATAGCCTAGTTCATTAGAACAGTTCAATCCCAAGCATTACTGGCATCCATATAATCTTTTACACTATAGAAACCTTTAGAACTCAGTTTCTGCTTAACAAATGATTTAAATTTGTTGATGCTTAGGTTTTGAATGTTGCTTGGGATTTTATTGTACAAGCGTATACATTGGCATTTGAATGAGTTACTTATCTTCTGGAGCCTGGTTGCAGGAACTATAAATTTATTTTTATTCCTGGTATTAACATTATGCGTATCACTTCGTTTTTTAAAGAGATTAATATTCCTGTGGGCATACAATAAATTTTCATAAATATACTGTGATGGAACAGTCATAACATTAATCTCCTTAAATTTATCCCTCAGTGAATACCTGGGACTTAAATTATAAATTGACCGAATTGCTCTTTTCTGCAACACAAAAATAGTTTGTATGTCGGCCGCATTCCCCCACAACAGAATACCGTATGACATCACACTATGAAAATAGCTGAAATAAACTAGGCGAGCTGTGTCTTCATCCGTTAAGCCACGTATCTTTTTAACGGCGTATGCCGCAGAGCTGAGCTTTTTCGACAATTTGTCTATATGTGGGCCCCACTGAAGTTTAGAATCTAGAGTAATGCCTAGAAATACAGTGGTGTCCACAAGGTCCAACTCTTCGCCATTAAGAAGTACACTGGTTTTCACCTGTCTTACGTTGGGTGTTGTAAACTTAATATATTTAGTTTTCTTTTCATTTAAAAGTAGATTATTAGCATTAAACCAGTGTACCACTTCTGAGAGAGCACTGTTTACATCATCAGAAATCATTTCTTGACGCTTAAGTTTAAATAATAGTGACGTGTCATCTGCAAACAACACTATTTCTTGATTCTCTCTTATTAGATAAGGTAAGTCATTAATATAAATCAAAAATAAAAATGGACCAAGAATCGAGCCCTGCGGAACTCCCATTGTAACCAAGGACCCCGGAGATCTCTTTCCATTGACGTCCACCTTCTGAATCCTGTTACTCAGGTACGAAATAATAAGATTCAGAGAAGTGTTTTTAACACCATAGTGGTGTAACTTCCTGATCAATGTTTCATGAACAACACAATCAAAAGCCTTGGATAAATCGCAGAAAATACCCAAAGCATCGTGTGATTCCTCCCATGCATCAAAAATATGCCCTAACAGTTCAACACCGGCATCGGTTGTGGAACGACCCCTTGTAAAGCCAAACTGTTTTAAATGTAAAAGTTTGTTTCTATTAAAAAACCTTTGCATTTGGTCTAAATGGCTGAACCCGTCCACCACAAGTTGGAGTTTGTCCCGGGCCTCAACAGCTTCAACATACTCTGAATGCAGCTGAGCCATCTCGGTTTTTAAAGCTTTATTTTTGTTTAACATTGCCATGAACTCCCTCTCATTGTCATCCCTTTCCCTATTCAGCTGGTCACACAACTCCTTAGATGCCTTTAATTCGCTCAAAACCAGTTGGAGTTTGGACTCCTCCTGGCGAGCAGCGGCCTTGCGAGTCAACATGATAGAATAGAAAGAGGGGAAAATAAAAGTAGATTGTAATAGTAATGATTGAAGTTAAGCAAAGCGGTAATGGGTAGAAAGTGAAAAATACAAGGGAAGTGGAAATGTGTCACCAAACTAGAATAGGTTATGTTTACGTAGTAACTGCAAATCTACAAAGCAGTCTATAAAAAATCTACTAGTGAACTAAAAAATGTATGCTCTAATAGAAGGAAGCACTACGTTATATTATATTCGTAAATTTGTACCTGATTTAGAGATGACAATTTACAACATATGTACCGGTAACTGTCACTTACTAACACACGGTTTTTACACTTATTTACCACATCTTAAGATTATACATAACAAACATTTATTACCCCTAGTATATATCAATTAATTATAATTCGGCCTAATTTAAGCAATATTTAATAATTTTACAATAAAAAAATACAAAGACAAGTTCAAATCAGCTGTTAGCTGTAGTGTTGCCAGGAGGATACGTTCTGGCCGTTTCGTTTGGCCTTCGACCTTCAACTTTCGGCACGACGACTCAATTTTCGACTTTCGGCTTTCATCTTCCGGCTTTCGGCTTTCGGCTTTCAACTATTGACTTTCGACTTTCGACTAGACTTTAGACTTTCGTTTTTCAACTTTCGACTGTCGGTTTTCGGCTTTCGGCTTTCAGCCTTCGGCTTTCGGCCTTCGGCTTTCGGCCTTCGGCTTTCGGCCTTCGGCTTTTTGCCTTCGGCCATCGGCTTGTGGCTTTCGGCTTTCGACTTTCTACTTTTGACTTGACCTTCGACTTTCGGCTTTCGCTTTCGGCTTTCGTCTTTTGGCTTTCGACTTTCGGCTTTCGACTTTTGACTTTCAACTTTACACCTTCGACCTTTGGCCTTTGACCTTTGACCTTCGACCTTCTACTTTAGACACGACTTTTGACTCAATTTTAGACTTTCGGCTTTCGTCTTCTGGCTTTCGGCTTTCAACTTTTGACTTTCGACTTTCGAAATTCGACTAGACTTTCGACTTTCGTTTTTCAACTTTCGACTTTCGGCTTTCGACCTTCGGCTTTCGGCCTTCAGCTTCCGGCCTTCGGCTTTTTGCCTTCGGCCATCGGCTTGTTGCCGATTTCGACTTTTGACTTGACTTTCGACTTTCAACTTTCGACCTTTGACCTTTGGCTTTCGGCTTTCTGTTTTCGGCGTTCGGCTAACGGCTTTCGGCTTTCAGTCTTCGGCTTTTGGCTTTCGACTTTCGACCTTTGACCTTTGGCTTTCGACTTTCCCCCTTTGACCTTTGACCTTCGACTTATACTCGATTTTCGACTTTCAACTTTCGGCTTTCGATTTTTGATTTTTGACTTTGAACTTTCGACTTTCTACTTCAGGCTTTCGGCTTTCGGCTTTTGTCTTATGCCCTTCGACTTTCGACTCGATTTTCGACTTTCAACTTTCTACTTTCGACTTTCGACTTTCGACTTTCGTTTTTTGACTTTCGACTTGCGACTTGCGACTTTCGGCTTTCGGTTTTCTGCTTGCGGCCTTCTGCTTACGGCTTTTGACTTTCGGCTTTTGACCTTTGGCTCTCGACTTTCCCCCTTTGACCTTCGACTTTTGACTTTCGACTAGACTTTCGACTTTCGTTTTTCAACTTTCGACTGTCGGTTTTCGGCTTTCGGCCTTCGGCTTCCGTCCTTCGGCCTTCGGCTTTTTGCCTTCGGCCATTGGCATGTGGCTTTCGACTTTCGACTTTCTACTTTTGACTTGACCTTCGACTTTCGGCTTTCGCTTTCGGCTTTCGTCTTATGGCTTTCGACTTTCGGCTTTCGACTTTTGACTTTCGGCTTTCGGCTTTCGGCCTTCGGCTTTCAGCTTTCGGCTTTCGACTTTCGACTCGACTTTCGACATTCGGCTTTCAGCTTTCGACTGGACTTTCGACTTGGACTTGAACGTTCGACCTTTGACCTTTAACCTTTGGCTTTCTACTTTCGACCTTTGAGCTTTGATCTTTGACCTTCGACTTTCTGCTTTGGTTTTCAGCTTTCAGCTTTCGGCTTTTGTCTTATGGCTTTCGACTTGCGGCTTTTGACCTTTGACTTTCGACTTTCCACTTTCAACTTTCAACACTCAAGTCTCTGTGAAGTCAGTTTGTGCTCTATCATCATCATCATCATCAGTCCATACTCGTCCACTGCTGGACGTAGGCCTCTCCTAGTGAACCCCACAGAGCGCTATCTTAGGGTTTCCACATGCACTCCCTGCCAGCTGCCTTCCGCAAGTCGTACCCTATTGGGCCGGCGCCCTACACTATGCGATGCGTGTGCTCTATACGATGTCTTATTCGTACGCTTAGATCTCGTACTTATTTCTATAATAGATTGGGTTCGTTTTGAAGTTGGACTGTTGCAAGTCCTTTACAAGTTTGCCATTGAGTTTCAGCGAAGGTGATATTTATTTGGACTTACTGCTCCGTAAAATACAGTACGACGAAGTTTGAAGAGATATTAAAGCGAGAGATTCTCACTTATCTACTTTTTAGAGTTCGTAATGAGGTCGACCTTTTGTGTATTGTTACATGAGTATCTATGTAAGTGTATTTCCCGTATCTCTGCCATTTCTCTTTTGAGTAAAATTAATAATACTGTACGTAATATTGCGTAGATTTACTAAAAAATCATAAAATAATTAGAAAAGCTTACCTACATTCAGGTAAGCAGTAACATATATCTTTCTGTAGGTATATATAAAAACCTTATATTTTTACCAACATATGAGGTCTGCCAACTAGTAGTAGGCTAGCGTGGTGGACTATATTCTTATCCCTCTCATTCTGAGAGAGGCCCGTGTAATGGGTTGATAATGATGATGAGGTACATATTTTTATAATCATATTATTAAATAATACCTATATATACCTACCAACAAATTCAGAAAGCCATTGAGAATATTTATTCGAACCCAAATCAATTAGATGCTTCAATGAATTGTCTGGCGCACAATGCCCCTTTTTGTAGCGAAATCATTATGCGTGAAATATCGGCCTCTTCTTACATATATTTAGGTAAACCCCTTTAATTTCTAAACCATAGAATTAATATAAATGTATAAAATACGTGAATGGGAACAGCGTCCTTTACAAAATTACATTAGTATCACAAGTTATCTAAAACAAAATCAATTGAAAAGCATTTACCTATATAATTTTATGTCAAACAATCAGGGAACGATACATAGACTAAATTCGTTACTGTACAGTTTCCATTCATAATTTCATTGATTTAGTATACCATCATAATAGACTCTATAGACCAAGAGGAATGCAGAGACAGCTCATTTGTTAAAATCGAGATAGTAATTTAGGTTTTATGTAATAGGGGCGAGTCTTTTGCCATTACTGGAGCACAAATCCAAACTCCGAGCTGCTCCAAAGAATTACTTAATGGAAAAACCAAAACAAAGAAAAAAATAAGCCTTATATTTTCATTTCACTATTTAAAAGCATAAAATTTTCAGGTTTTTTGTTCACGCCAAGCTTAAAGAGTTCCACTGAATATTTGAAACATTATTTTCGTTAAAACCTTGACGGGCTTCATCCGAAATTGTGTATAAAAAGTTATTTTACATTTTTTTTCTTCTAGAAGCGAAATCACGATGAAATTTTAATTTGATTAGGAATCTGTTAGAGTGAAATTGTTAGAGGCGACGACCGCGACGGTAAAATTAAATTTTTGGCTGCACAAGATGAATTACTTTTTTAATCAATTTGGAGTCCGCAGTAGGTCATACCGTAGACAGAAAATATAAAAATAGGCTGAAAGTAAAATGAGAAATAAGATACTTAACTAATCATATTTCTGTTTAATTTTACAAAATAGTTTTGGTAATATCAGAAGTTTGGAAATATTTTCAATGAATTACCCACTGGATATTGTAGTTACACAAATAATTTTACTTCAGCTTAGCTCCTCCGGGAAATCAGTCGCAATGATAGAATAAAAACTTTTGTAAAAAAAAATACAGACCAAAATGAAACAAACTTTTTTAACCACATTCTTTGCCGAATTATTCGGAGGAGTTTCTTTTTAACATTGTTCCGTTACCATCTAATTTCGTGCAGGAATTTCTTTGGAGCAACAGCGGGTACAAACATTCTGAGGGTTTATTTGAACTGACAAAAACACGTAGCCTGAGTATCAAATTAGTCGTTGGGACAACATGCCCAAAATTCCCTGTAAGTCGCGTCGTTTCACCTGAAGGGCTATATTTTACTAGGTGCCTGGGGACTGTCCTAAAGGGAATTAATGAAATCCTGGCCGTTCAATAAGGTACAGGACTAATGATATAGCTTACATTAATTACTTCTGTAAAAGTAATCAATTTCCGCCCGTAAAGTTTCATTAATATTTTGCGTCAGCCTAAATCCCAACGAATTATTAACCCTTTCAAATTTGTAGGCGTAATTTTGATAGTATCTGCGATACTTTGTTTGAATGATGGCATCGTTCTGAAGATTTCGGTAATAATGAAAGTCAAATAGGGTCGTAGGAAGGGGTGTTTAAACCGGGGTAGGTACACGAGAACAAGGTTTACGATGACGTCAAAGAGCCACAAAAGCGAGTTAAGGCGTCGACAGCGATACGTGTTGTGTTGTGCGAAGGTAAATACAGGGCCTTAACAAACATGGTGGATCGCTGTAAACCCCAGTAGGAAGATTAAGTCATATTTACAAATTTGCATACGGGGATCATCTTGCTTATTTTCTATTCGAAATAAAAATGATAAGAATGGTGCAATTTAGATGAACTATTTGGAAATTTCTAAAATTACTAGTAGGTTCAGTTCCAATTAAAATTTCAAATAAAAAGGTACCTAAGCTATACATAAAACCTTAGGTCTTCCAAAGAGATTATTTTTCAAAGATTAGGTAATCTTTCTTTCATTCATCATTCATTACCAACCAATTACGTAGAGGAAAACGTAAAACAAGAATCAAACTTTTTTACGAAGCCAAACCAATACTATACTATGTTTACTTAAACATTATTCCGTAGGTTCTATTTCCTACAGCTTTTAGTTGGTTCTTGTACAGTGATTTGATGAGAACGGCTATTTATTTTATTAATGTCCCCATCACTATTAACCCACTTAGGGCTGCTAAATAGTACTTAAGAAAATGTCGGTCTGTGAAAATTAACATAATAAATCCTGTATTATTTTTGGGTGTATAAAAATGGTTGTCATGCTGAATAATCAAATTTACTATATCTGTATTATCTAGAATAATAAACTCCTATAGGTGATAAAGCTGAAGAGTTTGTTTGTTTATTTTACGTGCAAATCTCTGGAAATACTGGATTAGATTTTTTTTATTTGATAGCCCATTCATGAGAAGGCTATAGGCTATCTTATCTATCATCATCTTAATATCCACAACTAGTGTTAAATAAAATATTTATTTATTTAAATAGGAAAACCAACAGCTTCAAATGAAATAAACTGAGGGAATAAACAACAAAAAGCCAATTAAAGGTCTTCACGAATAATAGTAGAAATTGAAACAAACTTTAGGAACACTCAATAGCAGACAAATATGATCACTTAATGACTATGATACTTAATTACAATTAGTTATTGAAAAAACTTAAGGTTAAGCACTTTCCTTGCCATACTGCTTTTCATGACAAATGGGTCAAGAGACGATTCTTTGCATATTTTATTAAAATCACTACTTGCTCGCACATTGTATTGATATTGTAGTAGCTACTTCGGTAGTTACTTAAGTAGTTTTATTCGTCTAATAATTAAGGAATAATAATAATTTCTCATTTCGACATTGATGCCGTGTAGCCATTTTTAGCCACGGCGACTGCAGATTCAGTTATGGTAGTTGAGAATTTTGATGTCCTGCTCTATAATGTGCCTAGCGTATCTTGCATTGTTAAATATATTTATACTATTTACCCAAGTTTTGCCAACCCTAGCTAAGCCATGGACATGAGGCGTAACATGGGTAGCTATTAGCTATCTAATGCTTCTGTGTGTACAGTGCCTTAAGTTTAATTGGATTATACGGCGAAGCGGTAATCTGGTTTACTTTAATTATTGTGTTGTTTTTAAGGAATTGGTCTCATAGGTACGATTTCGATGTTTTTTGTAAAGGTTTTGTGTTCTGGTAAAAACTACCAGAATGTAAATGGGGAATTGGGAATAGTCATTTACATACCATCACGCCTGTATTCCCCGAAGGGTTAGGCAGAGGTGTACTTAATGTACACCCACAGTTCGCCGGTATGTTTTTAAGTCCCATGTCATAGGAGGCGAGCCCATTGCCATTCACGGAGACCCGTGCCCAGCAATGGGAGAATGTAATGGGTTGATGATGATGTATGCAAGAGAGAGAGAGAGAGAGAGAAGAGATGCGAGTAGGTTTTTTTTTTAGTTAGCTTGGCAAACTAGCAGACGAGCCACCTTATGGTAAGTAGTCATTGCCGCCCACGGATATATTCAATACCAAAGACATTGGAGATGCGTTGCCCAGCCTATTAAAGAAAAAGGGAGGTGAAGGAGAAACGAGAAGGAAGGAGACTGAGGGAGGAGCTCCACACTCACCGAACGAAACGCAACAGTATCCATACTGCTACTTTACGACGATATTCTGTGGGACGGTAGTACTTCCCCGGTCGTGACTTCTAAAATGTATTGAGGAAAAAAGATGTTAGAGTACGTAGGTATGTATGTTCTGCCAACGCTTGTCAAAATGTTAACCTATTTGGCAACTGTATTTAAAAAAAAGCCAGCCGGTATATGACAGCCTTTGTATAAAAAATACCGTGACTAACAAGGTGACGAGGACGTTTTTCGGGCACGTCAACCAAAGTTAATATAAAACGTGACATAAGCCGCATTTAACTAACGATGTACTGTATGTATTATTGGATTTTTTATTATTTTTTTAGGCTTTTTCACAGGAATAATGTGTTGAATAACAGATTATTCCGCGAATCGAATGAATGATCGATCACGAATCTGCATGTAATTTGGTAATTATATATATATTGTATATTGACATATTAATAGATCGGCTTGGCCGGGGAAGTACTACCCTCCCACAGAATATCGACGTTAAGTAGCAGTAGGTATACATATATACTGTTGTGTTTCGTACGATGTGGAGCGCCGGAGGTTCAATTCCTCCCTCAGACCCCTTCCTTTTCCTTTTATCCTTCCCCTCTCCTTTCCTTAAATAGGCTCGGCAACGCATCTGCAATTACTTTTGTATTGCAGATGTCCATGGGCGGCAAAGACTCCTTACCATCAGTTTGGTCGCCTGCTCGTTTGCCGAGTTATACCATAAAAATCGCGCATATTATCCCGAAGGGTTAGGCAGAAATGTTAGTGTAGTCAGGGAACCAATATATTTACGATTAAAAACTAAAATTCATAGTTGGTCACACGTAATTAGTGTCAGATTAATCACGCTTGAATAAGTATTACGACAGAATTTTATTGCATAGTTTCACGACTCAGTCGATAAAGATTATCCCGACGAAAAATTGGTAGTAGGTACTTAAGTATTATAAACCAATAATTTTCCGAAGAAGATCATTCTTAGCGCGTCGTCTTTGGCTACTGTAGTTAGTACATTTCCTTTGTTAAAGACGCCTATTTTAATTAAAAATTACATTTGTTAGCTAAACCTTCAGCAAAAGCTAAAGTTTTAATACTCAATTGTGAGTAAGTTATTAAGTACAAAGATGTTATACCCTAACAAAACAAACGAAATAAATGTTCCTTACTCAGTGGCAGTTAACATTCTCATGTTTTATATCACTTACGTTTCTCGTTTGTTTAATTTTGCGTCATAATTGGTTGCTGTTTTTTTTTGTCATCGGTCACGCTCGGGGCTTTAGCGAACTATTATCTAACTAACAATTAGGTTGGTTTCGAGTCTTAAGATTGCGCGCGAGTAGGTACCATGTCTGTAATTATTAATATATCATTGTTCTCTGTTATATTAAAATACGTTGCAAACAGTGGACGAGAATGCCTTAGGTACTTGGTTTCAATATAAAAAAAATAACACTTTAAATTTTAACTTTGATACTCTAAATATATATCTAGAATATAAAACGCGTTGCATCGTTGCGTACATTCGGTGCCACAACAGGGGCCCGATTCTGCTATTACAATTAAAATGACAGATCATAACCATTCCACCGACACACTACTGAGATTCCACTGACACTGAATCAAATTTGGTATTCTGCTAAAACTTCAGTGTCGCATCAATTGTGTGTCGGTGGAGTGTCGCTGGGATGGCTAATGAATGGACCGGAAATTGTCATTCGGTGTTGCGTGTCAAAATCTACCATGGGTAGTATTATTTTAAATAAATTCTCATTTGTGATTATCGTCGAAAAAATAATTAAATTTAGCATTTTACTCATCATTAAGGCGACCATGTAAATAAAATACATAAAACTGTTTATAAAATGCTTCAGTAGTGATGAAATTGGAAGAAAACGAAAAACAGCCGCATATGTAGCCTCTTTGCAGACTCTTGTAGTTGGCACATAACACTGATATGACAAGTAATTTAGAGCTGTCAACGGTTGCTATGGTTTGTTTTTATTTATATATTATTATTCGTTTAAAATGGCGATACAATATGTAATTATTGATTTTGTATGTACAATTCAGTTTTATTTTTAGGGTTGAAGATGGTACTCTCTGACCCTTGAATCAAATTGTGCTTGTCTACTTTTCTCGTTCACTCAAAGCTAACGTGGGGCTGATGCACGAAGATAGACTGCAATACCTACCTATAGGTTACCCAATAAATTATATGAATATACTTCTCAGGAACTGACTCAGGAATCACCTTTCTGATTTGTAACAAAAAGTATGTACTAATTCTTATGTTTTATTTACTAATAATGTAAAATGTAAAGGGTTTAGGGAAGTTATGGATTAACAATTTAAGTATTTTAGTGCCAATTGAAATGAATGTGTACCTAATGTAGGTACACCTCCCCATGTAATAGGGGGCGAGCCAAGTGCCATTCAATCGAGCTTGGGGCCACTAGACTCATGTAGCAGTGATATTGATTACTTATATATATTAAAAATTACCTACATAATATATTTTTTCTGTCCACAGCACATTGACAAGAACCTGTAGCAATACCCTGGCTTTTGTAGTACCTACCAGCCTTCTGTGTTATGATGTTTAAAAAGTTTAAACGGATTCCGACTGTCTGCTAAAGGCTCCGCTTCGAACTTCAATAGTTTTCAATATAATGTTTTTTATTGTTTTAATAAATGTTTTCATTACTTATATATTTGTATACTTATTTGTATTAACCTACCTACCTAGCAAAATGTTATCAAGCATTTGATAACTAAGGCTATAATAGCCTCAACTCCTCAATCTCACTCATCAATTGAATACAATAATTGTAGATTCAATTGATGAGTCTGCCATATCATGGATAGCATGGAGGGTTACGTTAGGAGAGCGCTCATGTTGCATGAGATACACGCAACATACGCGTGAACGCTAGCTGCAGTCCGTGTACGTAATTTGAGATCCTAGTCACAGAACTATGTTTTTGGTATATAATAGTTATTTATAGTGCCCATTAGGGGTCGTAAGCACGACTGCTTGCTACGCTGGAGGCCTTGGGTTAGTTTCCCAGTTCGAGCAATCTTTTTGGGTTCTATGAATGGGTATTTTCTCAAGTTATGGAATGTGTTCAACTTCTTCAAGGTAAATCCCGAAAGGAATCAATATCCAGGCTCATGATGCAGTATTAACGGCGCTAGACATTATTTTAACCAAAATACACCAACGCAATATGATCACTAATTACTTCATATTTCATTTATTAGGTATTAAGTTTTCATAAATAATTATCAGATAAATTCGTAGACTTTTAATAACAACAAGTGCTGACAAAAGCTATGTCTGTCTAATGGCCGCTCAATGGTAGTTGAATGGTAGTTCAATGGCAAAAAATCATTATGAAGCCATTTTGATAAATGTCAAATTACGAGTAGAATACCAAATCTGCAACCATTGAGCGGCGATTGAAACACCATAGTAGAGCAGAATACGAAATATTTCAATGTCACTTGGATGGTAGTTCAATGGAAAGTCATTGGAGCGCCACTGGTCTTAAATAAATAGCAGAATACCAATTGCCAAAAATTTTGCCACTGACACACTATCGACACACAATTGAAGTGCCATTGTAATAGCAGAATCGGGCCCCAGGGTAAACGGAAAGCCGTGTCAGCGGTTTTCTAGCTTTATGCGCGTACACTATATGCCTATACCTACATAGATGTAGACTCGATACTCTTCCTATTCATGCAAGCCTGGTAGCAACGCCACCATATTTTTCTAAATGCCAACTAAAAATCGATTGCTGTGCCCGCCATTGGACGAAGTAAACAAATAAACAAGGTTTAGATGGCCGTTACATAACAACCATTCATTTTATTTACGCCGTTGACATCCATTAAGTGGGGTACATATGGAATAACATGTATTTTTAGAACAAAGTGTTGTCCTATTAGTGTTAATGAAGGTCGAAAGTAAACTACCTCATTTATTACGGACCCGAATTTTTTTTTGAGGATATCTGCTTTGGTTTTTCCATGAAAGTCTCAGTAGCAGCTCGGAGTTTGGGTATGTGCCCGGTTAACGGCAATAGGCTCGCCCCCTATGACATGGGACCTAAACATATCAGCGAACTGTTGGTGTACATTAGGCACATCTCTGCCTAACCCTTCGAGGAATACAGTCGTGATGGTTTGTTTAGGTTTTTAAAATTTTTACAGCTTTACTATTATTTCAACAGTAAAGTAAGTTTTAATAGTAAAGCTTGAAATAAATATAATCGTTATATTTCGAGATTAAACGTTTACTTAATAATTTAACATAATTTGTGACAGATGCATTTAATATGTAATGAAAAAATATATATTAAAATTAGCCGTTGCTCACGGTTTCACCTACTCACGCCCCTAAAATTACTTATTTTAATTTATTTACTCACTATAACTCCGCTTCTGGGCGGCCGATCAACATGATACATGCACCTGATTTTGAGATTGGCCTCCAGCAATACAACTGTGGAAACCGCATCCAATTTCGTGCAATAATTTTTGCGTGATGCGTGTACAAACATGCATATGGAAAACAAATATGTTTTAGCTTTTGTTGCTCTAATAAAGACCTATATTTGTTTTTCTTAATATCTATTATGTACAGACATCAGCCAATACAACAATTACAATGTTATTATTATGTATATGCCAGAATAAGCTGATCTCGCATTAAATAAACTTTACATATCGTGAAAGGTCAGCTTATACTGAAATGGACGTGTGACCGTGCGTATTATATATATTCAGTACAGTACTTAAAGTCATGTTATCTAGGCTGTTCAGTTACATTTTTCAGCACTGCTCGGTATTGCTAGCTTGTTCCCTTCACGGACCAAAGTTCTTTTATGGCCCAGTGGGTTATGTGTAGGTACTTAATACGTAAATACCCACATCTTAATGGCGGATCCCATTTTGGGTGTCCTAAGCACAATTAACTTGTGTAACTGAGTTTCCAAATCACGTTCCGACTTACGTAACATTTAATGGTCGGTAAATAAATAGGTAGGTGCTTTTAGGGACAGTATCACAATGTTTGTTCTTATGTACACTTGTGAGAGAGAGGGAACGAGTGAAGGAGGAAGAGACAGGAAGAAGGAATGACAGAGAGAGAGTGAGAAAGAGAGAGAACATTTCACAGCCAGATGCGGCTGTATATCAGTATTGTACACTAAGAGACAGCTATATCTACCTCCGCAACCCAATATCTGGGCAAAACATATATATTACGGTATTACGGGCATAACATTTACTTAAAATACCATCATTCCTGTTTACCTAAAGGGTTAGGCAGAGGTTGGTACACTCACAGTTCGCCGGAGTGTTTAGGTCCCATGTAATAGGAGTGAGTCTATTGCTATTAAATTAACCAATTGTGGGGATATGGGAGGTTATGAGGCTTTGGCCTTCTAGCTACTGCTTACGATTGTCATAGGTTTATTTGATTATCTTTTCTTCGAAAATAAAGAAAACTTAAAAATTTTAAAAAACCAAACTATCACTGAGCTTTAAATAGAAAAATCTGATAACACTTTGCCCGGCCTGGGAATCTAGTCCAAGACGTCAGACTCAGCGACCGCTATACCAATGAAGTTGATCATATTAAGATTAATTTATAACTTTACCCAATTATTGTAAGACCATTCAAGAAGCGATCCCAACAAGCAGTTAAATATGATGATACCTTTACAAATGTGCAAAAGTTTTTTCTCTCGTAATCACAAAACATATTTCCGCTTTTTGTTAACTTTTAACAAGTCACAAAGAATACTGATGTCGTCGACGTCTTATTATATGATACCTAAGGGTATTTGTAGGGTTAAGATAGGACGAGTTGACGTTTCGAAAACCAAAAATTTGGTTTTCTAACAAAATCTATTCAGAAAGTCAACTCGAAATCAACTAAAACTCGAAATAAACTCTAGCCCCGAAATCGATTTTTTTTAGGCGGAACTCAAAAGCTTTTTAGATGTTTTTATGAAATTATTTTCAGGACCTAGACCTAGCTTTTTTTAATAGAAGATCCGTAGTTACTAACATAAGTACACGTACGTTGCGCCAGTATGTTTTAGTCCTATTTAATAAGGGGCGAGCCCATTGCCATTAACCGGGCACAAATTCAGACTCCGAGCAGACGATTTTATAGAAAAACTCAATAACAGTTTTCTCGATCTGGAATCGAACTCGAGCGTATGCCGTATACTCTTAAGGCTCGGCAATGCATCAGCAATTCCTTTGGTGTTACATCAGTCCATAAGCGGCAATGACTACATACCATCAGGTGGTTTTTCTGCTACTAAATTTATCGGCTTAACCACTAAAAAAGCACACAGCATAAAAAATATAAAAAGTCTTCCAGTATCACAACGATGTTTATTTCGCAGCATAATTTTGTTAAGGGTCGTTAGTTTCAGGTAATGTGAACCCTCAAAACATACAGAACCCAGTGATTTACGTACAAATTAAAGTAGAAAATATGTTAATGTCTAGGACGGGCGCTTGTTGACCGTGACCTACATGCGTACCACACTTGGTTGACCAACAGGGTCGTTCATTTTATTTGCGTCTCTTCATTTTCATTAGGGACAGATGCGTGGTATAACTTCGCAAGTACCAGCCCTTATCTACAGTCCGTATTACTCGTGAATGTGAATTGGGGTTCGTTTTAAAAGTGGATATAATTTGGTTTAAAAATAATTAACTTTTTGGAAAAGAAAGCCGTTACTCTTTAACTCTTTATTCCAACTTCAAGTAACATAATCTCAGTTAAAAAAAACTACAATTGATTAATTTACTTACGCCCGTACCATTTTTCACTTGACATAGGTATTAAATTCATGGCATTTAACATGTAAGTGCGGGCTTCATGTTACATGTGGAATGTATAGTGGATGCACGGAATTTAAATGGATGGATGTCCACCTGGTTAAATGCCATTGTTCAATTCGATTGTTCGTAATATAATTATACAATTATGTTCTTTGTAATCAAATCGTGCTTAAAGCATCGAAATTAAATACGCAATATTAAAAAATGCATTCATTATTTTCGCCATAATGTTACGATAAGTATCAAGTAAATCGGAAAAAAACCTGCCCTCTGAGAGCTATATGCGTGCGCTGCCTAAACCGTTGGAGTTAAATGAAGATAATGTATCGTGGGATTGTTTGTCTGACACAGTTCTAAATAAAAGTCCGCGACAGTACATATCTACCTTTTATGTGGAAGCCAATATATCCCAAATTATACGTAGCTTGCTCACGTGTTTCGTATTTGGAAAATCTACATGTTTACGCTGAACGTAACAAATTATTTAACATAGTTTACAGGAGCATATTGTTGTTAACAAATTTAATCTACTGAGCCGTTTGTGATGAAATTTGATATGGATAGTCTGTAGCCTGGGGAAGGACATTGGCTACTTCTTTATCAACAAACCATGCGGGCGAAGCCGCAGGCGGAAGCTAGTATGCAATAAATCTTTGAATCTGGAACGCACATTCACCTAACCATTTTCATACAAGTAAGTACGAACATTTCGGAAGACATTTAACAAAACCCATTAAAATAAATTCATCCTAAATCAGTTTGTACGGTTACGGCGAGGTCGTAAACGATACTAAATTGTAATTAATAGTAATAATGAAAGTATATTGCCCTTGGTTATAATGCGTTTTGCATAGAAACAGCGTATCTAGCTCTAATTGTGATTGGTTTAATTATTACTCTAAATGATTTATGGTATTTTATGCGGTTTCAGGATTTATAGAAGGTTTAGAACAGAAATATTTTTACAATATTTGTGCTGATACGTTTTATTTACGTATTTGTAAGTTTTTGTAACGCTTAAGGGTGTGAGGGCAATTGTTAGTTTACAATATTGGTACTTAAAAAAATGGAATTGACTAAATTAAATTTGGCCTTTTATTCGGCGAATTTTCCTTTCAATAGAAAATTCATATCTGTGAAAATTTCGCATTATTTAATACTAAAATATAACATAACATAACATAACATACCATCACGCCTGTATTCCCCGAAGGGTTAGGCAGAGGTGTACTTAATGTACACCCACAGTTCGCCGGTATGTTTTGGGTCCCATGTAATAGGGGGCGAGCCTATTGCCATTCACCGGGCACAAATCCAGACTCCGAGCTGCTACTGAGAATTTCATAGAAAAACTCAATAACACTTTGCTCGACCTGGGGATCGAACCCAAGACCTCAAGCGTAGCAGTCGCGATTGGGACCACTAGACCAACGAGGCAGTTAATACTAAAATATAATAAAAATAAGTACTAAAATACGGTGAGGCAACATCGTTTGACATAAAACTACCTGTAAAGGAAGTCGTGTTGGTTGAAAGACATAGTTGTCTTCAATAGATGTTGCTGACGTCACATGAAGACGTAAAATGTGGAAGAGAAATTCGACACCACAGGCAGTGGTCTCGGTAGCTTAGTTGGTAAAGCGTCTGGTGTACTTAAGCAGAGGAAGGCAGGTTCAAACCCTGCCTGAAGCCGAATTTTTCTTTCACTAAGAAATTTTCTTTCAATAGAAAATTCATATCTTTGTGAAAATGTTGTATTATTTAATGCTAAAATAAAATTTTATATTTCTGAGTAACTGTAACATGACAGATCCAGATTACTTGGCCATAATGTTCTTACTGGCAATATGGTTCAACGCTTTAACGTATGATACAACTAGTAGGGCAGTGTTTAAGTTTCCAGGTATGAAAACTTTATAGGATTATCAAAGTCAAAACGTTTATAAGTAGCATAATAATCCGGTAAAATGTCTTCGAAAACTAAAGTTATAGCTTAAACGGTGAAGGAAAACATCGTGAGGAAACGTGCATACCTGAGAGACTTTCTCGATGGCGTGTGAAGTCGATTTTTTTGATTGACTGATTTTTTATCAAAGAAAGCATATACTTCTGTGTTAGATATAGTACCTACTCTATCTAACACAGAAGTATATGTTTATCGGAAGAAACACCGAAACATCACGACAAATCACAGTACTTTGAAATTTGCCCTTAAGCTGTTGCTCAAAGAGCTAAATCCTAAAATGCTTGACCTGCTAACAGGCTTCAAGGGTCAGCAGCCAAGCGGATCGAGTGACGCAAGCAATATGGCTGTCGCTGACGATTACTTGGGTGTAATACACATAAGTAGGTACCTGTAGGTGCCTCTTTCACAGATTATCTTTATCTATCTATCTATATATATAAAAGGCAATGTCCCGACTGACATATCATCGCCCAGCCGAAACCACTAATGATAGAAGTTTGAAATTTTGTGAGGATATTGCTTTTATACTCTAGGCGTCATTTAAGAAAGGATTTTTCGAAATTCATCCCCTAAAGGGGTGAAATGGGGGTTTAAAGTTTGTATGAAACTCTGTCATTTCTAATTGAAAATTAATGAAATTTGGTATTAAGCCTCTAAATACAAAATAATAAAACACATTGTTAAAGATTTTTTAAATTTCATCCCTTAAATGGGTAAAAAGGGGTGTTAAAGTTTGTATGGATATTTTTTTGTTTATTATCAAAATTACTTGAAATTGAAAATTTATGCATTTCAATATAATTAATGATTTACGTATTTTTGGATTTTTTTAATTTCATCCCTTAAATGGGTAAAAATGGGTGTTAAAGTTTGTATGGAAAATATTTTTTTATTATCAAAATTACTTGAAATTTAATATTCATGCTCTTCAATACAATTAAAGAAATACGTATTTTTGGATTTTTTTAATTTCATCCCTTAAATGGGTAAAAAGGGGTTTTAAAAATTTGTGTGAAAAATGTTTTTTATACTATCAAAATTACTTGAACCTTAATATTTATGCTCTTCAATATAATTAAAGAATCACACATTTTAGGACTTTTTGAATTTCATCCCTAAAAGGGTTAAAAAGGGGTGTTAAAGTTTGAACAAAAATAAATTATTTATTATCAAAATTACTTGAGATTAAGTATTTAAACTCTTCATTATAATAAAAGAAACACGTATTTTTAAATAAATTGTTTATTATCGTGCTTGAACTTATGCATTTAAGCTGTACAATACAATGAAAGCAACAAAACTTCAATTTCACCCCTTAGTCGCGTAAAAAGAGTTACTTCCCCTATATAGTGCAAGTAAAGAAATCTGGCATTTGTATTAACACCAAATTTTTATTATTACTTTTAAAACGGAATACGTTATGCATTGCGTTCAAAATAAATAAATACGAGAATCACAATATTCGAAAATCATATCAAAGTTGTACATATTATTATTTAGCCAACCATTTTGTGTCACGCACTCACTTTTGGCTAAAATACAAAGTCGGGGCATTGCTTTAGCTGTAGCTGCATCTGGAATAACACCTCTTTTGGTGGGAAGGTGGGAAAGCGGCCCTGCCTTTAAAACTTCCGCTTAGTCTTATTCGTGTCAAAACTCCGTTGTGCAATAATATCTTAGCAGAGTGACATGGCTCAAATTCTCCGAAATCGCAGATTTATCGTGTGGGATGAGACAACTAAGGCGCACAAAGGTGGAATTGAAGCACACACTAGAATTTTAAAGATGTCAGAGGCAGCAAAAGAGCGATCGGTGGAGTTCCTGAGTTGCAGACGGGGAAATGCCATCAGATTCTGTTATATCTAGAGGAACCCGAGCGACCCGTCATACCTATAGCCCTAACCCAAAATAATGATTATCTGTAGAAAGAAATATGAGACGGTTCTTGGAAAGTTTTCAGAGCTATTACTTAAAATAGGAAATGCGGATTATCCCGAATCCGAAAGGAAAATATGTATACCATCTCTGCTGGTAACAGTAGTAACAGGTGGCTATAATAGTTTGAATAGTTAGAGTGTACCCTGATTTTTCTAATAAACAAACAAGTTTATAGATTGGCTGTGCAAACGTGCAATACTAACTCCATAAAAAAAACATTGCAGCTCAGAAATTGAATACAGGTCTATCGATTCAGTGCCACAAGCGGATGAAGCAATTTACTATCATGTAGAGTTCCTTAATAGTGTTAACCTTCCTTGGGACACCTGTAATGCTGCTGCGTCTCATTAAACGATTTAAACCATGTAACGGGACTAGACTGCGAGTAACCGCATTGCACAAAAATATTAAAGAGCCACTGTGATAACTGGATGTATTCGGGGAAATCACTTTTCCTACCTCAAATACCACTGATACCATCCGACTCTGTTTTTGAGTACGATTTCTACTTTGCAATGCCCATAAAAATAATTCAGGGTGAGTCCTTAAGGGTGGCAGGCATAGATTTCAGAGAACATTGCTTCCTTCATGAGCAATTCTACGTTGCCTGTTACAGAGTCCGTACTAATAGCAATCTGGTCATTTTGACACCAGACAGAAAAAGCACCAATGAGCAAAGTGGTTTACCACTATTTGTACCTCCCCGAGGAAATCGATCCTACGAGACCTCCAGAATGATAGACTATCGCTCTAGCTGTAAGAACACGAATGCTGCTCATTTAATAACAAATATAGTACATCCGTGACCATGGATGCTGTAAAGGATCCGAAACGTCGGGAATTTTAAAAATATCAATATAACGCGATAAAATCCGTAAAAAGTAGTTTTATTTCAAATATAGTACATGTTACTTTGGAAAAATCTAAACCGGCAAAATCGTGTTGTCCACGTGGGCGAAGCTGCGGGCGGAAAGCTAGTAATATATTAAAGCATAAAGATAATCTGTGAAAGAGGCAGAGGCAGAGTAAAACCGAGAGCAACAGGTAGTCCTGTTGCTCTCGGTTTTACTCAGGTCCAAAAAGGATTTAATTACTATAACTCGGCTTCTAGGCGGCTTGTTAAGATAATATCAATACAAAAGCGGCACCAATTCCACGCAGTAGTTTTTGCGTGATGGGTATTATGGGTATGTAAACATACAGACAGTCAAAATTTCTAAAAATTGTTTTGGACCTCCCATTTTACTTTTTCTTTAATATCTACCTACATCGGTCTGTCATAATTATATTACTTAAGTATATGTATAGATTTGCTGCCTGCATACGTCCGTAATTCTTTTTTTAAGCCAGTGTCATTCTTGTATAAATATTTTTTTTTGCTATAAATATAACTCGATTTAATTATCTATTCACTGTCCGTATAATTACGTGCTCTGGGTGGCCTATTCACAATTATCGTGGCAAATGAGCTGTGTATCAACGAGAACAGCCATTACTCACTAACAGCCCATTAATTCTTTAGTGGTTGTATTAAATATACTAAGTTTCCAGTAAATAAGAATTTTATGGGCTTGAAATAATTCATAGTTCAAAGTAGCTTGATATACAAAGGTTTTTTTAACGTACTGACTGTAGGTACCTAGGTAAGATCGTGGCTCGTTGCTAAGTATCTTCGCTGATAAGGTTAAGCTGCGTTTGAGGTGGTTGGTTTATGGATGGGTGACTATACCGGACATTATTAGTACATTGAGACTCCTCTCTACTTCGGAGAAAACGTTAATTAGTTGTTGCGTTTGTAGCCAATCGTTATATCCAACACCAATGGTTTGGAGATATGTAAAATATTGATATTTAGCCGCATCTAGCCACTTAACTCGGCCGAAGAATTGAATTCAGATACACACGCTCAACAACGCGAGAAGAAAAGCAAAGAAAGTTAAATGTGTTTAAGGCAATTTCTATATTTTTTTGGTTTTTCTATACTTAACACATTTAAGGTTCATTGCTACTTCCAAATTGCGAAATCAACTACATTACGACATTATAATTTATTTATAAATAACTGAGTGTACACTTTGACTTAAAAATGGTTATTAGACCAGATAGTAGTGTAAACTTGAGGATTCCACTAAACTGTCAATTTACACCGCTAAGTATCTGATAGAGAATATTTCGACGAAAAAATACTGCTAGCTTTGAAAAAAAAAGTCAGGTTCTTTTAGCAAAAGAAGTTAGGTACTGAGCTAATATTATTACTATGAATTCAATATTTATTTTAGACCTACAATTTGCGAATGTAATAACATTTTCATTTGGCGAGCTAAGCGCATCAGCCTTAGGGCTCGGAAAACTCAAACTGTATATGTATTCACTTTTGAGCCCAAAATGATTTTTTATGACATGTCAATATGTCTGCCTCATTAGTCTAGTGGTCCTAAGCGCGACTGCTACGCTAGAGGTCCCGGGTTCGATCCCCAGGGCGAGCAAAGTGTTATTGTGTTTTTCTATGAAATTCTCAGTAGCAGCTCGGAGTCTGGATTTGTGCCCGGCTAATGGCAATAGGCTCGCCCCCTACTAACATACTGGCGAAATGTGGGTGTACATTAGTACACCTCTGCCTAACCCTTCGGGGACTACAGGCGTGATGGTATGTAGTATCTGCTACAATAACGATTTGTAAAGCAAAGCAAAGTTTAGAAATTAGTTGTGAATAAGATATAGTTGATGTCGCAAGTCTTACTGCCATGACCCCAGAATGTAAACGTATAATTTGTAAAAAGCGAAAAAATATATAATTTTGCGCCCTAGGCGGTTCCGCCTTAATGGTACATAAATAACAAGTCTCAAACGAAACGTACATTATTTTCATATAATACTTATTATAATGTTTGGTTATTCTAATAATGATCATTATGCATATTTACGAAAATGTTTGAGGTATTTACCTAATTCCTATTTATGCTACATTCTGAGCGGATATAATACGTGGTTCCATTTGATCTAAGCTTTACATGTGTGTTGCAAATGAAATTCTGATGTATATTTTAAAATTTAATTAGACGGGTTTTGTAAATGTATGTTATTTGAAAACTGTTTATGCTTGCACCTGCCTTTTTTCCCTAATGGATCGTCTGCCACTGCCATCGGACGCAGTCAAATTCAAAGACAAATACTCTAAAAAGTCTCAAAGACGGATACTCTTTAAAATAATAATTAATGTTTACAATGTTTTAGTTCCATCTACAATTTTGTTTTTGAGTATGCATTTGTGCCTTGTTAATGGCAATGGGCGCGCCCGTTATTACATGGGACCTAAATAGGCGAACTGTGGGTACACATTAGTACTCAGAGGCGTGATGTTCTTGTTGTAAATAGTTAAAGTTAAGGTGACGTCCTTTCCTTAAAGCCAATCATTGTGGTTACGAGCTATTAAATGAGGTGTAAGTAGCAAATAGTTCACGTAATTCCAATAAATGAAGGTGTTGAACTTGAACTGTCCTAATGTGATAGGGCAAGCCAGGCAGATCGATCCTCATCTATCCAACAAAGTTCCAAACCGAAGCTTCTAAAATTAACAGAAAACTCCAATAGGAAATGTAACTTAGGAGTCGGAAGCTTTGCTTCCAACAATTACGCTAATTATGCAATAATAATTAGCTGACTGCGAAGATTACAGGAGTTTGCGTAAACTTACGAGGTAAATTACCTCGGAAATATTGAGTTGTAAGGCGGAGTGTGGTAAGGGGCATGATCAGTATTAAATAATAAGCACTGGATTATTAATAGTCTTATATGGAATTCTACAAACTACTTTATTACCAAATTGCATTAAATAACTTGAAAAATCCACAAAGATTTGAATTTTCTGGTAAAAATGTGGAACAGAAATTTGTCAACAGAGGCAGTGATATCGGTAGCTTAGTTGGAAAAGCGTCCGGTGTACTTAACTGGAGGGGACGAGATTCGAACTCTGCCTAACGCCGAATTTTTCTTTGCGTACCGTGAGACCTCACTGAATTGACAGACAGATTAGATAAAACAAAACTCAAAAATCAGAGATCTCGAAATCTTCTCATCATGCTCTTAGCCTTTTCCAAGATATGTTGGAGTTGCCTGCCAATTTGCGAGACAACCAGATGCGACTCAATATCAGCATTTTAGACAAAGCCAATGCAATCCAATTGCCAATGCAATCCAATTGCCAATGCAATCCAATTGCCAATGCAATCCAATTTCTGGGCAATAGCAAAGTTCGGATGATAGACATGGTTATCAGACTTTTTTGACTTCTACGAGTACCACCAACTCGTATGTCAACCGGGACCTTTATGTACTCTCCGGAGAGTCTCTCCATCTACCCACTGACCCAAGCGAACGCGGCTTAAGCTTGCAGATCGGTTGATCATCAGCATATTACTTAGCCATGATACGATACATACAGGAATTAAGAGGCTCAGTAGGATTTGTGTCGGTATTCCCCTCTTTAATTTGAACCAAGACTATAATGACGTCATCAGATATTAAAAAAAAATATAAATGGCTACACAAAAGTCTGACAGGTACACACAGGCAATACTTACAGTTCGCACTATACCTGCCTAAGTGCTCGGATCAACGGATAAAAGTTTCGGGTTCCCGACTACCTGAGTCACGGAGTAACCGCTTTATGCCCAAGGATTTACTCCCAGAGTGCTGTATTAGTTTTAAACTTGACTTAACCCTTTTCATTGCATTACGAGGCCCTGTAGGACGTGTCCATTCATCTGTTAATTTATTACTTTACAAAGTTTACAGGTGTGTTGTGTTAACTCACTATCTTAATGAGCAGTATTACCCTGCGTTTTCACTGACGACAAAACATGTTGCGAACAGCTACTTATCCCACTCACTCTTAGATAGACTTAGCTGGATATTTGCAAAGAAGGCAGGCAGAAGGCCTAGCCCCCTTCAACTGGACTATGACTAAAGAGTGTTGTGTGATTGCGTAAACAACGCATATTTACCTATGCCATAGCAGTAACTGAGACTGCCTCATTAGTCTAGTGGTCCTAAGCGCGACTGCTACGCTAGAGGTCCTGGGTTCGATCCCCAGGTCAAGCAAAGTGTTATTGGGTTTTTCTATGAAATTCCCAGTAGCAGCTCGGAGTCTGGATTTGTGCCCGGTTAATGGCAATAGGCTCGCCCCCTATTACATGGGACCTAAACATACCGGCGAAATGTGGGTGTACATTAGTACACCTCTGCCTAACGCTTCGGGGAATACAGGCGTGATGGTATGTTATGTTATGTTATGTTATAGCAGTAATCGCGTTTGATTTGCTGTCATTTTGAAGTGTTTCGTTTCCTGTCTCTGAAACTCATCATTAGATCTGTATGAAATTTAAATGAGATCATTTCGGAATAAACACCTAATATATCACGGAGTTATGCCCGAACATAAATAAAAAAACTATAAACATATGAATTCATAACCTCCTTGTTGAAAATAGTAGCTAAACTAAAATAAAATGAATTTTAATTTAGCAGGTTTTATTTTCTAGCTAGACTATAGCAAAAATAAAACAAAATAATTAGTAGATACGATAAAATACCCTTGTATTCAAATTGCCTTGAAAGAAGCTCCTTCGTGAGACTTGCGTTTCGTTGGACTACACATTGGCGTTGGACGGACTCAGCTCAGGCCTACATACCTCACTATAAGTGTATAAAAGTATGTAGGCCAAAGACCTCTCATTAAAGTCTGGCTCGAGTCCAGGCCAGGACAATAGACGACGCACTTAACGTAATATATTAGCCTTGTTTATTCTGCGGACAATTATTCTCATATTGCGTCATATATATTGGATAAATTATTTCCAAATATGACATAATATTGGCGGTTGTAAATGATGCCTGTATATCAGCAATATGATGGGTAAATAGGTTAAATTATTTAATTAATATTTAGAGCTAAAGACATTTTTTTTTATTTCGATTCGACAATTAAAAAAGGTTCTTATGGAGAGGAATCATCCAGAAGCTCCATGGCTCCATACGTACCTATAAAAATGAGATTATTACTTATTATTCGAATTAATGGTATATAGAGCGATATAAAGATTATTCTATATTGTTCAAAAACTGTGACCTAAATATGTGACTTTGTCACATAATTAGGTAGGTATAATAAAATTGTCGGGCTTATCGCTAAATGCATTTTTTATAGACAACCATTGGATGGATAAGTCGTTTAGAAAGATATTGGGCTGTTGCAGGTGTACGCACGGCGACACATTAAGCTATACAAAACCAGTTTATGGGCTGGCCGCTGGCCTCTTATTGTTTGGGAAGCCTATACAATGCGAGCTCTGCTTAAACTGGATTTGAATAGGTCGACCTGTAGCCATGTGTACCTAGGTGCATAGTAATATTCAATATAATTCTACGGAATTATAGTTTGTAGTAAAAAAGAAAAACATACATACCTACATAAATATTATACTTATAAGACAATAAATTTTGTAGAAACAATGCATGTCGAACAAACACAAATATAATTTTTTAAAGATGATATTTGACTCACTATAAAAGCATTACATAATAAACTCTTTTATTGCCACGTATTGTTTTAAATATCACTTATATTTTATATCGCACCATTATCACCACTTATATTATTTTTCTTCAATTTATTACCACTTATATTTCCACTCTCCTTACTTACAAAACTTAATAACATGAGTACTATAAATCAGTTACCCGCCAGGATAGCATGTTCTTCATATTAATAATGAGGAACTCGCACCGCAAGAGCGAGACCACTAGACATATATGTGTATTTGGTTTGTAGTGTGTCTAGATTTCTGACACAATAAACAGGACATCCTTATTTAATAGAAAGGAAAGTATGGCGTCTGACTATCTGTCTGTTCAAATTTAAATTCAAATACTGCTTAATTTTGTTGCTTTGTTAATGCTGAACCGATTATCATGTGGTTTTCACCAATAGGTTTAGGTGTATTATTTGTCAAGGTCCAAAATTTGAAAGTGAATTAAAAATACAAGACTTGGAAAGTATTAGCTCCAATTTAAAACACTCCCAAAATTGTCAACATCGCTATTACGGTCCAACAAATCATTTTGACCTTTTATCCTTTATTTATATTTCAAAGATAATATAACTCTATTAGACTAATAGAATTCTTGATTCTTGTAGTTCTATTCTCGATTTATTTTATTGTTTCAAAGAAGAAATGTGGATATACCGTTATCAAAAATTTTTATTTGATTAATGAAATAGAGCTGTTACCTTCAGATATAAAATGTAATTTAATGTATATGTTGTTATAATCATGTTGATGATGATCAAAAGCTTTTTAAGGTCACACGTGCGAAAAGCTTATTAATATCTAAGACTGTCGGGAATTTTAATAACGCGAATGAAACGTAGGTACTTACCTAAATAATAAGAGAAAGAGGGCCCCCCAACCCTCTTCTCCTTCTATTAAGATCAAAATGGGGAATAAGTATACTATGTTGGTGAGGTGATGGCACCTCGTAATATAAACAACATACCATCACGCCTGTATTCCCCGAAGGGTTTGGCAGAGGTGTACCTACCTACTAAGTAAAAAAAAAAAAAAAAACACCAACCTGCAAACAGCACTTGTCACCTACTACGCGTATGCCCAAACATGGCTTAGCTATGGTATTATACTATGGGGAAATAGCACAGATTCACCTAACATATTTACCTTACAAAAGAAACTAGTCAGAATAATAACAAATATAGAACAAACAGACAGCTGCAAACCACTTTTTCAAAAACATTAAATACTTACGGTAGCTTGTTTGTACATTCTGGAAATATGCAAATTTGTCTGAAAGCACCCAGAATTTTATAACACCCGTGAGGAAAAACAGAAAAATTACACGTTAAGACACAAAAATAGACTAAACTTACCAATATCCAAACTTAATATACACTCTTCCGGCCCTTTGGTTATGTCCATCAAAATTTATAACAGTTTACCCAAAGCCATTAAAGAAGAAAATAAAATCAACACATTTACAAATAAATTAAAAAGTTTTCTGCTAACTAAATGTTACCATACAATATCGGAATTTTTTGAAGATAAATCAATAAAAAAATAAACATTATATACCCTGAATGACTTATGTTCTTTCTGACTTATTATTAGCAAAACACTATCTAAAATAAACCTTGAAAGTAACTACCCTAATAAATTAATAAAAACACGATACAATACATAATAATAATAATGAAAACAAAACCATAATATAATTCATAAAGATAATAAATATAAAACGAATTTAATTAAATAAGACAGGTACATACGCAAACATATTTAATATACATTAAGGGCAATGAAATCAATTCGCCAAATACTACTAAATCCTCTTCCTCTCTCCTAATTTTGCTGTGCCCGACAGGGTCCATAATGATCCAAGATACTATGTTACCACCTTTATGAAACACTATGGAACGCAATAAAATATTGAGTATTGAGTATTACGTATACCCACATTTCGCCGGTATGTTTAGGTTCCATGTAATAAGGGAGCGATCCTATTGCCATTAACCGGGCACAAATCCACACTCCGAGCTGCTACTGGGAATTTCACAGAAAAACCCAATAACACTTTGCTCGACCTGGGGATCGAACCCGTCCTGGGTTCGATCCCCAGGTCGAGCGTCGAGCTCTAGCGTAGCAGTCGCGCTTGGGACCACTAGACTAATGGGGCAGTCATTCTCAGAACTCAGAGTCAGTAATATAAACAAATTATTAATATAGTTGAAGCTCATAAAGTGCGGTGATGCATGGTGACCCTACTCTGAGTAGATCGGACATATGGCCGGAGTGGTTTGTTTCCGGCGGATTACGGGCATTTGATGTACAGCCTGTTATCAGATCACGAACACTCAGCCGCAGCATCCTGTGTAAGATCTGTAGTAAGTAATTAATTCGTTTTGGGGCAGACTTGTACACGGATTAATTTATGTTAATAGAGATTTAAAGTACGCCGCTGCTACGACCGCTCAAGTATTAATAATAAATTATCACGAAATTAAACGATGACGGAAAACATTGCAAGGAAACCCGCATAGATGTTCTTGACAGCGTGTGAAGTCTGCCAATCAGCAGGAGGCTAGCGTCGTAGACTATAGCCCAATCATTTTGAGTTTGAGGAGACCCGTACCTTGATGATGATGATGAAAATGTTAAATTATTCTAAGACAAAAAGCATACGGGCTACCTGATGGTAAGCAGCAATCGTAGCCTATACACGCTAGCAACACTAGCGGTAGGATATATCTCCCACGCGTTGTCACTTTGATACCTATTTGCGTAGTCATTTTTCTTACATTGCCCTTCAAGCCGGTATATTTATTGCTTAGCGGTACATTATTTAGCAATACGCTGACGAACTCTAGCGTACATCCCTACCACCTTAATAATTCTTTAAGAGGTACGGTAAAGTTTTAATATCGTCTCTCGCGTCTAAATCCGACTTTACATGAGATCTTAATACATAATATTAGTACCAGTCTGTACATGTAAATCAGAACACATCTGCCGTCTAATAAGGTCGCTTTTGAGAATTTATAATCTCATTCACTTTATAAAATTGCTTTGCTAGGATTTGCTATAGGATTTAAATATAAATTTATTGCAGAGGTGTTGCTCTATTATGTAGGTACGATTTTGTATAACCATTGACCGTTAACGATAAAATAATTTACTTTACTGCAAAACATTTTACAAGCGTTCAATTAGTACGCAGAGGTGCGTCCTAATTGAATGCAATTTAGTATTGCAGATGTCATTCTCTCATACAAATAGGTAAGCCAAATAGCTGCAATTCGGATTGGGACATAATTCCGTCCCCGGCTGTTATAGCGACGCATAGCGCAGCAATTAGTGACCGGCCTGGCTATTTTGACCACCGTGCGATATCGCTAATAATGGAATGGAATTCGTATTGCCGAGCGCACTGTGGGCCTGTATGCCACACAGTGAGCGCGTTAATATTAGCAGTCGCATAAACGCAGGATAAGATTAGCACGTGAATGTTGAAATGACCTGGCTTTGGAATCATCATTATTTAACAGTGAATTTTTTAATATCAACGTGAAGTAGCAGTATGCATACTATTGCATTTCATACGGTGAGTGTTTGCACCGTAGGCCAAATTCCTCCCTCAGTCCTCCATTCCTCCATTCATAGGCTCGCAACACATCTGCAATTTCTTTGGTATTGCAGATGTCCATGGGCAGCGATGACTTCTTACCATCAGGTGGGTCACCTGCTCGTTTGCCGAGTTAACCCATAAAAAAATAAAACTTGTCCCGTATAACAAATCCGAACTTAAAAAACGTCTACAGCAGTCACAGAGCGCTATCATATCTTCCTGCAGTTAACCATAAAAGCGTATGGTATGGACACTAATGGTGTTGGCGCTATTCAAAGCTGCATTAACAGTAATGACTTCACTTCACTAGACTCAAAGCTGCGGGATGTGTTATGCTTCTGATGCACCATGCTGCGTGACCTGCATTGGAAATGGCATCTTATCGCACTGTGCCTTTGGTACAAATTTATTTAATTGTCCCTCTTCCCTTTTACCGATCTGACTGCCTTCATCATGATGAAACTAAATATAATTACTTTTAACAAAAAAGTTAAACCGCCTTCAAAAAATAATAAAATAATTTTGTCAAAAACAGTTTGGGAAGTCGGTGACTGCTATTTGAGTGGGTCTTTTATTTTCGCCACCGACTTCCCAAACTGTTTTTGACAAAATTATTTTATTATTTTTTGAAGGCGGTTTAACTTTTTTGTTAAAAGTAATTTTATTTTGTAATTTTTAGTGGAAAGTTTGTTTAGAAGTACTTGTTAGCCAACTAAACGCACTGCTCCAATAAGACAGCGATGTTTCGGAGTAAACGATATTATCATCGATGTAAACAAATTTTAGATTTTTGTTGATATTTTCAAAACTGCTTAACCGATTTCGATAAAATTTGAACGGGACCACCTCTGAAGTATGACCTACCAAACAAAAAACAATCATTAAAATCGGTCCACAACTGGCGGAGATATCGCGTAACAAACATACAAAAAAAAAAAAAAAACATACAGACGAATTGAGAACCTCCTCCTTTTTGAAGTCTGTTGAAAATACAATATAAATTTAATAAAAAAGGCTTCGGGGCGACCCTTTTACATGGGAAAATAAACATACCGGCAAACTGTGGTGCATATTAGTACTTACTTATTAATTAGTAATGTATTGTTGGGGTTTTCCTAAGAAATCCTTAATTACATTTGAAAAAATACATACTGGTGAACTTGGTTGATGAAACGCCACTTCACTTTCTGGGGAATGCGGACCGCTAATACACAAGCGCAATGCACATCTGGGGAAACATATCTTAACCCCAGATGAAATAAGGGAGCTCACCCCTAACAAAATCCTGCAGTTTATAGTAGATGCAGGGTTTAGCGGTGAACTCCGAATCAATAAGTGGCGATCACAATAGACCGACAACGGTCACAGTGACAATATAGCCATAAATAACAATAAAACAAAGTACCGATGCACTGTGATAGGATGATTTGTTATTAGTCGTCAGACGTGTAGCGTTTATATTTGAATTATTATTTGTTATGAATTAGTCCATTTTTAAGTATTTAGGTTACAACATATTATGTGCTTTAAAAAAGTAACACTCTAAAATAAATCATCATTTAAAAAAAATCATGTAGTTATCTGTTTTTCGCTTTTAATCAACTTAAGAAAAACTAGCTTTGTTATAAAGTTAAGGTCAAGCTTACTTTGCTCAAAGGCACCCGATTATTATAATATAATAATATCGTTGGTGTTGGCGGGATGACGTCACGTCCGGCGGTGGTGACGCTATTTCCGGGTGTCAAGTCCCGCCGTCAACGCTTCCGATGCCGGGCAAGCCGTGCTTAGGTGAGCAAACATTGGTTCTTATTTAGATATATCTCTTATAGTTCGGGAAACATTTGAAAAGGATTCTCTGGATATTATTGCGGTACTTTAATGTTATAGACGTTTTGAGTAACGGTATTAATTTTGTGGAAGAACGGACGCGGGTGGAAAAAATAAAATGTTGACATCGAAATCCATAGTTTCTGCCTACCCCTGTGGGAAAAGCGCGTGAATGTATGTATGTAATACATAAATAACTGGATGAAAAGAGCTAAGGATCGGGCTCTGTGGCGTTCACTTACAGAGGCGTACGTCCAGCTGTGGACAAATACAGGCTGATGATGATGATATAATTATCGAAATTATTAAGGAAAATAATCACGAACGCGAAACATTTACGACCTCAATTGTCCTTACTTGGAGTCTTTATAGAAATTAAAATTTACCACTGCAAACCCACTAGCAAAAAACTTCAGATGTGCATAGTTATTTCGAACAAACTGTACGTATAAAGTTACCACAAAATGTAAATTTTTCTCAGTTGATTTTGAACTTAATTTACAACAGTTTAAGGGTTAAAATGATTTGGAGAAATTTGTCAGTTTTGTGTAACCTGTGACGACTGTACGTTACGATACGCTTAGTATTGTCGATATAAACGGTTCGCTGACTCTTATTAGATTGAGTTTATTAGAATGCGATTTGTTCGGCTTGAAGCGCTTGGATTTTATTGAAATGTGTGTGAAGTCATGTGAATGGATTTATTTTTA
Source organism: Subacronicta megacephala (assembly GCA_958496365.1). Classification (NCBI taxonomy): domain Eukaryota; kingdom Metazoa; phylum Arthropoda; class Insecta; order Lepidoptera; family Noctuidae; genus Subacronicta; species Subacronicta megacephala. Next base: position 9,136,986 of record OY292531.1, on the reverse strand, counting down.
TGTAATTCAAGAGAACCCATTTTTAAGATACTGATATAATATATTGAAATAAAACTACTTTTTAAGGATTTTATCGCGTTATATTGATTATTTTAATTCCCGACGTTTCGGATCCTTTACAGCATCCATCATCACGGGTGAAATGATACTATATTCTGATATATATTTTTATCGCTGTCTCATTAGCCTAGCGGTCCTGCGACTGCTACGCTTGTGATCTTGGGTTAGTTATTGGATTTTTTTATTAAATTTTTGTCTTGGATTTATTAAATCATTGTTTTTTTTTCTAGTCTAAAATTATTTTTTCTTTCTCATAAAATATAGCTATTGCAAAAATGTATTGCCGACTGAACAGGTCTATTTTTGCCAGCACAGTTTTTCATCCCGGGAAAATTTGCATCCATGTCAAGAGGACTATAAAGGTCCAACGTCTTGAAATGGACCTCTGAAGTTAGTGAGCCTCCGTAATATGTGGATTTCTAAAGTGACCTCTAGTCATTTTAGAAATCCACATATTACGGAACATGAGTGTTACCTATCTCTAAAATGAATGCAATTTCTACAGTTTCAAGGAATTCATAGATATCAAATTTAGGTGTTTAAATCCTGAAATTTTTGCATGCTATGAATTTATAGCAAAACATATTTGTGCTATTAACTATATTTAAGACCTTATAAACCATGTTTTAATGCAAAGAAAAGAATTTATTATTATTCATTAATGATTATACGCAATATTCTTGTAACGTTTCGACATGGTTGTTGACATTTCACGCAGCAGAATTCGGGCTACCGTGACGTGGCACAGCGTGACGTTGTTTGTCATAACGCAGCGGGTTGAATAACAATTCGAGCACGTACCAATAGTTGTAACGATTGTTCCTTCGATATTTGAATCTGGCTCGAATTTTTTTTATTGGACAGGCCTGTTACATGAAGGTCCTTTTTCCTAAACGCTTAGTAAACCTTTTTTAAGTAATGACATGGGTTGTGCCGGTTTTTTATTATTTTGTTATCAATGCTTCAGCTAAAATCTATCTACTTTACTAATAATAATCTTAGAAATGTGCCCGTGGATAATAACTATGCTGATCAATAGACTGATCTGAAAAGTTAAGCTGCTACGGTCAGGCTATGGTTGGGTAACCATTGTTTTGACAGCAAGACTTGGGAGTCTTGCTGTCATCAGTCATCAGTCCCAGTTGACATACGAACAACTATAACAATCATCTGTAGTAGGTAGGTAGTCAGAATATCGGTGTTGCCCAAAAGTGGGTTTCAGAGTTCTGATGCTTGAAATGCTGATCGGCTTAAAAAGCCGATGCCAGCATAGCTAGGAAAAGTTAAGTAGGATCATGTAAAGGAAATCGTCTAATAATCAAATATTACTTTTGCATATTACACTCTTATCGATCTAGATGAAGTATTGTCTGAATACAAGAGCTGAAAATTGCCCCACTTATGGTCGTTATTCGTTTCTTCTAGACTTACATCAATCTGAATTTCAATACGCACGTACTTTAATAAAACACGAACATGATATTCCAAATTGACTAACAAAATCCAAATTTGCGAGTAGGTTTGCAGTGGCGGTATTCAAAAACCTTAAGGAATCTAAAAAAACACGTTCATTTCATTTTTAACGGGGTTTTATGCGCGTCGTATGTGACATATTTTGTGAAAACGTACGGAGTATTTTTGCATTCAGTTTAGCTTGACATTCCGTGAATTTTCTTTTTACCTTTTCAAAGACCACCTTACTTAAAACAGATATTTCAAATGATTTTGCGAGAAAACGTTATTTATGAAGCAAATTTTAGATTGGTTTGATTTTTCTGACACATCTTTTGAACAATTTTAATACCGTGAATCTACAGAATCAAATATTCGTATATTTAAAAAAAATATTAACTGAAAATATACAATACTATATAGGTCTTGGCATGGAAAATACATAGAAAATAAAAAAGATAATAATCTTACAATACATTGTAATTTAATGTTTTTAAGAGAAATATTACTAAAATAAAGAAATTTTGAGATGAATATTTAAGTCTTAGTAGTAAATAGTAGAAAAAATATAAATAGGTAAGTAGGTACTAGAATTAACTTGTTTATAATTTAAATTCGGTACCAGAATTAAATTGAGTACAGTTTGTTCGAAATAAGTAAGCCGATCGGAAGTTGTCTGCAAGTGGTTTAGAAGTGGTAAATTTTAATAAAAAGAGTCAGTGTAAAGATAATTAGAGTCGTATATGTTTCACATTTCTAATTATTTTGTTTAGTGATTTCGATATAAATGTATTAAAACACATATTTAAACGATTTTATCACCGCGGTAGTTCGGAACGGCTAACTTCCGGTCGGCTTACTTATTTCGAACAAACTGTACCTAAGTATAACAATTTATTAAATCAATTTTGAAAATGGAACTTTTATGCACTGCGAAACACTTAATTACTGCGCTGATTACAGCGCAATAATTAAGTGTTTCATTAGAATAACATTACATATTTTAAAAAGCAAATCCGATCATACATTGTGTCGTGCTTTTATCACGTCAAGTTAGCAGGGAGTGGCGACGGCCATTACTGTCAGTTTGTGGCTCAACACCGACACGAGATACATTGTGTCTATTTTATACATGCACAATATGCCTGACACATTTCAAAGACGTGATCTATCACCTCGTGAAGGCACCGAGTTTGTATTAGAGCGAATATAAAATACACCTTGCCTTGAGATAAAAAATAATCAAGATATTATTTCTAGCTCATAAGAAGATTGTTGATAAAAAAATAAAAACACTAGGTTATAATAATCTCAAACAGATTGTTAAAATAATGTACGTCGAGGTGAATAGGGGAGTTTTTTATACCTAAAATTTCCTTTAAAAAAAATACTGTGAAACTGTTCAAATAAAATGTGACAGAAAAGCTTCATGTTGAAAGTTTATATTTTCCTTTCCTCAACCCATTACTTTGTCCTACTGCTGGGCACGGGTCTCCTCTCAGAACGAGAGAGGGATTAGGCTATAGTCCACCACGCTAGCCTAGTTTAGAAAGTTTATATTTCAAAAACTTAAAAAGAAATAAGAATATGTCCTTAATTGCCTACCTGGAGTCATAATAGTAGATAAGTGTGTCATCCTGCATTTTTAGGTATGAAGACTGGAACTTACAAAATTATAACTTTATCTTAAAGAAAACATTAGAAACGGTTGATGATTTAAGTAAAAAAAATTGTCAGCATAAAAAAAAAATTGCAAGTTTCAATTGATGCGGTAGTCCCATATTTAATCTTCAATATAATTGTATTAGTAACTAAATAGTCTTTGACACCCCTAATTGATGAACTGTGGCCTGCGACCTTCGGAAGCCGAGGCCATTAATTTGCCACATGACGCATTTAGTATTACTGGCGCATTTAGGGTTGATACCGCTTGGAGCTTAGCCAAACCGTAAGGGAAAATGAGCGTAAAGATAGATAGAGCCCGTGACTTATGGTGTTTCGGTTCAAATGATTCGGACACGTTGCATTAAGAGCGATAGAGTGCGTTGTATTCTTTGAAGTTACTGATGTCACTTTGATTGTGCTACTAGGAGAATTGATGAGAGTATTTTTCGGTTGTAAGTTGCCTCTCGCCTACCATGGACGCAAGGAATCTTGCAACAAAATTAATAAATAGTTATCCAATGTAAAAGTGTAAAAAATACTTTTAATCCCCCAAGGAATTCCTCCACGATTCTTGTAGCTAAATTAATAGGTAGTTACTCAATGTGTTTACTAAATAAAGTAAAAATATATTTAAAAGCAAGTTTTTATAGTCCGCCATATTGGATTTAAATTGAAGTCACTTAGACTAACCATGTATTGTCATCCAAGCTAAATGTGTATGCAAAATTTCAGCTCAATTGGTTATGGATAACTGCTTTGAAACTTAGTTGCAAGATTTGACACGAACAAACATATTGACATAACATAACATACCATCACGCCTGTATTCCCCGAAGGGTTAGGCAGAGGTGTTCTTAATGTACACCCACAGTTCGCCGGTATGTTTAGGTCCCATGTAATAGGGGGCGAGCCTATTGCCATTCACCGGGCACAAATACAGACTCCGAGCTGCTACTGAGAATTTCATAGAAAAATTCAATAACACTTTGCTCGACCTGGGGATCGAACCCAAGACCTCTAGCGTAGCAGTCGCGATTGGGACCACTAGACCAACGAAGCAGACATATTGACATGTCATAAAAAAACATTTTGGGCTCAAAAGTGAATATACAGTTTGAGTTTTCCGAGCCCTAAGGCTGATGCGCTTAGCTCGCCAAATGAAAATGTTATTACATTCGCAAATTGTAGGTCTAAAATAAATTCTGGGTTCATAGTAATAATATTAGCTCAGTACCTAACTTCTTTTGTTAAAAGAACCTGACTTTTTTTTCAAAGCTAGCAGTATTCGGAATATTCTCTATCAAATCCGATAAAACACCTTAGCCTATATACACACCAAGTTAACACGTCGACAAGTAACCCCGATACAAATACAAAAGTAAAGATTTCCAGTTCATAAATTCTTGGTATTTTTGTTTTTGACAACGTCTTTAATTTCTCAGAGCGAAATAATATGCGCAAAGACCTTTGAAGTAAGTAAAAAATATTTCTCTTTATAGCCGGTACAAAGAATGTTAATAAATACCACCCAGAATATTTGTGACTAGTCAAGAAAAGAGATTATTCGTAGAAACGTTACAATATAAAAGTATTTTTCTAGCGTTTGCTAGTTGGAAATATTAGTAACATAACATACCATTTCGTCTCGTATTCCCTGAAGGATTGGTCAGAGGTGTTCTAATGTACACGCACATTTCGCCGGTATGTTTAGGTCCCATGTAATAGGGGGCGAGCCTATTGCCATTAACCGGGCACAAATCCAGACTCCGAGCTGCTACTGGGAATTTTATAGAAAATCCAATAACACTTTGCTTGACCCGAGGATCGAACCCGGGACCTCTAGAGTAGCAGTCGCGCTTAAGACCACTAGACTAATGAGGCAGTTCTTTCTAGAGTAGAACGTATAGAAGTCATCATCATCATCAACCCATAATTATATTGTCCCACTGCTGGGCACGGGTCTCCTCACAGAATGAGAGAGATTAGGCTATTATATTATTTATTATATTAGGCTACGTACGGAAGTATTTAATTAAAAATACAAGTAATGAATATTTTAATCAAAACACCAACTCCTTTAAAACCTTCACGGTGTCCCCGCTTGATCGTATCACAATCGAAGGTATGCAGTCCAATGCCGTTTCAATTTCCTTCCAGTTGATAGCAATCAAGCGAGCCTCAATCGATAGGGTAGTGGGTACGGTGGCAGCACATCAAGTTACCACAAAGTGTCAAATTTTCTCAGTTGATTTTGAACTTTACTTCAATATCTTAAGGTTTATCATCATTTGGAGAAATTTGACAGTTTTGTATACGTTGACCTGCTGGCGATTGTACATAGCTCGGCGTCTCACATTCCCTCACGCGAAGAACGTCTTCATCCCTACCGTTATTGGAAAATTCCACACAAAATTATTATACATCAACGTACGTTTCCAATACAAGCGGCCATTGTTGTGACATACGCGAAAGTCGCAATTTACTAAAATATTAATTTTCTAGTCAAAGAAAAATTCGGCATAAGGCAGGGTTCGATCCTGCGGTTAATTACAACCGATGCTTTACCAACCTGTGATGTCGAATTTCTTTTCCACATTTTACATCTTTAGGTGACGTCATCGTATTTTACTGTTGAATTTCTTGGCAACATTGATAGTGTTTCAAGAATCGGTTACAAGTGTGAGATACAGTATTTCATTATAACTTACGCAGATTTGTAAAGCCTACGGGTAGATCAGTAAACTTTTTAAATGGACTTACGGTACAAGAGAGCATTGTAATCCTAGAAAAATGCATTTTTAAACAAGATTTCTTAATCTAGGAAGAAATCAATGCTTACTAGGAAGGAGAGAAAAAAGAAGATATATTTTTAATTGAATTATTTTAATATGAATACGCATTGCGACACGCTCTTAGTAAGCTTTTTGTATCGAAAAGGAGGTTTCAATTGATATTGTATTTCTTTAAGCGTAAAAAGATTTATGAGACAGAATACGCACGTATTAATTTACGAGCGAAGGGATCGGGGTTAGAAACTGTCGAGTAATGAAATAAAATATTCTTCGAGCAGAAAAAAATTCAAGATTTAAGTGTGGGTCTCCATTTCTTTTTCATCTTTTGAAGAGTGAATTTTATACGGGTTTCCGTTTATTGTAATACAAATCTTTGGAGAAAATGTTAGCCAGGTGACTGGACTATAATCTCAACCTCTCAAACTGAGAGCAGTACCTACTAAGGCTTCAAGAATCCTTAACGATGCGTACTGAAAAACCACAATGTACAGGCTCCACGTAAATCGGATGTCAGTATGTCGAACTTAATCCGACTAAAAACTTTGGTCACCCCAACAGGCTGAACAAAATTTTCCAAATAGGATAAATATATAAAACTTAATATAGAATGTAATATAATATATCTTCAACTCAATTCTGTACAAATTCTGATTCAAGGTTCATAAAAGTGCCAATAATAATAAAATATTATTCATGTCCCAGATTATGACATTCCCGCCCACGTCACACTTTCGTATCTTATCGCTTTGTCATATAGACGTGACATAAAACCGATACGGGATTTTATTGTTTATCCATAAATCCGAATATGTTTTTATTCAGCACTCATCTTTTAAATCGATTGATCGCCTTCACTTCTTGTTAGCGAATATGCGATCAAAATAGGAACACGATTGGTTTTGGTGGCTCGACTGTAGGTTCTATTCTCGTATGCAAAGAGTTTATATTGATTGTTATGGAGCAGCGACTTTTCGAATAATGAATCGCGGGCTCTTCAAAACCATGTACGTATAACACTAGGGCAGTGTTGGACTGGAGATTTACTCCTTTAATTGTGAGAGGTAATTTGTGCAGTACGAAAGTAAATGGGTTGATAATGATTATATGTGAAGCTACAATTCAATAGTTACAACTACACTTACATAGTCCTTTTTAGTAGATACTAGCTTTCCGCCCACGGATTCGACCGCGGGATTTCTTGGCTTTTCTGTATTATTTTATGTATGTATCTCTATATATAAAAATCAATGCCTCTTTTCGTTGTAATTTTATAACTCAAGAACAGGCTCATCTATCCAAACCAAAATGTTTAGGGTTTGTTCGGACTATTTAGTAGATGGTTTGTGTGAAGTTTGCACAAAATCGTTCGAGCGGTTCTTCATTTATCAATTTTTTTTACATACATATTATTGTATGGGAAAGTCAAAAAAACACGCGGGCAAAGCCGTGGGCGGAAAGCTAGTTATACATAAAAAATCTTCTTGAATCACTGTATCCATTGGTGAAAACAGCATGACAATCGGTGCAGTAGTAGTTTTTGAGTTTATCGCCAACAGACAGACAGACAGACAGATGGACAGACGCGGCGGAGGACTTTGTTTTGTAGTGATTTCATCTGTAATATGGGTATTAATACGATTATTAATAGAAAAAATACTTGAGTTGAGCAACAATAAAAAAAATCTCATTTCCTTGACAGACATCAATATATTACGTGACTTTTTGTGGTGTTTTCCTTAGAAGTATTACTGATATATGTAAGAGCTTTTCATACTTTATTTTCGTGGCACAATGTAAAGATGGTTTGGGCATGTAGAGGGTATTGAAGGACAAAGATTGACGAAACAAATTTATTGGTTGTTCTTCAAACTATGTATTGGAAAAACCGACCTCCGAATCCATGACGTACTGTATATACACCCGAAATTCGGTTCGTTTACGTCCCATGTCATACGGGGCGAGCCTATTGCTATTAACCGGGCACAAATCCAAACTTCGAGTCGCTAATGGGAATTACCGATAAATTGAAACTAGGTAAATACATTTCTTATAAAATTATTCGGAAAATAAGACTCAGTATTTTTATAAAGATATGAATTTTCTAATAAAATAAATTGCTAGTGAAAGAAAAATTTGATCTCAGGCAGGATTTGAACCTGCGTCTCTCTGGTTAAGGACACCAGACGCTTTACCAACTAAGCTATCGAGACCACTGCCTGTGATGTCGAATTTCGCTTCCATATTTTACGTCTCCAGGCGACGACAATATGTTTAATGAAGAATGAATTGTAATTAAATGCCATTAGAGTTTAAAACTAGGAGTTTCATTATTCATTTTACCATTACATTTAAAACATTGTTTCGTCATTGTTTCCTACGAATTCGACGTCCAAACTCATAATTAAAAAGCTCTAGGGCTTTCATGTCAAAATGTATAATGGCGGGCTCGACCTACCATTATATATTTTGGCATTGCAATTATTCTAATTGGCTCTGTATAAAATCTTTTTGGCATGATTTTGTTTATCGAATGTGTTTTATTTAATGTTTTTTTAGAAAAAGAGTACTAGTATTCTTGTTAACCCCTCGTGCTAACTAGCCCCCTATTACAAGGAATGATGGTGATGTTATGGTTTAGATAAGCTTTAAGTTAGTTTAAGATATATCACTATCACTTCATTATACTGAAAAAAGACTAGTTATACTAAAAGTATACCGTTCATTGACAACCCGCAGCAGGCTAGCGTGGTAGACTATAGCCTATTCTCTCTTATTGGAGGAGATCCCTGCCTAGCCGTGGGACAGTAAATAGTTTGATGATGATGAATTTAAGACCTGGCTTTTGTTAGTCCATCTGCGTAACAAAAATTGACCTGCTAACTCATGAAGGTGAAAAAAGTGAACCAAAGCATACGGCCGAAATAATAGCCATTACACCTCTTGATCTCAGGCAATTTATGCCCAATGGCTCAGTAATATATAAAAATATGTAAAAAAGAGTGTAGTGATAGCCTAGTGATATGACCATTGGACTGCCAAGTCAAAGGTCTCGAGTTCGAATCCAAGGCACGCACCTCTGACTTTTCGAAGTCATGTGCGTATTATTAAAATTAATTATCACGCGCTTAAACGGTGAAGGAAAACATCGTGAGGAAACCTGCATGCCTGAGAGATTTTCTTGACGGCATGTGAATTCTGCCAACCCGCAGTAGGCTAGCGTGGTGGACTATAGCCTAATCCCTCTCGTTCTGAGAGGAGACTCTTGCCCAGCAGTGGGACAATGTAATGGGTTGATGGTGATGTAAAAAGGAATTTAAATATCACTTATCCAGTTTTTAGGATAAGGTTACAGAGTACTCTATGCAAAAATGTTTTATCATTACACTGATGTACAACGAAACATTAATTTTCAAAGCGTATATACGTGTGAAAAGTTACAGCCACCAAAATTCGGTGTGAAATTCATTTTCATTTTTAGTAACAATAAACCTTAGTTAGAGCAGGGTTTTACGTATGAGCCGTCTCGGGGCTCGTAGCCGTGCTACGTGTGTTGTAGCAAACCTGCTACGGCGTAGCTGTCGTAGCGCTGTCAGACTTTGTAGCACAAGTTTATTTCTAAGCAAGGTTTTAACGGTTGGTTTTAGTATGTTATAAAGTTCATAGTATAGAAAGTTAACATGCAAATTTATCAAAGCCTTTGTTCACTGGGGTATATTAAAGTTACCATTAAAGTTTATATAATTACATTCTAGACGATAACTTACATTGTTCTATCATAAATAATAAATATTCATAGATTCTTAATATCCGTTTTTACACACATAGGGAACGTCAACTTCATTTAGTTATAACATACCATCACGCTTGTATTGTCCGAAGGGTTACGCAGAGGTGTACTAATGTACCCCCACAATTCGCCGGTATGTTCAGATCCCATGTAATAGGGGGCGTTCCTATAAATTTCATCACAATCAGAATATACACATGTACAGAAAAAGAAAGCTTGAAGAAGGTTATCTTGAAAAATCTCCAATCTTCTAGCCTTCTAACAATATTGACTATTTCAGTAACTTTAGTCGCAGTTCTAAAAAGCAACAAAGTTTCTACTGTAGTGGTTCAAAGTCTTTTAAAGAAGATCGCACAATTACTCATTTCCATTACCCAGTCGGTGGTCCAGACGTTGACGTACTCGTATTGTAACCTCGAAACATTTCTAACTTTTATTATCTCGCCTTTTTAAACGTCATTTTTAATTTTCTTTTAAGTCGTACTTTTTTAATTAAAATAATCCTCGTCTCGTAATAAAAGAAAATCTTTACTTACTTTTTCATGCGAGCGTCAACAATGCGAAATGAGCTGTGAAAATTCAGGGTACTTGTAGTATCTGTGAATAGAGTATAAGGGAATAATTATTTTTTTTCGTAATAATTATGATTTAAAACAGCAGTGATAGCCTAGTGAGTGATCTGAAAGATCTTGTGTTTGAAAGGCTCACAACTCACTTCAAAGACTTTTCGTAATAATGTGCGTATCAATAATAGATTATCACTCGCTTATAACGGTGAAGGGAAACATCGTGACGGAACTTTCATGCCTGAAAGATTTTCTCGGTGGCATGTGAAGTCTGCCAATTGCAAGAGACTAGTGTGGTGGATTATAGCCTAAACCCTCTTATTGTGAGAGAAGAAACTGTGCTTAGCAGTAAGACAGTAAATGGGTTGATGCAGATGATTATAATTCTGGGGAGTCTTTTGCGTCTTTTTTCATTTTCAGTAAAAACACTAGAAGGCAATAACAATAAAGGTTTAAGGCAATTAACATACGAATGGATGTTTGAATACGACAATGAGTTAGTATGAGAAGCCAAAACATGACTAAAAACGACACACGAGTATCAAATGCTCTCCACAAGAACGTTCATTAATACCATTTAAACTTTCACCAAAGCTTTTTCACTTAAACTGGAGTTAAAACTCCGCTCAACTTAGCGACAGAGATTAGTAGCTCATTTTATTGTTTTAATCATCGACCATTACCACTGTTTTACTGCTCACTTGATATAGGTCAGTTTATTTAACGCAGTGTTAACTCCCATATATTTTAGGTGCCATAAAACCTTAGTTACGTTGTTACAAGTAAAAGTAGGAGATGAAGTCGTAAGTATGTTATATGTAACGCAAGAATTGTGTAAGGCTGTTGTTTTACTGCGAGCGAATAAAAAATCTATAAAGAATCTTAATAAAAAAAAAACAACTGAGTAGTTGGAGGTGTTCAATTGTCAATCAAGCGATGGAGGTTTTTAAGCAAAAAGGCCAATTCCGGTAATTAAAAATGTTATAAATTATATTTTTAATCTAATCTCAGTGTCATTAATGTCGATTTTTCTATAAAATAATTTACACAAGCATGTAGATTGTAGCTAGTATAAATATTTTATGATATTAACTATATAAGTTACTATAATGATATCTATAATAATAACTCTGAAAGTTACTCCGAAAAATGCCATTTATCATGGACAGATTTGTTTTGTTGAACCGTTGTTTTGGCGACCACACTACCCCGTTCTTACGATATTGAAGTAGCGACATATTATTGTTTATCCCGTGATATGATAAGAAATAAACAGTTGCACGCTAAATTACTGATCGCTTTCAGTGTGAGCGGGCCATTACAAAGGCAAATTCTATGAAATAGAACATACAGTGACTTCTAATGTATGTATATGTGACTTCTTTATGTAGTTTTATATAACAACATAAGTTTTTATTATAAATTAGTCTAGTCTAAATTTAAAATAAAGAGAAAACATAGTTACTGTTACTGTAAAGTGAAGTTTTAAATATTTTTTGTATTATTATTGACTGCCTCGTTGGTCTAGTGGTCCCAATCGCGACTGCTACGCTAGAGGTCTTGGGTTCGATCCCCAGGTCGAGCAAAGTGTTATGGAGTTTTTTCTATGAAATTCTCAGTAGCAGCTCGGAGTCTGGATTTGTGCCCGGTGAATGGCAGTAGGCTCGCCCCCTATTACATGGGACCCAAACATACCGGCGAACTGTGGGTGTACATTAAGTGCACCTCTGCCTAACCCTTCGGGGAATACAGGCGTGATGGTATGTATGATGGTATGTATTTAGAGCAAACTATTTATGGTTATTTATTATTATGTTTTTGAAATGCCGTGATATACTGCCTACCCCATGGTAAAAGTCGTTTAAATAATATTTAAGTTAGGGTGTTTATAAAACATTTTCATCCGTAAACCCTATTCTTGAAATCTTTGTATAACGACGTTTTTCAATGAAAATATCAAAGTGACCTAAAAAAACATAACATACCATCATGCTTGTATTCCACGTAGCATTAGGCAGAGGTGTACTCACACCCACACTTCGCCGGTACGTGTTCGGTCTCATGTAATAAGGAGCGAGCCTATTGTCATTTACCGGGCACATATCCAAACTCCGAGCTGCTACTGAGAATTTCACAGCAAAAAAGACCGAAAAAACTAAATAATACAATGGATCTGCTCGGTATAACAAAATCATACGAAATCACGTTCCGTTTTGACGTTGCTTTCCAGACAAAGCAGAAAAAGCTTTTATTTTCATAGTGTGCCCGCCAAATTGCATTTACCAAAAGATTGGCGACATTCAGACTTCGTATAAAAAAGGAGGCTGATAGACGGTCTGATCGTTATTCTGACCACGTTCGGAATATAAAAACGCGTGGCGAATACTCCAAACGTCAGACGGGCTGTGGTTGACATTCCGATGTTCAGAACTTGGACTTTTGTGGAGCTGAAGAATTCTTATTGATGCGGATATAACTTCATGTGTATTGTATGGAATGTTTATTACTCCTTTCATGGATTATTATGTCCATTACTAGTTTTAACACGCGGCTTCGCTCCCGTGGACGATAAGAAAAAAAATGTGATGATCTCATCTTTCAGCGGATCTGCATAGAATAGAGCGGTCAAATTCTATCTCGGAATAAATAAAATTTCAGTTTGTGAACTTAAACTACTATAATATTTAATTAAACCTATGCTGTCTATCTGCACGATCCCCTCCGTGGGTGAAAGGTTCCTCTAAAGAAGCCCATTTTTCTCTATCTTGAGCTAATTTTATCCAGAATGTACCTGCAATTTTAATAAGTACCTATATCCCAGAATATGTGCAATTAATTAATCAATAAATTGACATAAGATGTACGCACGGCTACACTTTAAGCTTGTACATATCCAGTATCGAGTGACCTCGCATTGCAAGCGCTTAACGCACAATGCGAGGCCAGCATATACTGGATTAAATTTAGTTATTCCAATTATGTATTTCTTTATAAATCGCTTGTACTACCAAGACAAAATAGAAAGAAAGAAAGAAAGAAAGAAAGAAACGTTTAATCACTATAAAAACAGCGAGTACATATAAACACAAGCAACAATAAATATTAAAACTAAACAAACAGAAGGTACGATGGCCAGCACATCAAGCCACCACAAAATGTCAAATTTTCTCAGTCGATTTTGATCTTAATTATAACAATTTAAGGATCAAAATCATTCGTAGAAAGTCGACAGTTTTGTATAACCCGATGTGCTGGCGAGCGCACATCGCCGCTGTTCATAGCAATAAGGTCCCCACTCAGCGTAATGCTGCAGCGCCTTAAGTCGCTGCAGCGCTGATTTTCAGTGGGGCCTAGATGACGTATGACCTCACTCAGCGGTGGTGTCCAATAAGCATACAATGATACAACAAAAACCATAGGAATGTGTTTTGGCACTCACGAAAATATCAATCCTATCTACATTTTTTTAACAAAGCTATTTTTTTTTGCAAGTCACTATACTACTAATAAACAAATAGGTACCGATAAATAAATATATACATAAAAACAAATAAATAATAAAATATGAATATCGATGTAAAATCATTTACCTGCGGCAAAGCAACCATTAAAATTTCACGGTGTATAAATCTATCGCGATATTGTTGTATAGGCAACTCATTGCAGGCATGGGAAAAGAATTTCTAATCATTTCCTTGCTCTTTACTATAGTTGAACCGATACGTCTTGATACTTGCGACAGCTTGTTTTAAATTGCTTCGTCATGATCGAACTCCAAAACTTGCTTCCTCGACTTGGCATATCTAAAATCCTAAGGGATATCTATGCATCGAATCCACCTTCATCACTTGCAGCTCACGTACAAGTCGTGAACTACTAACTTTCAACATAGTACTTATCTAATAAAAGTGCCATTATAACGTAAACCTCGGGGAACCATGTTTTATGCGGTGTGTTATATGTGCCAACACGGAGTAGTAAGTATATGAAGTGATAACATTATGTTTTTTTTTTTTTTATGGGATAACTCGGCAAACGAACAGGCGAGCAGTTGCCGAGCCTATTTAGGGAAAGGGAGGTGAAGGAGAAAAGGAGAAGGAAGGGGATTGGGGGAGGAATTGGGCCTCCGGCCCTCTCGCTCACCGAACGAAGCGCAGTAACGAACGCTACTACTCGGACGTCGGTCTTCTGCGAGAGTGTGGTACTTCCCCGGTCAAGCCGGCCCATTCATGCTGCGAACAGCGTGGCCCTACCACAACAAAACCTGTATGTATCCTACTTAAAGGCACGATCTTAATATTTTTAAATATTTCAAGATTGATTGTACAATCAATATAATAAATTGATTGTATCGTTGGCCTTTTTTATTTCCTTTTTACTATCACGCCTGTATTAACGAAGTATTAGGTAGAGGAGTACTCATGTAAACCAACACTTCCAAAAAACTTCAACATGATTAAGTGCCATGTAGGTATTAGGGAGCGAGCCTATTTTATCTCCGATGTGGTAACGTACCAGGATAAATTAATATTTAATTAATTATCTTTAGTATTTATCGCACTCGCGTAACCACGTACGTAAGCATAATTATAATATAATTATGTCAATCAGCCACTTCATATTCGAGCCTGTGCACTGGAGAGCGTGCACAAGTCATCGCTCCATTTTTTCTTCATCCTGGTTATTCCTCTAAGTTTTCCCTGTTCGACGACCTTGTTAACGCCTGAGTATTTGCCTACAAGACCGTGTTAGCTGAAATTTGTGTACTTGTGTGTACTCTATTTTCTTTTATCATGTCATATTTCGTGTGTTCATAAGTCGTATATTTGTTAATTATATTAGTTTTCTTGATAATAAATTGTTTACATGTATTTTTATATTATTAATATAATTATGACAGTAAGAAAGAAGCATTTCAATATTTTATGACGTTTATAGAGGAGGTTACAAGCTTAATCTTTTATATTTAAAATTAAAATGAATCGCCGAAATGTATGTACGCCCATAACTTCCGAACGACTACACCAATTTGGATAATTCTTTTTTGTGTTTTTTATTATCAGGACAAGGTTTGTAGGTATACCTATAAGAAAATTTAAAAAAACAATCGAATAGGTTTTTAAAAAAGATCACAATATGAAATATTGCAGTGCGAAGTTCAAGATAAGCTAGTGAGTACCTAATAAACATAAAAAAACCAAAACGTTTATTGAAAGTTTTTGTCTTCATACGATTAATCTTAATGTCGATTAATGATGGAGCCTTTACTTTCTGCCAACTAAATTTAAAGTTATACTGACAAGAATTACCTACCACAATTGGCTAGAATTTCATGTACTTGAAAATACATAAAACTTCTACACCCTACTCAAAAGAGAGCTGTATTTAATAGAAACTACATTTAAATGTATTTAGGAACATGTAGATACAGTTTCTACGTGTGAAAACTTTCGAGAATATCTCAGACGACTGGTGATATTTGCCTTCCGTCACTTCCTGTCAGCATGGTAGACTATAGGCAATATAGCTCAACCTCTCTCATTCAGGGAGGACACTCAGCAATGAGTAAATGATGATGATTTGTAATAGTTATGTATAACTAAATTGAAAACTTGAATAAACTTTGTATCAAAACCGTCGTGATGATTATTTAATAGTACTAACAGCAGAACAATTAGGTAACCATTAAAACGTAACAGCTAAAAGGGACAGTGGTTGGAACATTAACAACGCTTCTCCACACCCACTGAACACTATTAATGGCCATACTATTACCTAATTACGTATAGATTAGTTTTCCTTCTAATTGTAATTTCCTAAAGCTGGCTACAAGTTTATATTAACATTTTCGCTGTTCAATCTAAATAGTTATTTTATTTCCCTATACAAAAATAATATTTATTACAACGTAACATACCATGACGCCTGTTTTCCTCGAGGGTTAGGCAGAGGTGTACAAATGTATACCCACAGTTCGTTGGTATGTTTAGGTACGATGTCAAAGGGGGCGAGCCTGTTGCCATTAAACTTTTGAAATTGATTTGAGATTTGAGAATTTCATAGAAAAACCCAATAACACTACTTGACCCGGGGAAACGAACCCTCGCTTGGGACCACTAGAATATTGACGCAGTTATACATTAGAAACAGTTATAAAAAAATACAAATTTAAAAGATGTATAAATGTGGACGAAGCAAAAGAAGTATGCAAGAATCGTAGCAAATGGCGTTTTGTAGTTTCTGCCTACCCCTATGGGAAAAAGGCGTGAGTGTATGTATGTATACAATTCAAATACATTCCTTGAAAAATATGCCGTGTAGCTCAAATAAAAGATAGAATGAGACTGTGATAAAAAACATTCCGATACTAAATAAAGAAACCTTAGATTTAAAACTGGTATTACAAATATTCCTTTCCTATCCTATTTACGGACTTGAGTACAAGGCCAACTAGTACTTCATCACCTTTAAATATGAAATATTATGTTGAGCGGTTTGCGTAAAGGTATACTCGTTAATTTACAGACAAACAGTTCAGCTTCGTAAGCCACGTAATTAACTTGGAAACTTGAAACTTGTTGGTAATGAAGTCAGGCGAGATTCTCTCACGAATTACGAAAGGTATTCTCAAGTTTCCTTCTTCGTTTAAAAGTGTCAAAATTTATCATAAAAAGTATCTATCATGATTTTGACAAGAGAAGAAAAGTTTCTTGCCGAGAAATAATATTACTTCATTATTCATCGGCCTCATGCGAGAATGGAACGTTAGAGGTTCTCGGTTCGACCTTCGATTCCCGATTCCGATGGTCGAGAAGTGTTATTGGGGTTTTGCAGCTCGAAGTTTGGATTTGGGTCCGGTTAATGGCAATAGGCTTGCCCCTATTAGGTATATGGGACCTTAACGTGACGGCGAAATGTGGTTGTTTATTAGTACACCTCTGTCTACCCCTGCGGGAAACACAGGCGTAATGGTATGTTATGTATGTAAATAAAATTACCGACATAGAAATCGATGGCTTTTCTTTGAATTGTAGACAAGGACAAGGACATTTGTATTAAGTATTTATATTGTTAGAAATTGCTTGTATAAGATCGGACATTGTACTGTATTGTACATTGTATTGTATAGTCATTTTGTACATCAGAAAAGTCAGCTTATACTGGATATTTATAAACGTCTATCGATATCGTAGCAGAAAATAGTATCAATTGTCATTTTAAGCAGAATCCGATTTCGCTAAGATCTAAAATATCCGTTAAGAAAACTATTTTCAAGCAAAAGTTTTAGTAGGTAGGTACTCAGTTGTGAATAAGTTATAGTTTATGTCGCAATTCTAAAACGAAAAAATATTTTTTTGCGTCCTATGCAAAACGATCGATGTTTGTACATAGTTTGAGCAATAAATATCAGGCATTACCAAAATCCGCTGAATCAAGAATTTATACCTTTAAGACTTTATAAATGTGATTTAAATACTTACAGTACGCTGTTTCAGCACAGAACACGTCTTATTGTAGAAAATAAATAGCTAAATGAAGTGCTTTCGCGGAAGCCATTATAATAATATCTATGTAAGTCTCATTTTTAATCATTTGCCACTGCTCTATTATGAAAATAGTACAGTGTTTTTCTTTAATTTTCTTTTACGCAAAGGCACTTGGTTTTAATGGGTGTCGTGCCTTCATTAAATATAAAGGACATTTTTATTGCTGATTTCTAGAGAAGCGTTATTTATTGTATTTGTATGAATTTTAATAGACCTGGAGATTTTATTCTCTAGTTTATTCTAAAATCGTGTAATTGTCATAGTGAACTTTGTATTAATTACTCGTAGTGTGGGACACTGGGGCACGACTGCGGGCAGGATTCGAACCTTCTGGTTAGGTACACCAGACGCTATGACCACTAAGCCACAACGAGTCCCACTAGCCAGCTCGAAATTTGCCTTCACATTTTTTAATTTACGTCTGACGTCACGAGGCGACGTGAGGTGACGTCACGTAAGGGGTTACCAGTGTGGTGGGACGAGGGCTTGCATTCTGTAAACATATTAAGTCCCCTGGGCCAATGAGGAATAACTTTTTCATTATAATTTATTTTGAGTATCTTTTGAGTAGCTGCCTAAACAGATATTTCACGAAACAAAGAGAAAAGGAAGCATTTTGTTGAGATAATTTTGACAGGGGATACCTCCGGGCGTCTATGGGTTGAAGTAACGCCATAACCAGGTTACTTTCCATTGCTGTGCTATCATTATTGTTGAAAACTCTACTTTAGTTACGACAGGTCTAAGGAGTACAGTTGATATCATTTCAGTATAGAAACCTAGTCTTAGTAGCCGATAAAAGCAATCCAACAGAGTTCCTACCCAAACTCGAAGCATACCGCTGATAAAAAAAATTCACGATGTGAAAGCAGTAATCCAGCCATGCATCCGAATGGTTACAGAAGTCTTGTTATCAACACTGTTTTTTTTATCTAGGTAAATTAATAAATATAGTCAGCTTGAGGCTTTTTTAACTGTGGTTTGAGTCTCGTAATCAATAAGTCCATCTGTTAGGTATGTATCCAATTTTCCATTAAGAAAACTATTTTATCAAGATCTCTAAATTTTTTAATTAGATTAACAAATATATGGACTTCCTTCTATAACTGCCTCATTATTCTAGTGGTCCTAAGCACGCTCTGCTACGCTAGAGGTCCATTGCTCGATTCCCGGGTCGAGTTATTGAGTTATTCCATGAAATTATCAGTAGCAGTTCGCAGTTTTGATGTGTGCTCAGTTAAAGTCAATAAGCTTGCCTCCTATTACATTGGACCTAAACACACGGCGAACTGTTGGTATACATTTGTACACTTCTGCCTAACCCTTCGGAGAATACAGTAAAAAAAAAAAGTTTTATTTTTCTTATTACACATTTACATAAATACTTAGTTGATGGCGTCTCCTTTTAAGCATATAAATGCCTGTGCGAGGAGGTCGTGATGGTAAGTTAAACAAATACATAGTGTTGCCATGTTTCAAATGTTACGATCAATTCCATATCCATTGGTGTGCGGGCATGGCAGTATCTGATGGGCTACAATAGCTGGCACAAAGCCTAATATCCTTTACCGGTTACATCGGCTTAGCTCTTTGAAACATGGAATGATGGTCCCCCTATATACTGTCTGTGTAACTACCTTCCTATGTATTTAAGCTTGATACATATCAAGCTTAGTTGGTAATGGGATTATGAATCCTTATTATAAATACCAGTGTTTTGTTAATCATTTATTATTATAAGTAGAACACAACATAATATACCTGCCATCACGCCTGTATTCTCCGTAGAGGTTAGACAAAGGTGTACTAATGTGCACCCACAGTTCGTCGTGTAACAATAGGTCCCATGTAATAGGGGGCGAGCCTATTGCCATTAACCAGAAACAATTCCTAGCCCCGAGGTGCTACTAAGAATTAATAGAAACCTGGGTGTCGAATCCAGGACATTTAGTCACGCTTAGGACCACTAGTAATCTCAATTTCATTGACTTCTTAAAGCAATAAGTGCAGGAGAAATCACTTAAAGAAAAAAAACAAGAGTGCAATGGACAATATTGTCGACATGTCGTCTAGACTAACTTTGTGAAATGCCTCTTCATTCTGCAAAATTGCATCTCCCGCTTCACTTCGCCAAACCTTTAATCCAAGAATGCTCTGTAAGTTGGTTGGAAACTTGAAACTAGATGAAGCGGTCTTTTGATTGTGTTCCTAGAAAATGTCTCGCTTGTTTCAACAACAGAAGTCGTCAAGAAATTTTCGCTCAAACTAGGCATTCCCATATAACGGGTAGGAAAGACATTCCCCAAATTTACTTGGAATAATCCTCTGTAACGGACATTTAGACGGGGTGATGACAAAGCGAGATTAACGAGACAAACCTTCCCTGAGAACACCAGTTATTCCTTCAAAAAACTCCGTTAATTGCTCAAAGATAACGGGATAGTATAAATTAAAGTCCGTTTTTCAACGTTAAAATATTCTTGGCAAAGATTTATTTTGGGCAATTTGCGCTTTTTGCCTACGTTTGAATTAAGAGCGCGGGTCAAAAATAAAAAGTCAGCTTATTTTCGGTTCTTACCATTTTAGCGGTCATTATTTAGGTTCTTTATTTTCGGAATCTAAATGATCCTTTTTGTAATATTTCATTCCTTATTTAAATTACTAATATTCCATAACTCTTCAAGTAATACTACTGATATAATACAAAATCTATTATTCCGGTCATCGGGGGGGGGGGGGGGGGGTAGGTACGGAATTCGCGCAAGCTGTTTTTATTTTGGCTTTAATGAATTCGAAAATGTATAAGATAAAGAATGCCTAAAGCGAGAGTAGCAGAGTAAAACTAGTAATTAGGTAAAGTTTCCTTCCGTTACTCAGAAATTAGTCAAACTATAACTAATAAAACAACTTATTCCAATGTTCCATTGCTGGTTCGATGCTTAAGTTTGGAGCAAATTGGCAAGACCGTTGCATTTCCAATGGTAGGTACTTTGTATACGAACATAAGATGTAAATTTGAACTTCGCCACGATAAGTCGGTACTAGTTCTGTAGTTAGTCAAGACTGTCTTAGACTGTGTAGTTGCGATGCCAATACCAATTCAATTAAGATTACATATGGACAGCTTAAAGCTGAATTGTAGGCTTAGTCAAAATATTAGTTTATCTGCTAAATATTTGATAATTTACGAAGGGCAAATAGATTGCAGTGACATGACCATTGGACTGCAAAGTCTCGTGTTCGAATCCAAGGCACGCACCTCTGACTTTTCGAAGTCTTGTGCATATTAATAATTATCACGCGTTTAAAAAGAATACATCGTGAGAAACCTGCATGTTTGAGGTACTATCTTGACGGGGCGTTTTAAGTTTGCCAACCCACAGCTAGCGTGGTGAACTAACCCTTAACCTCTCGTGTTCTCAAAGGAGACCTGTGTCCGGCAGTGGGGCATTGAAATGGGTTGATGATGATGAAATGTATAATATTCGACGGGTAATTTGGATATTGCTGCCACTGCTGGGAACGGGTCTCCTCTCAGAGAGGGGCAAATATTAAAAAAAAAAAATATGAGTAGATACATAAAATCCCTAATTACAGAGCAATTGCAGATCCAGCCAGCTTTGTGGTCTAATTGTAAAAGCGCTTCAAGGAGGCAGTACATATCTAATTCAATAAGACAAGCATTTCAAAATTCGGGTGCAGATCCGGCTTTGTCTAATATAAATGCTTTAATCAAGTTTCCTGTTACGTATTTTATAAGACAATTTAATAAGAACAAAGACGCACACGGTTATCGCTTACCATCAGGCGATCCACTTGCCCTCTATCCTATAAAAATAAGACTTCAAACTCTTATAAAACCATAGATTTATTTATTGTGCATTCTTCTAGAGGCTTCTGGCTGCATTGATTTATAACTTTAAGGTTTTGTAGAAGATTGAGGTATGATTTCCTAATACTCTGATGTCTACGGATTCGTATCAATACAGACAAGGGCCCTTAGACAATGTCTATAATCTTCATTATCGATGACGAAGTTAGATTTCCGAAATGTATTGATTTGACATAATTTCATCACGTGACATAATTTCATCACGTGACTTATCGAAAGATTATGCCAATTCCACACATTTCTGATATCTAACTTCGTTATTGATGATAACGATGTGACATTGTCTAGGGCTCAAGTCCCGCAGTGCGAAACCAATCGCTGTCAAGTAGCACATGTCATCGTACCAACGCCGACGCAATTCGGTGAACAACAACCGAAGGTTGAACATCTATGCCGGTTTTAAAAATCCGTAAAAATCTATTCGATCCATTACAGGGGTAAACAACATTTGTAAGTAATCCAACAGAGTACCCACACACGTAGCACGTTTCAAAAGATTGCGCGACGTAAAAGCAGTAATCCGCCATACAAACGATGCAATAAAACACAGTTTAGGGTGTATATTGCACCCGAAGAACAATCGTTACTCGCACGTGTGCGCCCTCCAGTAAAAAGGTCCTTTAAGTTGTACCACGTATCAAATAATATATTTCATTGAAGTTTAACTTGAACTGACATTGTTGGTAAATTTTACTTTCCTGTCTAGATTTCATTATTTTTGATGTGAAATTTATTTCGTTGTCCTTAAGGTTGAGTTTTAGCTAACACTGATCTAATAAATAAGGTAACTGGATATCAGAAATATTAATCATTGAACAATAATATTAAACTAATGCAATATTTTTTGTTCATAAAACTGAAACAAAAAAGGATTGCATGTTTTTTCATCTTCCTCATTGATGTAATATCAATATTCACGTTTCATCATTTGGTTTAAAATCTAATAAGTAGCCATCTTAAAACATTTATATGATTTATAAGGTAAACTTAAATTTTATTTAATGATCTCAGGCAGGATTCCAACATGTGTTCCTCCATTAAGTACACCGGCGCTTTAGTTACTAAGCTATGTTTCTTTATTTAAAAAAATATTCTGAGTTGTGGTTGTATCATGATTATATTAAACGAAACATGAACATATAAATTTTGAATTTGGAAATCGAAAACAATGAACACATTTTTTAAGAACACTGGCTGGTTATAAAACTTGACAGCCACTACAGATTGAATAAATTCTATACGGCACATAGTACGATACCATTTTGAAAAAGGAATACTCAGAATCATCCCACAGGACTCGTCGTGATGTATCGGTGCTGCAACCGACCGGTAACCGCAGTTCTACGCCATTTATATTTCCCTTTGCGGGAATGCGGACATCTGCATCCTTTGGAATAAGTCCGTGGAAAACTTCTATCGGAATTTTAAACGGATTGGAATATAGCTGCAACTGGCATGTTATTCGTGTGTTGATAGATTTTGAAGTATTTTATCGCTACTAAACCACCGTCCTCATTGAAAATGTTATTTTATTTATTTTTATAACATGTTATAGAAATATATAATTTGGTTCCATATTCCAATAACCTGTGGATATACTTCAATGTTTTGATACAATGTAATAGCGAGCTCGCCGTTAACTGGGGTCAAATCTAAACTCCAAGCTATTACTGAAATATGAAATTTTCAGTAATAGCAACATTTTTTTCGTTTCACGTGTTAATCGATCTGGGAATCGAACTCGGAATCTGTCACTCACCAGCACCTCTAAAAGACGGCGAGTGATACGATACTGTCTATCGAATCATCGAAAACCCCTTATTTTAATTCACTCATACGTGACTCAATACAAAAGAGTTTTTATACCATTCTTGAAAGCAATTTACCAAAGAGTTCGTATGACGGCTTGTAAAAAGCTTGAATCTTCAACAAAAGGTTGTGCTGAGTTAAAGGGATCATAACTAATATCCTCCTCGACGACTCTTACCGCCATGACAAAGGAAGTATACTGGTTACCAGTTATTATAAACCACTTTCTTTGAATTTAGAAAAGTACAAGGATATAAGGACGGAATGGATATGATTTTCGAGAGACACTTGTAAGATAGGTAGGTACTTAAGTTGTAAATGTTTTTACCACGGAAGAGATAAATAAGGTTGGAAAGGCCCTAGCTGCTGTTTTGTACTAGGACCAGTGTCGCCGCTTTACTCCCACTATTTCAATTCCCAAACATACGCAACATTATCTTTACAAGTTTTTCGCACACAATCAAATCACACACACATAAATCAGTGGGCAGCAATTTGTTCACACACTAGCACCAAGCTCTCGTAGGCATTAGACACACACACGCAACACGCATACGCTAGTGCTTGAAAAGCCGACTGAGAATTTATCGATATTTTTATCGATACATTCTCAGTCTGTTATGTATTTTTATATTGAATGGGGAAAAGGGGAACATAAAAATCAAGAACTATTTTCATTTAATTTAAAAGAATTACTGTCCTTGGAACCAAACGTAATCATTAAGCAATTAGGGGAAATCTAACATAACATAATAGAGTTATAACATAACATTATTATAATTAATTGCATAATATTTCGAATAGAATCAAATATTAAAACGTATAAAATAGGTAGGTACGTATAGTATTTGACTTAGATTTGACTAGACTATATTGTATCTATTCAGTATTAAAATCGAAGTAAAATTAAATGGTCTACATGCCGCTTCATCTTCATTCATTCAATGATTAATATAATATAAAATACATCTAACTAAAAATATACTCTCATCAATTAAATATTTAATATTTCAAAAATAATCTTTGTCAAACGTAAATATAGTTGAGAATTCTATCGATGCTTTTATTTACCTCGATATCGATAGATGTACGCCGTGCATCACTCACGGCCAACCCCGGCAAACGACGAACAACGGCTATGGTTGAAGAGTAGAGAACGCAATGCATGCCGTACATTGCAAGCAGACTACGACATCGTGTTGATTAAGCGAGAACACATCGGGCAATGTATTTTATTTGTAACTTGTTGCAATAATATGATTGATGTTTGGAATTTCATAGTGATCAGTATATTTTTATGTTTTTACCAATTATTTTGCAATTAAATGCTATTTTTGACTTACAGATGGAAAGATATACCTCCTCGCTATATACTGGTGGTGTGACATTTTGTCTATTACGTAAGAATAACACAACACGGCAGTTTAAAGCGGAGCTCTGTTCTCTGAAGTAGTCATAAGCACACTAAACGCGGCGAATGTATGATTCGGGCGAGTTATGATTTTCTAATCAAGACTGTGGCGCGCCTGCCCCGCCCACATGGCCATTCCAATCTTCTTTATCTCTTCCGTGGTTTTTACTAATATTATGAAGGGGAAAGATTTGTTTGTGTTTGTCACTTTCTTGTAATCTTTACAAAAATATTTATTTAAAACTTAGTATGTGAAAAACATGCATACAGACAGACGAGAATAATTGCGTTTGTTTTTTTTGTCGCTGATACATTTCTATTCATTTCTACATTTCTATAAACCTAAACAAAGGCCTGTAAGTAGCTTATGGGTTAAAGCTATTAAATACCTAGTAACAATTAACTTATCTGGAATTAAAAGTTAATATAATATCCCTATTAATTTTATAAATACGAAATTTACCGTCTCCCTTTTGTTTTTAGGGTTCCGTAGCCAAATGGCAAAAAACGGAACCCTTATAGATTCGTCATGTCCGTCTTTCTGTCTGTCCGATCGTGTCACAGCCTTTTTTTTCGAAACTATAAGAAGTATGCTGTTGAAACTTGGTAAGCAGATGTATTCTATGAACCGCATTAAGATTTTAACACAAAAATAGAAAAAAAAACATAAATTTTGGGGGTTCCCCATACTTGGAACTGAAACTCAAAATTTTTTTTTCATCAAACCCATACGTGTGGGGTATCTATGGATAGGTCTTCAAAAATGATATTGAGGTTACTAATATCATTTTTTTCTAAACTGAGTAGTTTGCGCGAGAAACACTTCCAAAGTGGTAAAATGTGTGTCCCCCCCCCCTGTAACTTCTAAAATAAGAGGACGAGAAAACTAAAAAAAATTTATGATGTAGATTACCATGTAAACTCCCACCGAAAATTGGTTTGGACGAGATCTAGTAAATAGTTTTTTTTTAATACGTCATAAATCGTAATGATACGGAACCCTCCGTGCGCGAGTCCGACTCGCACTTGGCCGGTTTTTTTATCATATTTTCCTAAATTGCTAAACCAATTGTTAATTCACTGACTTACGTAGTTGCCTCATGAGCGCATAACATAGCAAAATAGATTTTGCATTGTGTCTACAATATAGCGCTGACGGGTTAAAACTTTTAGGATAAAGATAGATTGAATTACACACAACAGTACACAGGTTACCTTTTGTCTCAAAAGGCCGTTGTAATGCGAGTGAAATTGCGGGCAATGCCTAGCATATTTACAAAGTATTGCACAAAAAAAGAAAACAATCCAACCGCTTCCATAGAATTTAACCCAAAGCTTCTCAACAATTTGCTTCATCACTCGGAATAATGGCTACGGATAGGCTTTCAAAATTCATATGCGGTTCGTGTTGAAACGAAGGGACCTGTTTTTCACCAGTTTTGTACTAACGGTCAAGGCGCCATCGTCAACATACATTAGCAGGGTGTTTTTCGAACACTTATGCTCATAGTCAATTGACCTTTTATTTTTGAGAAATTTTTGGTTGACAATTACAATTTATGCGATGACGAAATCTGTAATCTGAATTCTATAATTATTTGGAAAAATACTAGGTACTTTCTAAGTAGTTTACACCTACGCACTATAAAAAGAAATGCACACAGTTTTGAAATAAGCTCACCTCTGTTACCCTCAGTTTCACTTCCATCCCAAACAAGTTTTTCGGACAAAAAGAAGCCGTAGCAGTCGCGCTTAAGAACACTAGACTAATGAGGCAGTCCGGATAGTCGGATCGCCTAAGCATCATACAAAAAAAGGCAGAGGTCTTTTATAGATCTACGGGGCAAACGTACGTAATTCCGATTCTGCTACCGAAATTTCCATAATAGACTAATAATTTCTGTACCTTTACAGTACCATAGTAAAAGTTATCACAGTTTTATATATTCCTATTACCATAAGTTTAATTTGTATTATAATAATAATTTTCGTTCAAATATACCTACGAAATTGATGACTGTTTGATATTTCTCCCTTTTGTTTTTAGATATCTGATACCTATAGGCAATATATGGCGTAAACATTGCGTACATAACAAGACTATTTATGAGCAATAAAACTTTGGCCATATTTCCTTGGTAATTACTTACGGTAGCAATTTATGAATAGGTATGTTCGTTAGGTACGAAAACAATTTGATTGTTAATGAAATATGTAATTACATTCATATATTAGACTAGCTTTCCGCCCACGGCTTCGCCCGCGTGGTTTCTCGGCTTTTCTGCATTTAATTTTTTCCCGTTTTTGCAAAATTTTTCATGTATGCTCCGCTCCTATTGGTCTTAGCGTGATGATATATAGCCTATAGCCTTCCTCGATAAATGGGCTATCTAACACTGAAGAATTTTTCAAATCAGACCCGTAGTTCCTGAGATTAGCACGTTCAAACAAAACAAACAAACAAATTCTTCAGCTTTATAATATTAGTATAGTATAGATGAATTAGAAGCATGATAATACATTTTCCGGGAAATGCATAAGTTCGTAAAATTAAATAAGGTATAATATTTAACGTACTATTACGAGTCACAACTTCATCAGTCTAGTGGTTACAAGCGCGACTGCTACACTAGAGGTCCTTGGTTCATCTCAGTTCAAGCAAAGCGATATTGGGGTTTTCTATGAAATTCTCAGTAGCAGTTACGAGTTTCGATTTGTTTCTTTGCCCCCTATCACATGGGACCTAAACTTGCCGCCGAAATACGGGTGTAAATTAGTACACATCTGCCTAAACTTTCGGGGAATACAGTAATGATAATTATGTTGTCACGACTTTATCTTCGCGCAGAGCAGGTACAATATGCGCATTGTGACGAAATATTTAACGGGACACTGATGCCTAAACAATAACATGTTAGCAACATAAGGCTGAGCGAAACAAACCTGTGTTTATCAAATAAACTCACCCCGTATTTAGTAAGTCGACGAACCTTTACATAATAGAATATAATTAATTCAGCGATGCTTTTACCGGTCTCATGAGACCAAGACTAGACTTTGC
This sequence comes from Subacronicta megacephala, assembly GCA_958496365.1. Taxonomy (NCBI): domain Eukaryota; kingdom Metazoa; phylum Arthropoda; class Insecta; order Lepidoptera; family Noctuidae; genus Subacronicta; species Subacronicta megacephala. The sequence continues at coordinate 9,108,944 of OY292531.1, read as the reverse complement.
ATTGTGTCTAAAATATGGAATGTGTAGGGTCTATGTGCTGTCGTATCAAGAATTACGACACTACAGTGGCAATAGGTAATAACCTATGTAATAACAGAGTGGTATTCTAGAATGCCAATGCCATTTAACCATGTAGTTAAAAAAAAATTAAAACTTCATAACATAACATACCATCATCGCTTGTATTCCCAATGCATAGGTGTACCAATGTACACCCACAGTTAGCTGGTATGTTTACCCTATTGCCATTTACCGGGAACATATCCAAACTCCGAGCTGCTAATGAGAATTTCATAGAAAAACCCAATAACACCGAGCTCGACCTGGAAATCGAACCCAAGTCCTCTAGCGTAGCGTAATAATTAATAGGTAGCGTAGTGTAATGATATAATAGGTTGATGATTATGATGACAGGGCAAAGGTAAGTACCCTTTGATCCAAAAGGGTTTGTTTAACCTTTTTATGGAGACTTACATCGGAACAATATTCGGATTCGAAATACGCAAACTCTCCGAACATTGTATCTACATACTCGTAGTTTGTACTGTTGTTCAGGTAATAACTGTTCCTTCCAATATCAACTAACACAAATAAATGTTCGACACAACTCCTGTTTACGACTTAGGAGGGATACCTACCTCCTTATCCCACCTTCGATTTCCTTACATCAACACCCTCATTGGATTTTAATGGAACTATTCATGAGTATAGCTCTAAGGCCTTTATATATATACAACAATTTGTGTTCCTATCTGTGTTTTCCTGTTAAAATCTTCGATATTGTTACATAAGATACTATTACGCCTATATTCCCTGAACGGTTTACAAATATATTTATACCAATATATGTCATTTCTACCTAATTAGGGGCTAGCCTATTGCTATTCACCGGGTACAAATAAAAACACCGATGGACTGAAGAGGCAGTCTATATATACAAATTTGGCACACCATTTTCTTTTATGATTCCGCTTAGAAACACAAAACCTTAACTTATATGATCGATCATGTTCACACATGAAAGAGTAGGTAGGTACCTACAGTCCTAGAGCATTGTGTGATTGTTTAGTAAGGAGCAGCAATTAATGGAAAATCTCTATCCAACAATTCGACAGTCGAATTCAGGCAGAAATTAGGAGTTAATTACAGAGATCTGTCTGAATCAGGGCCTCCCAAATGCGTATTACAGACTCAATTTTGAACCTAGTGGCAATTCAGTTTACCGCTGAATTTTTAATTTATATTTTTGTTAAACGAGATTAATTTTCTAGTACATTATTAATTAGTCTTTTTTTATCTATTTTGCTGTTAATTAAGTTTCGAAATATGAAGTAAGCAAGAGACTAATTAGAATCTGTTGTCGTCCTAGGAGCTTACGTGAGTAATAGTCGGTAGCGACCTTCGACAACTGAAAATATAAAATGTATTTATTTAAATTAATACATTTTAATTATTAATATTTGTTACAGTAAACACAAAATGTATTAACTTAAATTATTAAATTTTATGCTTTCTATTGTTTGTCTGGCTGTATGTTTTAAATATCTTGAATTTTTCTTTATGGGATATCTCGGCAAACTAACAGGCGAGCCACCTATGGACATCTGCAATACCAAAGGAGTTGCAGATGCGTTGTCGAGTCAAGGAAAGGAAGGAGAAAAGGAGAACGGAGGGGATTGGGAATTGGGCCTCCGGCACTCCAAAGTCATCGTACGAAACGCAACAATATGCATACTGCTACTTAACGTCGATATTCTATGGGAGGTTAGTACTTTTCCGGTCATGCCATCCCATTCATGCTGGCATGTAGACATGCCAGCGAGACACTAAGTACTACTACTGAAATAAATTAATATGACTACTACTGAAATGCGATCGCTAGAAGTGCTGTTCGATTTCATACAGATAAATTATTTTCAGGTGTCGCTTGCGACTTACAAGCGTAAACTCTTGGTACGATCCCTAGCTGGTATCGAATCTTTCTCTTTGTCTTCCTAACATACAATCTGTACCTACTATCAAATCGTTCTGACTTCCTAAAATATAAGGTGGGTAATTCTTATACTTCAAAAATGTTCAAGCATTTTTTAGTTTGGTAGTAGTAGTGCTATTTGGCATTTAGGTACGAAACAGATTGATTGGCGGTATTATATTTTGAATATCAGATCATCGGAATTTGCCTTCAAATCAAAATAATAAGCGTCATTACCGTAACTGTCACATTTAATCCAAAGTTTGTGTATAGACAAGCCTTGGTAACACAATAATTACAACTATCAAATCAGCGAGTAACAGAGATACCACAAAAATACTTTACAACTCAAAATTAATGGCTAAAACTTCTCTCAAGTTTTCCAATAACGTTATTTCAAACCACTGACGTGTAAATCCAAAACACTGTAACTAAACATACAGAGTTTTGCTAAAACAATCCTTAACATTTTCTTCAAGTTTTATAGAGGCAATACACGTTTACTTAGATTATTCTAATAGTTTGAATAGTATGGTTGTGAAATATATATGGCTCGATAAAACGTAAAAATACCTTTAATTTGGTATATAACACATAATATAATGTTATAATAACATTACCAAAACATACCAAAAACTAAAAAAAGTTTTAAAAGCCCTTTTCACGAAATAGATATTTCTGAGATACAGTGTTTTGGATTTACACGTCAGACCACTTGCAGCCATTGAAATAGTTGAAAAAGTAAAATCATCTCTAAATGTATTTACTTTCACGATTGGTATTTCACAAAATCATAAAATTTCACCTCTACTTTCAAACTTTAAGAAGTTAATTTAAGTTTGTGGATTTTTTAAGAAAATTGTAGATACTTCAAAACTTTTGTTGTTTCAGAAACTAAAATCAAAGTGATTCTCGTCGTCATAAAATATATTAAAGTAAAGAAGAGTCTTAATATTTACCCGACCTTATTTTTTCTATATTTTACAAATATACTGAATTACTAAGCGTCTATCTGTCTTTGTAGTGATAGCTGAATGATACTGACTTTTGTATATCACACGCACATGAAGTTAGCCGCTTCGATCTGGCTCGCAGGTTAAATCAATTAAATACATGTTTTTATACATAAATATCTAAATTAGACTAGACTGCGTCGTTAGTCTAGTCCCAAGCGTGACTGCTACACAAGAGGTCTTGGCTTTGATTCCCAGGTCGAGCAAAGTGTTATTGAGGTTTTCTATGACATTCCCAGTAGCAGCTCGGAGACTGGATTTGTGCCCAGTTAATGGCAATATCCCCTATTACATGGGACCTAAACATAACGGCGAAATTTGGGTGTACACAAGGTTAGTACACCTCGGCCTAACCCTTCGGGGAATACAAAGGTGTTGGTATGTTATATTTAAATTTCTAAGGAAAATAATCACGAACGCGAAAAATTTACGGTCCAATCGCATTTACACCGACTTTTTATATTTATATTTACTGCAAAACCACTTGGACAACTTAGGACGAGCACAGCTATTTCGAACGAACTGTAATTATCACGCTGCACTTGATCCGTGAAGGGAAAACACCACTCCTGCAATGCTCAAAGATTTTCAAGGCGATCCGAAGATCAACCCGCACTAGTCCAGCGTGGTGAACTAAATCAAGGGTTGAAGATGATTCAGTTGAAATAATATGTGCGTAAACACATAAAAAAGTCGCTTAAATTATAGTTGGGAAGTTATTAAAATCTCGTTTTACAGACTAAGTTTAGGCACATGTTACTCATAGATCGTTGATCCATTATTGAGTACTCCACAACCCTAATCATATTTGCGTTAATATACAACTCACGGATATAAAGCCACAGATGGCGCTCGGTTATAATCTACGTCGTGATTAGAAATTCATTTAATTAAAGGCAGGTAGGTGCTGTTAGTAGGTATAGTTACAATATCAGATGATTCTAAGTTTTTTTTGTATTAATCGCAGTTTCAGTTTACTTTGATATTACGCTAACGGGCTCTTGACATATTTTAAAATCTTATGTTATTTGAGCACGCCATAAATGTTTTAATTGAATGCTTTTGTGAAATTTTAATATTGAACTTTCTTATTTACTTTTTTCGAGCAAAAAATTTTCAGAAGATTATAATGGAGTGCTAAAATGAGTAAATTGCCGATTTTATTGCTATGTTGGTCGACCGCATATTTAATATCAGGTGACATAGGTAGTGATCAAATGTCAGCCAAATCGATTTAAAAAATACAGAACTAAGTAGCTACATTTAAATTCTCACTAAATGAGCATCCACGTAAGTTTGAAATAAATCAGACAAAAGACAATTCAAACAAAACGTATCAAAGGACGGATAATGTACAAAAGGAGTTTACGAAAATAATTTAACAAATATCCAAAGAGAATGCCTTCGATTTAGTGAAAGGATTCATTACAACCGAATGCTTTCGTGAGCAAAGACAAAAAGGGACAATAGGATGTTTAAGTAATTAATATTTAATTAATAATCTCGTCCGGTACAGTTATGCTACTCCAATTGATCACAACGTTTAATGAAAAGGTGACATTCATCCGCCTCGCAATTCATCATTGTCATGTTTATAATTCATCTTCATCCGAGCAAGGTTTCCTCAATTAATTGCGGCCGGCTTTTTTAAGAGGAGAGGAAATTGCCTCCTTATTGCCCACTTCTACGGACAATGAGCAATTTTTTGAAAGATTAAGTTGGTGGAAAAAGTAGCAGGGTTCAAAAATTATAGGGATTATTGTGTCATATGTTTTATGAACGTAAATATTTTGATAATTTTATTGACTTCATACAGATGGATTTAACACTCTCACTTTAAATTTGTGAATATGTATAATAATAATAAATTGAGTATAGGATTCTGGTGATGGAGAAGAGTCGAAACGATGACATTCAGATAGATTTAACACTCATTTCACGATTTATAAATTAAGAAAACTTTGATTTATGGTTAAGAACTGCAGCAAATTCTTTATATCGGCAAACGGGGCGCATATCGACATCAGTACATTTTTACGTAACCATACACGGATACTATAAGCGTGATGATATTTATGTCATGTTGTTCTTTTCAAATTAATCGATGAATTCTTATAAACTTTGTAATTATTTTAAAGTTGGAAGATTTTAGGTATCGTTGAACGACTTTCGTAATAATACATTTCGGTCATTCATTGAACACCTGTGCCATAATTCGGTAATTAATTATTTGATAGGTATACGGCTCCTCATTAATCCTTCATTTTAAAATAAAATATAAATATTTTTAGTTACATATTTTGAGAGAGCATTAATTAGGTTTGAAACAAAATAAGGTTGAAGTCGACCAAATAGCAACACCCAGAGGAAATTAGCTCGTTCACGGAACTGTGTTTTAGACCAGTTTATGCGGGAATTAGGCTGGGTGATCACTACTGTGAAGAGGAGCTGAGTGGAGTAAAACTGGGAAAATGTTTACTTTAAAAACTTTCCGTTCCTTTCCATTGCATTTCTTTAATGAAAGGAAGTTTTATATATATCAAGTTACCATGTACCATGGAAAATTGCTTACGGTACGCCTGTAGCAGCTTTTATTTTGGCCTTAGTCTACCCACTAAACAACTTCTACAACAACAACTACTACTACTGCTACCCACTGCCCAATCTGTAGCACTGCTTCGCTTGATGTCTCGCACTGCTTCGCTTCATCTCTCGCTCCGCTTTGCTTCTGTGGAAACGCACCCGTACGACTTGTAGTAATTGTATAGTCGGACTATAAACTCTACACCAGCTGGCCCTGTACTACTCCGCCCCAGACAATATGGGCCCGAGCCCGACACCCTTGTGTATGTATGTGTGCGTAAGATCGTTGTTACATGTTTCCGAATATCCAATAAATACCCAACTAGTGCTGGGTCCGTTTTATGAGTACAAATTGACTTACTGACCCTTGAAATGGATGATTTGTGAGTGAACTAAATTTTGAATGGTCACAAATAATTACTTATAATTGAAATTATGAATATCAGTCACGTAGAATATTAAATTAATTAGAACTAGGTAGCTGTGAATTTCACAAATTAATTATTGAGTTTGATTTAGGCGTTATCTTTAACAATTCAATAATTAATTTGTCATAAACATCACGCTCGTAATTATCAAAAGGATAACAGCTGGAGATGCACCGTTGAAATCTTGTTATTTCCTTTTCAATTCTTGTTGGTCACACATATTCAGAAATTCTTATCGTTTCATCATTATTGTGATTATTATAAATACGATTTTTTTTTTCCATGCCCAGAACAGCTTTAAATAAAAGGCGATAGATTATATCCTGATCAAGAACACATGCTATATTTTGTCTCAAAACTCCTTTGGAATTCGAATAAACTCTCTCAATTTGTACTAGCTATTGTTAGTACTAATATATATGCCCCTAGTCACAATTCTACTGATCAGAATTTATGTCAGCGTACGGCACATCTTAATAGTCTTAAGTGTGGAACATCACTTTATTTGAACATATCCGTACCCACGGACAAGTGTTAGTGTACTGGGTTATTGCGTCGAAGCAATCCCGCCTCTATAGATGGGTAATTTAGCTTAAAGAGCCCATTTAATACAATTACCCGAGGGTAAACTTAAACGTTTCTAGAGCATGTGTTGGGAACATCATCACATAGCTCACTGTAGAGGAAATAACAGAAATATAAGCAGATAAGTTATTTATGTAAATCAAATGTTTTGATTTCAAATAAGCTTTTATAAGTAAGCGTTTATGAATAGTTTTTGCTTCTAGTTGCACAGTTCCAAAAAGTTGATCCTATGGAGAAGAATCCGGCAAGAAACTCCATGGACACTCTTTTAAAATAAATGCGTTGAGGAAATAGATCTTAATATTAATGTTATATTACATTGTGAAAAAAGATTTAAGTGTTAGAAAGGTGTGTGTGCGGATCTTAGAATTGTACTGAAAACCTATGCCTTGACAGTTCATTGTCATATCGTAATACAACAAACATATTTTAATTTTTTTTCTTTTATTTTAATTAGATAACAAAGTGTAACCACAGTCTGTAGACTATCTACCCCAGTAGCATACCAATGCGTTATCCATATTGAGACCTCAGTTGTTAAGTCTCATATGTCCAGTTATTTGGCTACAGTGATTTTCAAACTGTAACACGTTAGCGTCAGAATATTTAGCAAAATTATTAAAATTATAACATTAAATTAAATTAAAATTAAAAAAAAAACCCTTGACAGTTGCATAATATGTCGATCGATTTTCATCAAACATAGCTAAGAACATAGGAGTGTTCTTAGCTATGTTTCAAACAAAACCTTTCAAACAAAAAAACAAAATCAAAATCGGTTCATCCGTTCGGGAGCTACGATGCCACCGACACACACACAGATAGACACGTCAAACTTATAAGACCCCGTCGTTTCTGCGTGGGGGGTCCAAAATGACAGAAGCAGAATGGCAAATCTTACCTCCAATGATTCCATTTTCATGCAACTAACGGTCCTTAATTTACGTTTATATTGGTTTCATTTTGTCCCCAGATTCTAAACGGTTGACACAGCTCCGCAAGTACAACACAAACAAGAGGGATCAACGGCCAGTACCCTTTGTGCGAACTTCGTATAATTAGCATAAAGGCCGGACAAGACCTCCGAGCTTGAGTCACTGCAAACAGAGTTGGTGCAGATAATATAGACTCTCTTGAAAAATATATTGTAATGTTGTGGAATATGTAAAACACGAATAAATTGAGTATAGGATTCTGGTGAGGGAGAAGAGTCGAAACGATTACGAGTTTGAAATGCCATCATCATCAACCCATTTATTATCCCGCTATTGAGCTAGGGACTCCTCTCAGAATGAGAGGGATTAGGATATAGTCCTGGAAATATTAGCCAAAAGAATTGCACGAAAATTAAGTCTCCACTGCGCTTAAATGGACAGGACTTCCATGACTTTAGTGGATGGGACCGCTGCTTTGCACTGCGCTGTCGCTACACTTAATTCACTTCACTGCACTGTACAAGACGCCCCAGGAAGGCACACAATGTCCCAAGTATTTCTTTCCTAAGTATCACTACATAGTATACCTATGTATGCTTAGATATTTAAAACTACGCAAGGGATTTTAATGCAGGTTTTTTTAATAGCTAGAGTGATTCAAGAGGAACGTTTATGTGTATAATACATACATACGGGCGAAGCCGTTGGCAGAAAGCTAGAATAATATAAGCAGCTTCCATACTTACTTTAAGGATTAAACCCATACCGATAAAATTTTGACTCTTATACTTCTCACGCCGATATTTCTCAAACTTTTCCGGAAACTGGAATCCCTATAACTATAGAAAAAACGTTGTGCTTTGTGCAAATACGGGATCCCAGTTTTGTGCAATTCGTTCCAATGTTTGAGTTTTCAAGGATTTACCAAACTAATTAGACACTTTTAACAACAAAGAGGCCTCCGGGATACCAAATGAATCGGTTGAGCCACTAAAACGTGATGAGATTAGTTCCAGTAATTGCTTTAGTAAATAGGTCACCTCCATTTTGTTGGAATGCGGAGAAATGCATAATATTGGCCTCTAGAGGCGAATAAGTTATTAGGAAATACATTCTTGAGAGTAGGTAGAGATATTTTCTAAGAATGTTTTTTATTTTCCAATAACTCTTTAGTACACAAGGCTACAGGTTAACCTATATAAATCCAGATTAAGCTGACCTCTCATTGTATAGGCTTCACAAACAATACGAGGCCAGCGTAAACTGGTTTGTATAGCTTGATGTGTGGCTGTGCGTACCTACATAAGTAAAATTAGTCTAGTGTTCCTAAGCGCGACTGCTTCGCTAGAGGTACTGGGTTCGATTCCCAGGTCGAGCAGTGTTATTGGTGTTTTCTATGTAATTCTCAGTAGTATTTAGGAGTCTCGATTGTGCCCAGTTAATGGAAATAGGCTTGCTAGAGGGCAAGCCTTACATGGGACCTAAACATACTGGCAAAGTGTGGGTGTACATTAGTACACCTCTGCCTTACCCGGGGATACAGCCGTGATGGTATGTTATAAGTAAAAGTAAAGTTCTTTTCCGTTTTATTTTTTAATTATTTGTGCGAACGCGAATGGAACAGTCACGCTTCCATAATAATTGCACAATTAAAACATTTGTCCTACACTTCGAGAATTTCATACAAAAAGCCAAAATTTTGGTATACTGTAACAGTGTGTGTGACTGTAAAAGTAATTAAACTGCAATATTATTTTCATGCTGGGCAGATTGCCAGAAACCAGTAACAAACTAAGCCATTTCGCTTTCTCGGTCTTGGAAACTCTCGACTGACAATTGGGATTCCGATGCTTAATATATAGGCCACGACGAATAAGATTTATTTATCGCGAAAGAATATATCACGGCTCTCCATGGAGGCAGGAAGGATATCGTATAATATGTAGGTAGAACTATGTAACATCTAGTTATTTTTTATAATATTTGGCATTAACGAATGTTAAATCTAGAGAATCTTTAGATACTTATAAATTTTAGCGCACGAAAAAGAACTATCTCAGGCAGGATCAAACCTGCGTCCCGCCGGTGAAGTATGTACGTTGGACGCATTAGCCACTAAGCTACCGAAACCACTGCCTATGATATCAAATTGATCTTCCACATTCTTCGTATTAAGATGACGTATACACCAAAGTTTTATAATAAAAGGAGTTCTTATGTAAAACTTTTTGTTAAGGCGTAGTCGTTTTCAGCCTATACAAAAACTTATGATACCTTGTAAGTCTTGAATAACTACATGAGTTGGTCGTGAAAGTCTACTTAGGACGTACTTTTATTTAGATATAGGTTTGGCTACTTGGCAACAATTGCTCTTGATTATTGTACCAAACTCGGCCAGAAAAAAAAGTAATTCTAAAGAGTCTTGCTTATGTGACTCATACCCTACATTGTAGGCCCTACATTGTAAAACTCGCATATCTAATAATATCACTATTGTCTGGACTTTAAAAGAGACCATGATTATCTGAGTTTGTTTCGACGTTTCTTCTCAGAGGTCGTCAGATAGGAAACGTCGACGCCATCTAGTTAAAATTTTTTTTTTTAAAAACGGCTTGTAAAATTGTCTTAAAAGATCTATTTACAGAAATAAATATAATTTCATCATCATCATTTCATTTCATATATACACTGAACGGCATAATTTGGTGCAGTGACTGAGCGATCGTCCCTTGTATCACAAGTCACGAAATCGATTTCTGCGTGGAACAAAAATAAGTAGTGAAAGGTCAGTCATTTACCAAGGCACTTCTGACTTTTCGCAGTCATGTGCGTATTACCTATTAGTAAATTAACACGTGCTTAAACGGTGAAGGAAAACATCGTGAGGATACCTGCATGCCTGAAAGATTTTCTCGATGGCAAGTCTGCCAACCCACATTACCCTAACGTGGTGGAATATTGCTTAACCCCCCTTATTTTGTGGAGCCCCGTACCGTTGATGATGATGATGGATGAATAAAAAATACAATTTTTACAAAAACTATTTGACCAGTACCTCCCGTACTAGTTTTTTGTTTCACTGTTAAATCAAACAAAATGTATTGAGTAGGTACATGCTTATAAAAAAAAAACATTGCAATTATAAAACTTTATAGGCAATTTAAAAACATAAATTATATTTCACATACGTTTCCACATTTCATTTTACGTACGTTATTAAATATTGATTCCCTGCGCAATATTTACGGTCACATTCCTACTTACCTGTCAACGTTAACACGAACGAGATTTTTCTAGAAGGCTTAACCTTAAAGGCTCCATGTTTCACAGCTTAACCCTGAGCCCTGAGCGACACGTAACCCAGATTACTGTAACGATTATTAAGCTGCCGACAAATGTTACCTAAAAAATACCTAAGGTATTACGAATCTCATAAAATATATGGAATTAGCACTTACTTTTCTTCAATAGCTATATTGCTTTCATGAAAACGAGCGTAGGTGCCACAAATTCAAATGTTTCAAGAAAATGTCGAACACTTTTTCTGATTTCCTGGAATATCGTCAACGGTAAATCAGAATACCGATACATATTTTTGCGATAAAATTAAGGTTTTTCTGATTTCTACATGAATAAAATGGTATTTTTTTGTAATTGGGTTTTGCTTTCCATTACGGGAAAATAGATCTCGCAGACGGTATGCTCTGGGGGTCTATTATGGTAATCTCATCATCTCATGTCAGCCTATTGCCGTCCACTGCTGAACGTAGGCCTCCCCCAAAGAGCGCCAACCATCCCGGTCTTGGGCAGCTCGCATCCATCCGCTGCCAGCCACCTTCCTTAAATCGTCGGTCCATCGTGTCGCAGGGCGTCCCACACTACGTTTGCCCAAACGCGGTCTCCACTCTAGCACTTGTCTGCTCCAACGATCATCTGTCCGTCTGCAGACATGGCCGGCCCACTTCCACTTCAGCGTGCTTATTCTTCGCGCAATGTCGGTGACTTTAGTTCTTTGGCGAATGACTTCGTTACGAATTCTATCCACCAAAGAAACTCCGAGCATTGCTCTTTCCATTGCACGCTGAGCGACCTTGAATTTGTGGACCAGTCCAATAGTGGTATATGGTAATCAAACGTCGTCAACTTAAATTGCCTCTTTTTAATTATAGTAAAGAATAATAGACTGCCTCGTTGGTCTAGTGGTCCCAATCGCGACTGCTACACTACAGGTCTTGGGTTCGATCCCCAGGTCGAGCAAAGTGTTATTGGGTTTATCATGAAATTCTCAGTAGCAGCTCGGAGTCTGGATTTGTGCCCGGTGAATGGCAATAGGCTCGCCCCCTATTACATGGGACCAAAACATACCGGCGAACTGTGGGTGTACATTAAGTGCACCTCTGCCTAACCCTTCGGGGAATACAGGCGTGATGGTATGTTAAAGAATAATAAAAATAAATTAAGGAAGAATGTAAGAACATAATGTTTAATATTATTATTTTAATAACAATATTAAACATTATACAAATGGTGGAGTTAAAATAAAATGATTTAATTATTAATACATTGTCAATTGATGAAGTAATAAATTCCAACAAATAATTTTAAGGTGGCGTCAATACGAGACAATAAGTTAAATCGTAAAAATTGAATCAAAAGTTGACACCAAAACACTTTCATCGTAGAAAACCGTGCTATCATTCGAGATTTTGTAGTTTGATTTTCGTGATAGGACCCCTCGCACGTCTTTTTTAGAATACACAATATATTATGCAGAGAAGAATATCTCCCAATGGTTAAAATATGTAGGTACGTAGATATAATCATACACGTTGGTAAGTTATAGTTTGTGCAAAATAACTTAGCTAGTCTGTAGTTGTCTGCAAGTGGGTTTGCAGTGATAAAAAAAAAGACAATTGAAGTTGTAACTGTTTTGCATTCGTGATTATTTTCCTTACTGATTTCGTTATTTATGTATAAAACACTTAACAAAGTGATTTTACCAGTACGGCAATTCGGAACGGCTAACTTCAGACTAGCCAAGTTATTTTGAACAAACTGTATGAAAATTAGTGTTACAGTTATATTTTAAAATGCGGGTACAGAATATAGTTAATATACTATCTGTTTCCCACGGTTTTACTCGTACCCTAAGAGATGTTTGAAGGCAAAAGGTAGCCTATATCCTTCTCCAAGGTCCAAAAGTCCAATCTATCTCAATACCAAACATTATCAAAATTGGTTCTAGGTGTTGAAACGTCACAAAGAAGATTCGATCACAGTAATCGTGTTTGTTACGTTTTTCTTTTTGTAATATTTTTACAACACAGGAATCATCCGTATGATTGACGATCACCTTCAACGGTGAAGAAAATCATCGCGAGGAAACCTGCGTGTCTGAGACATTTTATCGACGGCGTGTGAAGTCTGTCAATCCGCAGTAGGCTAGGCCAGCGAGGTGGACTAATCCCTCTCAATTTGAGAGGAGACCTCAATGGGTCTATAATAATATGTAGTAAGTATGTACCTATTATAATATTAATCAATCAATTTTATTCGATACAGGACATATTGCCTTCCCAAGTGAACATGCCTGCGGCTTTTTAAATTGCTTTACGGATTATTGGAACCCCAAACATGCCCAAGAAATTAATTATGTTAAAACAGAGGACACAACATTCATATTCGATGCAATCAATGAATTTTGTAAGAGAACTCGTGTAGAATATTAAAATGATGTGATCATGTGAGCAATAATAAATGACGACGAGATCATTTTAAAGTTGAATAATGAAATGATTGTGATGATGATGTAAACAGTGTAAAATAATTATTCAAGCTACGGAATTAATATAAAATTGTGGTCTCGGGACTAAAATGGCTACTGTTCTGTGACTACTTCATTTTAGGGTTCCGTAGCCAAATGGCAAAAAACGGAACCCTTATAGATTCGTCATGTCTGTCTGTCTGTCTGTCCGTCCGTATGTCACAGCCACTTTTTTTCGAAACTATAAGAACTATGCTGTTTAAACTTGGTAAGTAGATGTATTCTGTGAACCGCACAAACCAAAATAATTTGGGGGTTCCCCATACTATGAACTGAAACTCAACATTTTTTTTTTCATAAAACCCATACGTGTGCGGTATCTATGGATAGGGCTTCAAAAATTTTTTATATTGAGGTTTCTAATAAATTTTTTTTCTAAACTGAATAGTTTGCGCGAGAGACACTTCCAAAGTGGTAAAATGTGTCCCCCCCCTGTAACTTCTAAAATAAGAGAATGATAAACCTAAAAAAATATATGATGTACATTACCACGTAAACTTCCACCGAAAATTGGTTTAACGAGATCTAGTTAGTAGTTTTTTTTTAATACGTCATAAATCGTAATGGTACGGAACCCTCCGTGCGCGAGTCCGACTCGCACTTGGCCGGTTTTATTTAATTTTACCTATCACATGAAGAATGTAATCACTACTAATTACAAAACAAATTCGCTTCCCACTGTCTGTCTATCCCTATGTATGCTTAGATCTTTAAAACTACGCAACGGATTTTGTTGCGGTTTTTTATAGATAGAGTGATTCAAGGAAAAGGTTTATATATATAATACATACATACATATTATAATATAGAAAAGTCGAGAAAATGGTAGTCGGTAATAAAATCAACACCGAGTTAATAGAGCTAATATATCGAATAACTGAAATGATGTCCACTCGATTAAATTCCTGATTTAATGGCCTCTGGTTATTGTTTAATTGTTCGTTTTATCGATAAAACATCAATACTTCATTAACTGCAATGTAATTGTGGCGGTGAAGAAATTAACATACAGAGCGGTTTTAAATGAACGTGTAGTCAGTTGAAAAAAGTAATATTTGTTTTATTTGTTTGACATGATTATTCCGTACTAAAGCATATGATATATTGACTGCCTCGTTGGTCTAGTGGTCCCAATCGCGACTGCTACGCTAGAGGTCTTGGGTTCGATCCCCAGGTCGAGCAAAGTGTTATGGAGTTTTTCTATGAAATTCACAGTAGCAGCTCGGAGTCTGGATTTGTGCCCGGTGAATGGCAATAGGCTCGCCCCCTATTACATGGGACCCAGACATACCGGCGAACTGTGGGTGTACATTAAGTACACCTCTGCCTAACCCTTCTGGGAATACAGGCGTGATGGTATGTTATGTTATGTAAAGCATATAAATACGGTTAAAAAAACTGAACATTTTATGTCAATTTTTCAATTTAACCTTTCCAACGATTAGAATGCAACCTATGCAAAAATGTGCAGTATGCAGGTGCATATATGACTATTATTGCCATCCTTTTCGTTTCCCTACAATTTTTGTAAATTAGAGCAGGAAAAATATAGTTTTACGAATTTCCATGATAAAAAAAACGCAATTTTTTTTGCACACTTGGTGTGCAAACTACATTTGCCGGGCTAATACCATCTTATCAGGAGGACAGGGTGAAATGGCGCACGCTGGGGGAGGCCTACGTCCAGCAGTACTAGCAGGACTAGTATAGGCTGATGATGATGATAATGATGATGATAACATGCCATTAGCATGCCGTCACGATTAGAAGTATTCTTGTAGATTCAAATGTGCCCATGTAATAGGGGGCGAGCCCATTGCCATTAACCAAGCACAAATCGAAATTTCAAGCTACTGAGAGTTTCATAGCAGAACTCAATAACACTGCTCGACCTCTAGCTTAGCAGTCCTGCTTGGGACCACTAGACTAATGAGGCATTCCAATAGACCAAGGAAATAGTAAAATAAATCTAAATATCATTTATATCCCTCTCATTTCGTTTCTCTTCGTATTCTGACATTAAAAGTTCCTGAGCTAACAAACTTCATTGTAATTCAAATCAGTGTCGGCTATAGGCCATGTTAGTGTCATTCAAACTGAATTAGGCTGCGTACGCCAGAGATCTGGCTAGCTGCCAAATACTAGGTGCCTAGATTTTAGTATATACCTCCTGAGAATATGAGGTTAACAATTTTACGGTCATGTGGGAATCCTGCGGAAGGCTGTTAATATTTCATTAGGTACGTAGGTATAATTATTTAATATCTTCATAAGTCTAGTGGTCTTAAGCGCGACTGCTACGCTAGAGGTCTTAGTTTCCAATCCAAGGTTGATTACCGTGTTTTTGGTATTTAAGGTGAAACTCTCAGGAATAGAAGAGAATTAACGCTAGAGGTCCTGGGTTCGATCCCCGGGTCGAGCAAAGTGTTATTGGGTTTTTCTATGAAATTCCCAGTAGCAGCTCGGAGTCTGAATTTGTGCCCGGTTAATGGCAATAGGCTCGCCCCCTATTACATGGGACCGTAACATACCGGCGAAATGTGGGTGTACATTAAGTACACCTCTGCCTAACCCTTCGGGGAATACAGGCGTGATGGTATGTGTTAGAAATTTTCTTTAATTAGAAAATTCATTTCTTTGTTAACAGTTAATGAGTTTGTTCTAGCAACTGTAGGTAAAAATGCAAGAACTTATAGATAACAAATTATCTGAAGTTCTTGCAAGTAGCATAAAAGTCATAACAATACAACTTATTTTTTATAACATAATTTAGTTTACCGTTAAAATTTACGTTGGATTGTCTTGAATGTTTCGCGGTACCCAATGAATGTGTTTGGTTTCTGGTTACCAAAGGGCACGGTTCAAAAGCGTACCGAGCGTGCCGCGGCAAACGCTAGAATTAAATTGTATTCTTTTTACAAAAGTGACTTTCTGTGTTTCATTTCAAACCGTATTTAAACAGAAGGAAGTTTTTGATTCGCCTGTATATAAAGCGCATAACGTTCGACTATTACTCTGTTGTTTGCGAACTGATTTTGACGGTTTGTTTGCTCGTAAGATGGCCTTATAAATTTGATAGGTTTCTAACTTCGTAGATGCAGCAGTAATAAATTACTGACTCAGACCAAATAAAAAGTATAGATAGAACTTTGCGAACAAAGAAATGAGGCCGGCTAAAACTAAGCCATATGTACAACACACAATTACACACAAAAATGTATTAGTTAACTACGCCTTATTTGTCAGCCGAGCTTTCGATATCTCGATAGCTTGACTGACAAGATTAGGCGTAGTTTCGGTATACGTGTGTGCGTGTAATTGTGTGTTGTAGACGGCATGGCGTAGTTTTAGCCGGCCTCACTTCTTTGTTAGCAAAGTTCAATCTTTACTTTTTATTTGATCTGAGTTTACTGATAATATTCAGCTGAATTTTGGTTAGGAGGAAGCCGAAACCTTCCTTATATAAAGAAAAATAAAAGGCCCAATTCTGTGACCTTTAATCAACATAAATGCTGCCCCATTTGTTAAGTATTTGTGGCCTTATTACATGGTACCTAAACATGCCGGAAAAATATGTGTGAAGGTGTACACAGTTTCAGTAGATAGTTTCATCTTTTATTACCTACTGCCTCATTAATCTAGTCTTCCTAAGCGTGATTGCTATGCTAGAGATTCTGGGTTCGATACCCAGATCGAGCAAAATGTTATTTTTCTATAAAATTCTCAGAAGCAGCTCAGAATTAGGTTTTGTGTCCGGTTACCGGCAATAGGCTCGCCCCCTATTATATTCATCTCTGCCTCACCCTTCGGGGTATACAGGCGTGATGGCATGTAATACATAAATAGAAATAAATTCTCAATATCGCTTTTGGTGCAGTAAATTGATCCGATAACAGATAGTGCTACTATTTCACACTAATCTTCGATATCACGACGTATTCGCCTATCAGGTATCAGATACACAGCTGCAATTTATTATATGTTAGCGAATGACGTCACGTGTGAAACATTACTCAGCCGTAGGTACTCTATTAACTTAATTGCCCATTACTCAAAACGTACATTACTTCACCAAAGTGAAAGCATATAGCGCTACAGTTTATATACTGAAAATGGGCCAGTATTAATTGACCCGCGAACGTTTAATTGCATATAGATGGTAGAGTTCAAATTATACTGGTAAACTTTAAACAATGTAGACTAAGGGAGATAGACTTGCCATATTATGATATATTAAAATTCTGCTATTATACAGCTACATTTTGCCGGTATGCTTAGGTCTCGTGTAATAGGTGGCCTATTGTCATAAGCCGGGCATAAATGGAAACTCTGCTACTAGGTACTCTGGTACTTAAGAATTTCAAGGAAAAACTCAATAACACACTACTCGACCTGGAAATCAAAGCCAACAGTTCAGTAAACATATACATTTTAATTTAAAATATTTATTTCTTTCTTTCCTATACGAAATCTTTTATTTAAAAAGAGTGTCCATAGAGTTTCTTTCTGGATTCTTCTCCATAGGATCAATTTTTAGGAATTGTGTAACTAGAGTCAATAAAGTTCCATAAACGCTTGTAAAAGGCTATTTGAAATAAAAACATTTGATTTCATTTGAACGCTTTTTCATGGACGTCTGACGGTAAGCGTCAAACGCAGGTCCCATAATGTCTACTATTTTTACGGGCTAAATTGTTCTTCAAATCGAAACACAGCATTGTTTCTTAGCGACAGAATATGTACTGTATACAGATAATGTAATAGCAATGCGGTTGTCACACCCCAAACGAACGCAATTGCAAAGTTCCGCCGCATCCAAATAATTACAATGATTGTCAGCTTTGCAATTTGTACTGTCACTCACACAAAAAAAACCCTATGCAAATTAACTTTTAAACTTAATTATCTTTTGTATCCGACTGTACTAGACTACCTCTGTTTACCTATGTCACACTTCCGATGACAAATATTGCTTTTCATATTGACTGTCCGCCAATCATTAAATTGCCTCCAACGGAAAGCGGACACTGACCACCACATTCAATTCGTCTAATGCACCATTCGTTTAAGTTCGTATTGATAGCTTTCCACTAGCGCTTGTATGTACTTCCATTTCCAATACGTGAGAGTATATTGAAAAGTCTATAAAACTGTTAGTATTCAACATTTGTTTGTTTGTTTTGAGGAAACCATTGATTGGTTTTGCAGAAACGATTTTGTTGAGTGTTTTGAAAATAATGGCATTTCTGTTGTAAGCGTTTGAAGTGCAAATTTAGCATGTGTGATAAAAGATATATTTTTCTGTAAATATATTATTAAATACAAGTTTTAAATACAGATTTGCTTAAACAAGATGGCGCCGGCATTTCTTATCCGACGACCTATGAGAAGAAAGCGCTGAAATTATGCGAGTTTTACAATGTGGGGTAATGTATAAACAGGCCTTTTGAAAAAAGAGCCGTGGCTACCTTTAGAAAGGGAGGTCCACGAATATGTGTGACCATGGTTTTAGAGGACCCCAGGTCGGGGATTTCCATATTATCCCCAACCAAAGAGAATGGGAAGGCAAGTGAGGTTTCTAGTTACTAAGAGTCTGACCGACCCGTGATGATCATCACTTCATAGTACAAAAAGTCGCTCTTTGCGTCTGTCTGTTTCTCCGCAAACTTCTTCTTCTAAACCACGCAGCAGATTTTGGTACAGTTTCCATTTGCATTTAGAGGTTTTCTTCAGGAAGGTTTATATGTTTATAAACTAACACTAATATTATAAGTTTATAGCAGCCGTGCAAAGCTGACGCGGATGGTTAGTTTGTTATACAAAAATAGTTCTAAGGGACGTTAGTAATAAAATATTAATATTATTAATCTGATACAATTTTGCAATGCACAAAAATGAATTTCTAACATAAAGATAAAAGTTATTATGGGAACGTGACCTTCGAATAGATATTGTACGAATAATCGAACTTGACACCATAGCCAAGGGCCTCGATCAACCTCCTAAGAGGCTCTTTAACCTCCTGAGAACCACAACATTTTTTTTCAGGAATCTTAACAAAAACTACCTGGATCGATTTCATAGGCAACTAAATGTTCTTAAAAAATAGAAAGAAAATTCTATGTTGGAAAATTTAGATTTTCTCAATGTAATATATATACGACATCCGTTCTATGTACCTAATGTGTAAAGTGTAGTATATATACAACATAAAACGTTTTTTATTAAATTGCTTTATATTTACTGAATAAAAGGTCATTTCTAATTATTATATAGTAAAACACAACTTCAAGATCGGCAACAGGCTGTTATTTACTGATTATCGTCTAGTATTATTTTACAAATCACAGTCAGCAGATTGGCTTAATTTTCTTACATACATTTTTGTACTTTGAATCACTCTCACAGTCAATACATAGGTATAGTTGGAAAATTAATAGACCATTTAATTTAACAGGATGCCTAAAAATGTTTTTTATATTTTTTTCATCTTCAACTCTTCTCCTTTTTTAACCAACTTCAAAAAGGAGGAGGTTATCAATTCGGATGTTAGTATTTTTTATGTATGTTCGGGCATAACTCCGTCATATATTAACGGATTTGCAAAATTCTTTTTTTGTTCAAAAGGAGTTTATTGTCCGAATGGTACCATATAATTTTCATATAGATCTGATGATGACTTTCGGAGACAAACAACGGAACTCTTCAACAAATGACAGAAAATCAACCATGATTGCTGCTATCGCATAAATATGAATTGATTACGCAATCAGACAACATAAAATCACGCCTGTACACTCGGAAGGGTTATGAGGATTCAGTATATCAGGGTACACCTACATTTTCTATCAAACTTATTTATTTGAAAGTGAATGCTCCTGAGGTGGTCTCATTCAGATTTGGTAAAATGTGATCACTAAAAGTTTTAAATAAAATAATTTTAGCGAAAATTTTTCATCTGTCCATGAATACTTTTTCAGTGAAAATGTATCGATGTATCTTAGCTGATAAATAGATTTCTCCATAGAGAGAAATTACCAGCGTAAGTGTTGTTAGCAGTTGCCGATGATGGTAAAGATCTCGTATTTTTTTCTCGACCATCTGACTCTTACACGGCCTCTGAATCGACCACCATGCGTTCGGGGCCTACTTTTGGTTATGAAACGTCTACCACAGGTTACAACCGTAAAAGCGCACAAAGAGATTTCACATTCCTGAAGGTTTCTTTCCTCGTGTCCGAAGAATTCAGAGAACCAGGGCCAGAGTCACTGCTGTCATCATTTTGCATTGAATAAACATCTTCTGTCGGGTTTTCTTCATGCTACGAATCGATATCTGAATTTTTTAAGATGTCTGTAATTTGATTCTCCTGCAAACCTAGAAAAAACAATAAAAAAATAAAGTAAAAATAGTGTAAAAGTCTTATGTTGTACAGGTACTACAGTGGCCATGCTCCGCACATACACATTGTTGAGAACCAGTGTATTACTAGTACAACATAAAGCTTTAACTGTGGATTCCTATTCTTTTTGTGAGTTCAAACATAAGCAAATTGAGCTATTATGATAAAGGCATCAAAACAAACAAAGAATTACCAAAATCGTTACAAAAAACATAGCATTTCATAAACAAATTCAAATAAACTTACCACGTGCTTCCAGTACCGACGCCATCGTCCAATTGAAATGGATATTACCAAAAATCTAAGCTACTTCCTCGGCCAATCACTGTTCAGTATGGCGGACAGATATTTTGACTATCCAATGAAAGTAAAGGTCTTAACTTATTCCATTAGATGGCAGTGTAGGATTTTTTTCTTTCTATGTTGTAAATATACTACAATTTCACTCAGGAGGTTAAGCGGTTGTATCAAGGGCTTGCTGCAGAAAACGGTGCTCTTCGACACGACACGCATTGTGACGAGATTTTCTTTAAGGTGATAAACAAAAGACTGCGACAAAGAATTAATTTCCGCTTATAAATTTACTGTTAAATTATCATTTGACGAACGAATTTTGGTCATTTCAACGCTACTTAAAATTTAAGGAATGTATGTACGAATAAATTTTTTGAATGTATTTGTTTACTGTCCTGATGATTTAAATAGGCATGATGACTGATTTTCAAAAACTGATCTAAAATATTCTTATGTATATACTATTTCCGAAAAATATTTTTTTCTGCAATTTAAAAAGGTTTTTGATACAAAAATGCGATTTTAATTCAATGTATTTAAATTAGCGCGAAAACGGTCCCTGGTGTCATGGCGTCTGCTTATGACGTCACTTCTATGTTTGACATCGTATACATTATGAGATTAAGGCCAGGTGGTACTGCAAAGCCCACATAAAAATGTTTTAAAAACTAATTTTTTAAGTAGTAAAAAGTAAAATTAAAATCTGAGAAAATAAATTTATATTGTTGAGTATATATACTAGGGAACACATACAAGGGAAACACGATTTGATAAAGTTGGCTCCATAGAATAAATTCACAAAGATACCTCTTTTTTTGTAATTTTATTTTCCATTTTCGGTTTTATGCTTAAAATAACAAAACCGAAAATTATTTGATTTCATGTTTTATTTACTAAAATAAAGTTCATAGATAGCTCGAGAGATTTTACCCGATAGATTTTCTTTATTACATTAAATTTTTAATCAATTATTCAAGTTACGAGGCGAGACACTGACTGAGCCAGAGCCTCACCGAATGGACCGTAAATTACCTACTTGAATAATCGGTTCTTCTCTCCTACGATGGACCCACATGAGGAATGCAATAGCATATTTGCAGCCTCCTTGTGAGGCAACACAGTCATGGCATTTTACCGATATAAGTTCTTCCTTTACTTCGTCAACTATTAACGTCACTGCATATAACTTCGCGTGGACCTTGTTTTCTGGGCAGATTTTTGATTTAACTATAAGTACCTACATAGATTTCCATCGCGTTTTAACTGAACGTAGCTAATCGCGTCGCCCCATAAGATGGCCTGG
This sequence comes from Subacronicta megacephala, assembly GCA_958496365.1. Taxonomy (NCBI): domain Eukaryota; kingdom Metazoa; phylum Arthropoda; class Insecta; order Lepidoptera; family Noctuidae; genus Subacronicta; species Subacronicta megacephala. Next base: position 9,086,605 of record OY292531.1, on the reverse strand, counting down.
AGGATCTAAAACAAAGAAATCGATAGGAAAGCATATTTTATAAAATCAAAACATTATTAAAACTAAACATACGTGCTTTTTTATTTTTATTATAGTAGGTATAATTTTCGGTGTAAGTGTTTTTTTAGTTAGTTAAGTGTTTTTTTTTATTATAGTAGGTATAATACAAATCATAATAAATAATACTTACATTGTAGTTTTAACATTTCTAAATACTGCTGAACAGAAGTCTTTGTTTAATACCAGGAACTGCCCCAGCATTAACAAATAAACTCTGGGCAAATTAGAGCTGTTTGCCTTGGTAAACCCTTGTTCCATTACTTAATAAGTTCTTACACAAGTTGTAGGACGAAAGCTAAGTAATATACAAATAGGAAATACATAATAAACAATTTTAAGCGCGGAGATCGTCGAAATTCATACGAAATTCACGTGACAGCGACAGTTCAACATAGATGTGACGTAATTGAATCTGATTGGTGTTCAACTGAACGTCGGACTTGTGTATTTTGTAGTTTTATTTTATCAAATAAATTAATAATCCCGTCTTATAAATAAAAATAAATATTATTTTCTAAACATATTAATTATATTTCAGTATATGAACATATTATTTTACTAATTCTTGCTTACCGTCATCATGCCTATTACTACCATAGTGTAAATTTTATTACACTATGTTACTACGTTGTTATTTAGTACCTAAGTTAGGGTAGAAAAGTGTTAAGAAAGCACTTTCACCGCTGTATTATTTTTAGATATTTTCCCACGAATTGATTGACTGTAACGATTGCTGGTAACTAAAACAATAGGTTTGTCTATAAGACCCTTGCGGTAAAAAATCTGACAGGCATACCTTTTTTAACTTATACTTTTAATTTACGTTAATGGTGACTATCAATTATATTGTGCTCTCCAATGTTTGAGCTTATTGTGTTATATCCTGCTGTTAAAACTTACCTATTTGGTCTTATCGAAATAAAACATTTGATTTTGAATTAATTTGTTAGTGAACCGTCCACCACTACACAAAATATTTTTTACATTTAATAAGTGTAACACCTGAAAAAGGTCGGTTGTAGGTGTAAGTATCCGTCTCCAGTTAATTTTGAGTCTACCCAGGAAAAGTATAACTTTTTTAGAAAGCAGAGTGGGCATCACCAAAATCTCCATATTACGTCATCCTCCTCTATTTTTTTTAGATCAGCCGGATTCCATTTGCGACACATGTCTGTCACATTTATTAATAGGCAGGAAAATGTAGAAAAACTTCCTTTCTGGTATGGTAAAGTTGTCATCGGGGAAAGATTTATGGTGAGTACCGAGCTGTGGAAGTTGTGGAGACTGTCATATGGAGGATTTATTTATTACAACATACCATCACGCATGTCTTCTCCGATGGGTTTGGCAGAGGTGTAAAAAGACATCCACACTTCGCCGGTAGGTATGTTTAGGTACCACGTAATAGGGGCCAGCCTATTGCCATTATTCCAGACTTCTTCAGAAAATAAAAATGAGAAGGGATTGTAGGTATCGCGAATACCTATTTGGAACACACTTGTAACTCACAAAGAGGTATATTTTTTTATGACGCGTTATTTCTTTCGAAGACACTTTTAAATAAAATCTAGAACTAAAAGTATAGCATTCAAAGTCAAAGACATGATAATCCACTTTGTATTGTTACCACCAAACAATCTGTGTCCTTTTCGAAGACACAGCTCGCTTCGTTCAGTGGAAAGTGGAGTTCCATTATGGAATTAAAAGTTTTATTTTTGTTTTTACAGCAGCGGCGCTGTGAAAATTAAGCTGTTTTGTTGAAAACCCAATGCGTGACCACGACCATCATAGAGGGCTTAACTCGAGAAAGTGAATTAAAACAATAACGACAAGCATGATATTTATGTTATCAGCTTTTATTTTTTAATTCGACTAAGCAAGAATTGAAAAAAAAAATATCCAAATGACGAGGAACATTATTTTATCTCCAAAAAATAATACCTACATACCTAGGTAATTTATTAATTTATCCTTGATTTTATTTTACATAGATTTTCTCAAAATGTGTGCATGACATGCTAAGTGTTACTATTTTACTTAGTGACTTTTGATTTATAAGTGTTGCTAAGTAGGCTATGTTTTACTTAGCAATACCTAAGTATGTATCGAAGTAACTAAGTAATATTAAATAACTAAGTGTTTAATTCGCTATTTTTGTCAGTCTTTCAGAGAAAACCTACCTATATAAAATAAAATCAAGGATAAAATAAGCACTACTGAATTTATATAAGGGGAATTTTTAACTGCACCTCTAAAATTTCTTCACTATTTTACTCACTGTAAAACAAATATACTGATTTGCACAAAAACAATTTAGTGTCGAGGGCCAGACACGACTTGTATTAATAGAAGAAAGAGATATTTGGACTTATAAAGATCTAACAGTATAATATAATTGATTGATTGAGCAAATTTAGTGTGCAATTCAGTATTTTTGGTGATAATTTCGTATATTTTGATTGAAAAAAGGGAATTTACAGTTAAAGTATTAAATACCACCCAATATTTAATAAGTGTATTTCAATTATCAATACCGGATTCTAGGACCTGGATAAACAATCCACAGGAATTCATTTAAAACTACTTCAAAACTTACAAAGAAACGTCGCGAAGAAGAATTTACGAGGAATTTATATTACCAGAGGCTTATTTTCAAATAAGCCTCTGGTAATATACTCGTTACAGGTAGCGACGATGTCCTGAAAATGTATTACATTCCAAAAAAGATTTAACTGCAAAGAGAACGACATTATGAAAACAAATGGCCATTTTACACTTGCTATTCCGCGTCTATGTTGGTTTTGGGATAAATTCCTCATAGCCTTTGGAAACGTCAGGATTGATCGCACTAGGAGGAGATAAAAACCCATAGGTATGTCTTTTGTTTGGTAGCACTCAAATCTGGCAATTAAGTTTTTCAATCATTAGATTTTTTTTGTTTTTGAACAGCTTACTAGCAATTTGGGTCGCACATTACTAGTAGGTATTCTTGTTAACCCCTCGTGCTAAGCAAAATGCTTGTGTAACGAGTGGGTTCACGTCGGTAGTGCAATGGGTGGGTTCCAGGAAACCACGTGGTCACTAGTCCGACGCCCTAGCCATAGGCTACCGCCGCTTCAGCAATTGCAGAATTGTGTTCAAAAAATTGAATAACAAGTAACATAAGCATAGCCATGGGCAATGTACTAGGAAGCAGTGAAGGGCGCGTTTGGGGATTGTCAATGTAAAAATGACGTTCAAAAACTAGGACTACGTATCTTAAATAAATTATTTTGACTTTGACACAATAAAAATCTAAGCTTCGAGTCATTTTAGTGTTTCAATAGCTACTTACACTCAGTTAAACTCATTGAAAAAAACATTGGAAATAACCACCATTAACTTTTAGATAATAAGCATGTTTCCCGACATACCTGGATAATAACCCTGCCACAACACCTACATTAATGTACAAACTTTCAAGCCATCGTCAGTCCTAACGTTAGGCTGCACCCTAATTGTGAGCCCTACCTCCAATTAGAGAGTATAAACGTCATGTTAAGTTCACTTAAAAGTAACGCGCAGTTTGCAACACAATTTAGCCTCATTTATCTGCACGGACGTGTACCAGTAATATTTACACGGCAGGACGTAAAAAGACCCAGCCAACTAAAGAGGCTAAATTAACTAGTTACATAAAAGTGAAAAACGGCATTCGCTAGTAGCTAGCACAGGACCGGCGGCTGTATTTCTTCAACAGTATTTTATAAGTGAGTTTTGCTCATCTCAGGTCATTTGTCCACGTAATTGCGTACGCTTTGCCTCATTATGTAACGCGACAAAGGGCTTGTTTAAAAGAGACGTCTTTTTAGCTAGGCTTCCGAGGCTACCAACGAAAGTAGTACCATAATCTATTATAGTTTTTATTAAAGTAGTTGATTGGTCATTTGATTAGGGTTGCTGTTATATATTTTAGCAAGATTGTTCATACCGTAAAATTTATAAAGCTTAGAAATTTCGAATAGTTCGAATCCAATGCAGGCAAGTCATGTTCGTATTAATAGTTTTTGACGTCGTGGACTTTCGTCCTTTCGTCCCTCTCATTCTGAGAGAAGAGTCGGGTCTAGCAGTAGGACAATAAATGGGTTGATAACGAAAAAAATTACAAAAAAAACCGAAATTCTACGGCAACATTTCCGTATTTTGGTAATTTTGTACTCAAGCATACGTTTCTTGCTGAAATTATTCTGATCCTATTACGGATTCCCCTAATGCTAAAATCTTTATTTACATGAATACTTAAATCTAATAACTGAATTTTTCTGCCTAAAAAGCGAGGTCCGAACCATAAAATATACATTACTTAAGATATATTAATAATTTTATTCAGTTTCATGTTTCGGCTTAAGTGCTTTCCAAAAAAGACGCTTCAGCTTGCGGAATATCTATGTATTACTAATCTAAAAAGTTATTGAAGATCCATTAAAATATTTGTTGTAAGTAATCGTAATGTTGCTACCTTTAAGAGAAGATCTAGAATTCCAGGAATCATCATCATCATCATGCTATACTCGTACACTGCTGGGCGTAGGCATCTCCTATAGAACGCCACAGAGCCTAATCTTTGGCTTCTCTGCTCCAGTCACTGCCAGCTGTCTTCCACAAGTCGTCACTCCACCTGGTAGATTTTTTTGACAGAATGTTGTAATCATTTATGATGTAACCAAATAACATAAATAAAAACGTTTTTACAATGATTTTATTATGTAACTTGCATTTACTTTATCATCTGGCGAGATAAAAATTAGCCGTACTCAAAAAAAGCGTAGCTAACATTTTTCGTCAGAATTGTTCTTTTTTAAGGAGAGGCCATTACTTCCCTTTTGTTATAACGATGTTACTTCAAGTTTGTAAGTGACACCCTGCGAGTAAACCTCCCTCCTTTATACGAAAGCAAGTCAAGGTGACGCAGAATAAATAATATCACATAATTTATAGGTATTACCAAGTTCAGTGTTAAGGGTTACATTAAATATGAATAAGTTACTTTAATGCCTTGGTAACAGAGCTATATTTGCACTGGGAAAAGTCACAACTCGTTTTGTTTGACTGAGGAAACTTTGAAATATTTCCTCAAAAAGAAGCCGGTTTGAGTAAGTTTTTTTGTTCATGAGATAACTCCGCAAACGAGTAGGCGAGCTACCCTATCGTAAGTAGTTGTCGCCGCCCATAGACATCTGCAAAACCAAAGGAGTTGTAGATGCATAGCCGAGCCTATTTAAGGAAAAGGGAGGGGAAGTAGAAAAGGAGAAGGAAGGGACCTGAGGGAGAAATTGGGCCTTCCGCGCTCCACACTCACCGTACGTAACGCGACATTAACCCTTCAATTACTATATTATAGAAGTGCAACGTCTATTGTTTAATAGAGGTCGTTCAGGCTTTGCTAAATGTTTTGCTTCGAAACAAAAATAATAAATAAGTGAGTTTTATTTATTCTCCAATACGAAAACAGAAAAACTACGAGTAATAAGTTTGAATCTTGAACGTACAAAGAAATTCCACGATAGATTCAGTTTCTTTTCCCTCAACATTTTCTTTGACTATTTATTTTCCTCGCCAATTCTAAAACTTGGCTGAGGGAAAATCTATACTGCAACACGATCTATTCATCTTGTTCAGTGCAATTTACATATACAAAACAAACTTTTTTATTCGACTTCTTTACTAGAAAGATCCATCTAAAAGTAACGTAAAAGAAGTTTCGTTTCTGAGAATGTTTCATTGTGAATTTATTTGCGCAATGTAGGCGAAAGTTCATACACTAATTACGAATTAGGCATAATTAGGGTAAAAAAATATTTTTTTGGGGAGCCATGTTTCGTTTTTAAAAGTGCTTAGTTCATCGTATCGCACTTTAAAAGATTCGCTTTATTTTCGATTCGATACGTTTTGATTTCAATTAATTTTTTGCCTGTTTTATTAGTCTTGTGGTTCTAAGTGCGTCTGTAACGCTAGAGGTCCTAGGTTTCGATTCTTAGGTCGAGCAAAATGTTATTGAGTTTTTCTGATGAAATTCCCAGTAGCAGCTCGGAGTCTGGGGACCTAAACATACCCGTGAACAATGAGTGTACATTAAGTACACCTCTGCCTGATCATTATTATAAAATATATATTACCTAGGTACTAATAAGGCAGTCAAAAGTTAAAGCATCAAAATAGTTTATCTATATATATGTATGTAGTATAGAAAATTAAACTAGTGTTTTCTCTTTAATAGCGACTTCTCTTGTAAATACTAATAGTTTGCTTTACAACTAAGAACCAACATTTCCGAGACGTCTCTCTTCGCTAAATTGTTTCCTTGCTAGATTAATCTAAGCTGCGGAATAAATCAACCGCGGTTCACTTCATATTAAATTTGTACCGTAATATTTTATAAACAATATTACCATATTCCGCTTGGAAGTCGGTACAGTGATAATTTCCTTCGCCATTCAACAAGTGATGATTAATATTTATACACACACTATCACTGTATTCATCGAAGGGTAATATTTTGTAGTAACCTATTACATTGGGTCCTCAAAGAAATACATTGCTGACGATCTGCGTGGGAACAATTTTTTTTTAAAACCTTACTAGCAATGTGGGTCACACATTACTAGTAATCTTGTTAACCCCTCGTGCTAAGCTAAATTATTGTGTTACGAGTGGGTTCACGTCGGTAGTCAATGGGTGGGTTTCGAACCGCAACCACATGATCGCAAGTCCGACGCTCTAGCCATTAGGCTACCGCCGCTTATTATAGTATTGTCATCAAACAGGGCACCAATTTATGCTCCGAGTAGCTAGTGAGAAATGTTTACATGAGTAATGTGTAACCCTGATTGCTAGTAAACTTTTATTTAAGAAAAATAAGTTCATATAACATAAGTACAGACATTAAGTGCTCAACTCCAAGCTTAGGATACTGCAAATATTGTCACATTGATGTTTAGGTTGAGTGGAAGGGACGCTCTTTAGGGTAAATATCGCCAATATTGTCACACAACCCAAAACTAATCGTAGGTATCAATATTACCGACCCTGGATTTGAATTTCTAATTTGAAACAGAACAGACAAGAGCTTAATAATAATCTTAATGTATAATCTAAACACGACACTATTATTACACAGTAACCAACTTTTACAGAACAAACTGTACATCGCGGAAAACTAAAAAATACTTTTTCCTCTGGAAAGGTCCATATTTCATATTTTTTTCTTTTTTCTAAAAAAACGTTTCCAAGATAATACAAAATTTATGCAGAGATATGACATAAAACGGAGCGCAGCACACCTGATGTTAAGTGGTCACTATTCACCGTGCGCTGTTACCGATGGTGAAAATATACATATTTTTAGCATAATAGGGTCCTCCCATTACACCGGACGGTATCAGGAAGGAAAGTATTCTTTCGAATTTTGATAATAGTTACACAATAATCAATTATGCCGTGGTGAAGACTAACAATCGGAAAATTGCTGTTTGATAGTAAGTCTGACTGCTGTTGTTACATACCATCACGCATGTATTCCCCGAAGGGTTAGGCAGAGGTGTACTAATGTACACCAACATTTCGCCGGTATGTTCAGGTCCCATGTAATAGGGGGCGAGCGTATTGCCATTAACCGGGCACAAATCCAGCTACTCGACCTGGGTATCGAACCCAGGACCTCAAGCTAGTAGTCGCGCTCAGGACCACTAGACTAATGTGGCAGACAATAATGGATTATGCCGTGGTGAAGACGGTCTGCTGTTGTTACACTAGACGATAGTAAATAAATAAGTATAGTGACTAGACTCCTTAGATACATGAAGGAAACGCTCTGATTACACCTAATTGTGTATCGGTGATGGCATTACCTATTGGGTATTCCTGGAAGCACTATTACACCTATATTTCCCGAGAGATACGACCGTAGATTGTCCCTAATAGATAAATACAATATCACATTGTCAAACAACAGTCGCGCAATTTGTTTTCTTTGTTTTTCCAATTAATCTACTGACGGACAGGCGAAAAAATATATTGTTTTGATTAGGTACGTACATAACTTAATTCCTAAGTCCCGTGCCCAATACATTACGTCACGTGCCAAAAATGGCACGGCTCATTAGTTCCCATCTCTGATATAGGATTACAGTCTAGTACTAGTACTATCTAGTAGTATATATATTAACGGTTCTTATGGTAATGATAGCAGGTAACATTAAAATATATCTTTTTATTATTATGTGGCACGTCACAGTATGGTATGGTGTTATAGGTGGATTCTATTTATTAAAGCAGATGACGGAGAAATCGCGTATAAATATGTTTCAGTCTGCTTTTTTATGCTAGTAACATACATAAAATACACCGTAGAACTGTATACCTATACATAAAACTTTACAATGAATTTAGTTTTTCACTTTATTTTGACTTTGTAGTAGGTAAATGATAGATGAGTATTCGGTACGTTTTGGTAACATTATTATTGTGTCAAAAACAAGATTTTTGAATATTTACTCCATTTATTTCATAAATTTTTTTTTCAGGAAATTTATTTCACACTTATGGTTGCGTCGAGGCTATTATTAAGGGGAGGATATATTATTTTATTAAGTTTCATGTATAAAAATAGGTCTCTAAATGTTATATGTGAAAACCGTGGATCAATTTTTACAATGTTATAGCTTGTTATAGAGTTTAGGTTGATTTTGGTTATTAAAAATAATATTTTATTAGGGGAATTTTCACGTACATTGAAGACGGTATACGCGAAAATTCCCCTTAAATGCAAACTTTTTAAACAGAAAATATAATAATAACACAGTGTCAGGAAACAACCATTCCATTTTATATAAAAACAACATACCGTACAATAATATCACATTGCACGTTTAATTTGCGCTGAAATGTTCGCTACATTTTAGCTTCCGTTTTACGTGACTCATTTGTTGAGGTAAATAGGTGTGGTCACTACCACCACGTGGCTAGTGGTTAGACCACAGAATGAAATTATACAGAAGGCCAAAGTCTATTTAGGCTGTGTAGTTTTGTTAATGGGTTTAGGTGTTTGTGTGTGTAAGAGCATTGTGTTCGTATTTTCTAAAACAACTAGTCCTAGTCTGTGCCATCGTTAAAAAAACCTAAGTTAAGCCGAAGTATATTTTATTATATTATCCTCCTACATAAATTATTATTTCTTTGTACCTAATATGTTTTTATTTTGTAGTAAACTTGCAGAAATTCCAGTAGTAATTTCTATATAGCAGGAGCGTCGCTTGCTCACGTTCGCGTACGTGTGTGCCTGACTAACGATAGCTTTTGTTCAAAATACATTACAATTAGCCAAGAAGGTATTGTAGCTGCTATCAATTTATATTCACTAAACACTTAATGTAATGACTGTACGTTTGACACAGTAGGACAGTATACGGGTTGATTACGATGATGTATTCGTCTTAGATATTACTATCAATACAAGAAGTCAGTTTTTTAAGTTACCATCTTAGCAGTACGCAGATAAAAATATCATCAATATCGATATATATGATGAACATTCTATCACGCCCGTCTTCCCCGAAGGGTTAGGCAGAGGTGTCCACAGTTCTCCGGTATATTGTTTAGGTCCCATGTAGGGGAACGAACCTATTGCCCGTAACCCGGGCACAAATCCTAACTCCGAGCTGTTACTTAGAATTTCATAGAAAAACCCAATAACACATTTCTCAACCTGTGATTCAAACCTAGAATCTCTAGCGTAGCAGTCGCGTTTAGGAGTACTAGACTCAATAATTTAGTGGTCCTTAGCACGATTTTGCACATAGTTTAATCGTTGATTCATTAGTCAGTAGCAATCCTGAAACTATGTGCAAAATCGTCAGCAATCCATGGACTGACCGCGGCAAGCATGACTTTTAACGTTCTGTTATAACAAATGTGTCTAAATTAGAAACACGAATAATTGTTTACCACAACTGAAATGCGGATTCAATGAGAATTAATTTGGGTTTTACATCACGGCGCGGCGGTAGCAACGAAAATCAAATCATAAAACCAAAACTCCATTTGTTAATTCTATCCAATCTAATCTTAGAAGAGAATCTTGCGCTGCCACGTTAATTTGGATCGTAAACAAACCGTGTCAATTGAATTTTGTCTTGTACACACGGCTACAAGTCAACCTATATACATCCAGTTTAAGCTGATCTCGCATTGTATAGGCTTCCCAAACAATAAGAGGCCAGTGTAAACCGGTTATGTGTAGCAGTGCGTACTAGACGATACCAGGGTACTATACAAAAGAACATAAGACGGATAAGTAATTGATGTGACGTCAAACTAAAAGCCCAACCCTACAATCCTAATTGATATGTCGAGGCCGATTAAGCTAAACTACCGATTTGAATGGCAGTATATATATATATATATAATGCACTATCTGCAAAGATATCGCATAACATAAACTCAAAAATATATCCAGTCAATTTGACATTCTCCATCTTATATAATTCATTATGCGATATGTCAAAAACAAAGGTTGATCCGGCTCTGGTTGCTTGAGATTGCACTAACATTGTCCTCCCAAACAGTTGAACCGGCGCTATTTAGAATGGCCACTCAACCCGATTCAAAGCGGCAGACCACGTGCTCGCTACAAATGGTCGGTAAGGTCTTTTAGACGCTGTGTGTATTCGTAGTGTAGACACTCTAGTGTCTTGTATCTCATGTGCCCATAGTTTATATTTGCTTAAACAGAACACCGATTACTGAGCAAAAAGTATGATTGTTTTAGCAGCGACAATGGGTATTAATAATGTAATTATCGTACTGATAGCAGTAGCACTATGGATTGCCTTTTCTGGAACTGTTTCTGCAGGGATTTTGTTGTTCTAATTTAAATCATTATTTTTATAGGGCTCATGGCTAAGTTATACCTGCGCTGACGAACAGATACGAGTATGCAAGGTTAAGCTACGTATGCCACCTCAGAAAGTTCGTAATTCTGTAGGTCCTGGTTGTCATAGGAACACCTATGTAAATCGTTAATGTTTTTCAGAAGCCCAAAAGCGTGGGTGCACATGAGTACATCTCTGCCTAACCCTTCTGGGAATACAGGCGTGATGGTATGTTATGAATGTTATGTCAATATACAAGAATTAGCAATTTTATAAAAGAAAGGATGGATTCCATTTTTTATATCGCCAGTCAATATTTAACACAAAAAAAGAAAATACTACAAAGAACATTTCAGTTTAACAGACGAAAAATAAAATATATCATCTCGTTTTTTACCAAAAAGTGACTGTCCGATGTATGTTCATTAAAAAACTTGCAAAAAGTTTACACGTAGGTATTTTGTTTATTGTTCCTTTCATCACGAAATACCCGTAGGTTCTCTTTACATTCTGAGTATTTACGTAAAAGATAATTATTTATTGTACTTCATATACATTTACCTACCTTTTCTCAGAATCCAAAAATAATTAAACCATGTAAAAGTTAATCTATAGATTCCATTCTTATTCAAGATTCCTCCATTTCATTTAAAGTAAATAGGTATAATATAGTACCTAATGCAAATCTTCCCTCCGATTTGAAGGTGGTAATAGTGGGAGATAGAACTCCAGCTGTATGCTCAGTGGCAGGCCATGCTCATGCTGAAGCACGTTCCTCCAATGTGCCCTCTACTCAAATCAAAGGGACACGCGGAGCAACTTGCCTATGGCCCAGAAAGGCCCCTATCACGTCAGAATAATTGCCACGGGCAACAAGCTCTCCCCGACCTGCTATAGTTATTACTATTGGATAACTGCTGTTCCCCAACGACGTGTCCAAAGGGGACAAGCAATTGGGGGCGCACCTGGAGGTATATGGACATCTCATCAAGATTCCTCCATGCCTCATAGAGTTTGTAAAGCCATCGGTCTCGGTACACACCTAATTGTTAATAGTAATTCAGACACCCAATTTACCCTTACGATCTCGGCAATTCCCAGAAATTTAGTTGCCGTAATCTGGGTTGACTGGAAACCAACAACCACAGGTGTGTGTACGTATTTGAACTATATTTTTAAAAAATATGCTGATAGTATTGATTCTTTCAAATTATCCACTCCCCCATAAATATTAAAGTTTGAAGTACAAGGTAACAGTAAATATGTAGCATTTAAACGTCCGTTTTTAGTGAAATAAATAACAACTTTCCGGACTAAACGAGACAAATGAATAGGAAGCTTGAATAATAATGAATTACGTAAACTAATAAATAGACGACATCGTTTTCCTGTGCTTCAACTTATTAAGTATTGTTACGAGTGCCGCGTTTCACCTGTTTCAGAATACTACTTAAGGTGCGTCTACAATACTCGCACACATTAGCAAGCATTTTAGTTTGCAAGCATTCTCTAGGGTTAAGTTCATCTGATAAAAAATATTTTTTAAGTTGTAATACGTTTTGTAAAAAGAACAATTGAGCGCGGGTATGAGTAGATCCTGCGTCCTCTTCATTTCATAAGTTGGAAAACATAAATATCTACTTTAGAAAAATTATAAATATAAAAATCTTAAATCGTTAGACAAGTTTTCGTTTGTGAATAGGCATAGTAGGCAATACGGTAGGTATACGATATGTCATGCTCAATAAATTAAACTGATGTTAAAATGCTCATATCGGAATGCTCATTAACTGGGAATACTTGTTGGGTATAGGATATATCATGCTCAGTAAATTAAACCGATGTTAAAATGCTCATATCGGAATGCTCATTAAACGGGAATACTTGTTGTGTAGACACACCCTTACTCGGCGTTCCTTTTACTAGGGTAGTAGTTTTTATTCCTCCTTCCGTTAACAGAACAATTGTACATGCCTTTAAATGTATGCGCTTACTATAGACCTGTAACTTTGAAACATATTCATCACTCTACTTTGGCCTTTTGGCCTTTCCCATTTCCATCCTTTATAACATGCTTGTGCAAAGTTCTCAGTTTTCTACTTTGTTAATGTTGAATAATTTCTATATTAGAGACAATAACGAGAAGAGTTCTTACGCGAGTTGTGACGTGAGAATGAGAGATAATATATTCTCTGAAGAATATAAGTATATATTTTTTTGAAATAAAACTACTTTTTACGGATTTTATCGCGTTATATTGATTATTTTAAATTCCCGACGTTTCGGATCCTTTACAGCATCCATGGTCACGGGTGGACTGAGGTTTTGGTTGTCCTAATGTCAAAATTATCAACAATTATCAACCCTACATTTTGTTGATTATTATTTATGCCGGTCACGCAGAATGAGCTCACCGTATCCTTAGGTCTCGCAGTCTTGTGCTTGGATTTAATGGAATCTATAATGGGGTTCCAAGCAGATGGTAAGACCCAGCCATCTTCTCTATTGAAAATTGGATTTTTTTAAATTCAATAGCCTCGCGAATCATCCTAGCTAGGAATCGGTTTTCTTTTACAAGGACTTGTGGTTTATCAAATCTGATGTAGCGCTGGGCCTTCTCAAGTGTATGTTCACAAACTGCTGACTTCCCGGAACGGCGGTGTTTGACATCAGCGATGTGTTCTTTTACGCGGGTCCCTATGCTTCTTTTAGTTTGGCCTATGTATGAGAGACCGCAATCACAATCAAGCTTGTATACTCCTGCATCTTGTAAAGGTATGTGGCACTTGACAGGTGGTCGGAACTGACTAATCTTCTTCAGCGGCTTGAAGTAAGTTTTGATTGAAGCGCGCTTCAAGATATAGCCAATCTTTTTGAAGCGGCGGTAGCCTAATGGCTAGGGCGTCGGACTTGCGATCATGTGGTTGCCGGTTCGAACCCCACCCATTGCACTACCGACGTGAACCCACTCGTAACACAAGCATTTAGCTTAGCACGAGGGGTTAACAAGAATACTAGTAATGTGTGACCCACATTGCTAGTAAGCTTTTAAAAAAAAAAAAAAAAAAAAAAAAACTTGTCCGTGACTCCTCTAACATATGGTAACACAACAGGTAGTCGCTCGGCTGTGGTACGCTTCACGCGGTTTCTGTGATGAGGGTGCGGTATTCGGAGCTTGTTGTCGTTGGCTTCAACATGTCAAGCAAGTACTGCAACTTGCTTGACATGTTGAAGCTCTGCATCCAGGTGTTGCTCATCACAGATCCCACGCGCTCTCTGAAATAATGATTTACCGACGGTAGATAACTGTGTTTGGTGGTGGTGTGATTCACCGTTTAGGTATTTGTCTGTATGGGTTTTCTTTCGATACACAGTGTGACTCAAGGTATTATTAAGGTTACGAATTATTAAAACATCTAAGAAAGGTAAAGAGTTATTGGCCTCTAACTCCATAGTAAATTGAATTTTAGAGTTTAAGGAGTTAAGATGGTCTAGAAATGCTGTTACTTTATTAGATGGTAATATTGTGAAAGTATCATCTACGTACCGTTTGTAGAACTTCGGTGTTACAGGATACAGCATCTGCTTGGAACCCCATCATAGATTCCATTAAATCCAAGCGCAAGACTGCGAGACCTAAGGATACGGTGAGCTCATTCTGCGTGACCGGCATAAATAATAATCAACAAAATGTAGGGTATCTGTTGATAATTTTGACATTAGGACGACCAACACCTCAGTCCACCCGTGACCATGGATGCTGTAAAGGATCCGAAACGTTGGGAATTTAAAATAATCAATATAACGCGATAAAATCCGTAAAAAGTAGTTTTATTTCAATGTCTAATATTCGCGTAACTGTTAGAAACTAGTATATATATTTTTTTGTTTATAACCTTCTTGGAATCAATGCGTCTTTAAATTCAAACTGCGTAATTTGTTAATGTGTGCGCCTAACAGGTTTGTTAGGGGTGTAATACAGTGTACTTATGTAAAGTCTCATTGTCTGGTATGCTTAGGTCTCGTTAAATAAGGGAAAAGTTTATTGCCATTAATAGTGCACAAACTCAAATTCCGAGCTGCTGCTGAGAATTTCAGAGAAAAGCCCAGTAACACTGCAATAAAAACCAGGGAATAGAACCCCCTCTAGCGTAGCAGTCGCGTTTGGGACCACTAGACTAATGAGGGAATCAGTGTTAATGTCGCATTGGTAATTTTGTCTGTATGACGAGGCTGTTAGGTACTTAATGATTTTCTTAATTGAACTGAAATTTATTTATATAATATTCACTTAATAAATCTAACCTATTAGATGTATTAAACAGCAAAATTTCATATATTGAGTTAACCCAAACATCCTCTTCACTTAAGTAGAAATAATTTATTAGTTTGCGGTACGGGCTTGGTAATGGTACGAAACATTCTGGTTGGTTGATTGTTTAATACACATACGAGCAAGTTAGGGGAACATCGAGACGTATTTTCATTAAATTGAGATATGTTATAGGTTTGCTTGACTGAAAAGCAAAGGTAATAACGGATAAACTATGTAATATGGGTAAATCAAATAACTGGAATTCATAACAAACCATCACGCCTTTATTCCCCAGTGTGGGTGTACTTAATAAAAGTAGGAACACCCACACTTCGCGGGTGCGTTTAAGTCCTATGTAACGGGGGTGAGCCTATTACCATTAACCGGACACAAATCCAGACGCCGAGAATTTCATAGAAAAACTCAATGACAATTTGCTCAACCTGGGCATGAAACCCACGAACTCTAGTGTAGCAATCGCGTTTAAGACCACTATACTAATGAGATATTCATGAGACATACTTTTTAAAACATAAATTCAAGCTACAAAATAATGACACACAGTAATTTCCCATGTTAAAAATGACACAAAGTGGAAAATAACCGTCTTTATTTATGTGATTTAAGAAATGTTCGCTTGATAGTGGCGTTGTGTGTAAATAGTACATAATACACAAGTGGGACGCTTCCCTTCCTCCTTTTGGGAATATTGGTGAATCAGGCTTCGCTCCATCACTTACCTACTCTAAGACGTTATTAGTAAACTAATGAATGCACGTACCTACTGAAACTAACCTACTTCTTCTTCTAATGTTTAGATTTAACATCAACAATTTTCGCCTTCAGTTCAATATTTAACCTTAATACCTTGAGTTATTGTTCAATAATTTTTTTAAGAATACTGTGGTTCAAAAACCAATAAAATAATAACGTTTTATTAATTCAGGTAACATAAATCTCTTTCTCTCTCATTCTGCCGGCCATAGTAGCACGATGTTGAATATGCAGTCAATTTTATCGATTTCATTATTTTTAATGGTTTGTGTTGTAATAAGTAAAAGAAAAAAATCTAAAACGTACCTACTCACTATACAACTTACTGACTGCCTCATTAGCCATGTGATCCTAAGCGCGACTGCTACGCTAGAGGTCCGGGTTTCAATTCCGGGGTCGAGTAAAGTGTTATTATTATTAGGTTATTCTATGAAATTATCAGTAGCCGTTCGGAGTACGAAATTTTGCCCAGTTAATGGCCATAGCCTCACCGCCTATTACATGGGATTTTCGCATACTGTCAAAATGTGGGTGTACATTAGTACAGCTCTGCCTATCCTATCGGGGAATACAAGCGTGATGGTATGTTTTTACTATTTAAATCCCTTCAGCTAAATAAGATAAATAAATCAGTATACTAAAGTGTATTTGTAACATTTACAAAGGTAAGAAAAATGGTATTGGTATTTGAAATAAAACTACTTTTTACGGATTTTATCGCGTTATATTGATATAACGCGATAAAATCCGTAAAAAGTAGTTTTATTTCAATGTCTAATATTCGCGTAAGTGTTAGAAACCGGTATTGGTATTTGTTTTATAATTGTAAACACTTCCAGTCCATTTAAAGTTTGCAAACAGGAAACAGAGCGAGACAAAACATTGGAAAGGCTTAATATACTACGCAATTTTGCGCTGATGAAGAGAGCTATCGCATAAATATACAAATAACAAAACAAACTTTGCCCATTACGCGTTATCAGTTGGTATAGATTACGGTGTCTGCTGCCAAGTTTAGAATATTATATTTCTAAAGGTTCCAAAGGAGAGGAACTTTGTGTTCATAGACAAGAATACATAAACTTTCCATGAGTGACATAGTAGTTTCGCTATATATAGGTATTGTTTTTGGCCGACTTTTTGGGGCCCAAAAGTAATTTCATAAGCCATATTGAGCAATCACTTTGAATTAACTATGATAATAAAAACGGCTAAACAGCCGTTTATAGTAAGCTCTACTAAAACTAGTAGAGCTGATATTTATCTCGTCCAATATCCTTTAGATAGGTACAAGTCGAGTCAATAACAGTATAAAAAAATACAGGTTTCTGACACTTAGACGAATATTTGAACTACTTGAAAACCCATTATAGATGACATTAAATCTAAATCCAAGCACAATACACCAAGACCGAAAGATACGGTGAGGTCGTTTAGCGTTACTGTGTCGACAATTATTAACAAAAATTTATTCAACATTAATACGTCCAACCGATAATACAAAAGATCCTTAAAATAATAAAGAAGAGTTAAATATAAACTCTGATAACTTCGTAAAGTTCTCGAAAGTATGAGAAGTCTGCCAACTAGAAAATGAAACTAAGTAAGCATAATGAATTATTATAATATAGCCTTATCTAATCCGTCTCAATCTGACAGAAGGCCTTTTGTATTAACCCGGAGAGTAACCAGACACATATTAAATAATTAAATAATTTGCTACTGAAAATTCTATAGATTTTAATCCAAGAAAATATTCATAAACTAGTTTCACAGTTCCAAATAGTGGGTGACACTTCATAGAGTACCTAAATAGTATGTTTTCTTTTGTTTGCAATTGTTTTTCTAATTATGTGAGTAGTCCATTGATGTGAAAGATAGACTCAATAAATATGGATAGTTCCTGACCAATATCTTTCTAAAAGAACTGCATTGTAACAGGTTTATAGGCTAACCGTGCGATCGTTTCAGGGTACCGTACTTCCGGCTTTTGTCCAATCTAAAGTTGGGTGACATGCGGCAAGTTATAGAGCCAGGCTTGGCTTTTGGTCTAAATTAAAAGCGGCAGATATCAATATTGGATCCAAATAAACATAGGGACCATCACGCCAGTATTCCCCGAAGGGTTAGGCAGAGGTGTACTAATGTAGGTACACCCACATTTCGCCGTTATGTTTAGGTCCCATGTAATAGGGGGCGACCCTATTGCGATTATCCGGGCCCAAATCCAGACTCCGACCTACTACTGGGAATTTCATAGAAAAACCCAATAACACTTTGCTCGACCTGGGATTCGAACCCAGGACCTCTTGCGTAGCAGTGGTGCTTGGGACCACTAGACTAACGAGGCAGTCAAATAAAGACATATAAATATTACAAGCGATAGACGGGACAAAACCGGTATCGTTATTTATTTTGTTGGTTGTACCACTGGCGTTATAGCATGATTGCTTGCCCGAAATTCGTCGCCACTCAACCGGCGATCGTATATAATTGACCAGTAAAGTACCTGTAGTATTTTTGGAATCATTTCAAAATTGTGGCCCTCGTTGTCACCCCCTTCGTATTATGCCCGGAGCCATGCCCCGCCCTGCCTCCCCCCCCCACGCTACGCCACTTGGGTTGTACAAATGGATAATCAGTAGTACTTAGATTACGATTGATTATTATGGCTGACACTTGATACGTCACTAGTGTCGAGTATCATACTTATAGTCAGATTGTCAAGGATTTAAATCTGATGTTATCAGATCTATATTTTTTTTTGAAAATATTCCCAGTGCCCGCTCTATAACCCTTTTAATTTGGAATTAAAGGAACTAATAAAACGAAAGAAAACATGTGAGGAAACTTGCAAGTAATTTGTGTGTATAGTTTATCTTTGCCAACGAACAGGTTTTTTTGCGTTTGTTAATGGCGTTAAGCAGTAGCTGTGCTGCGCTTATTAGATACATTCATAATCGGTCGGGACATAGGCGTCCCTTCGGTGAGAGGGAGTGGGCCGTAATCCACCACACAAGCCCAGTGTGGGTTGGTAGATGTCACATGTCTTCGATATTTGGTTCTAGGATATTCCGATTTCCTTCACCGTTTTGGAAGCAGTAGTAGCAGTAGTTATGTAAATAATTTACACAAAGTAAAGCGCCTGTTTGGGTTCGAACCAATGATCTGCAACTCGTAAATCGCGGCCGTAACCACTGGGCTGCCACCGCTCCATCTAAATTTATATCTGATTTAAATCTATTCATATTACAAGCGATAGACGGGACAAAACCGTAATCGTTATTTATTTTGTTGGTTGTACCACTGGCGTTATAGCATGATTGCTTGCCCGAAATTCGTCGCCACTCAACCGGCGATCGTATATAATTGACCAGTAAAGTACCTGTAGTATTTTTGGAATCACTTCAAAATTGTGGCCCTCGTTGTCACTCCCTTCGTATTTTGCCCGGAGCCATGCCCCGCCCTGCCCCCCCCCCCCCACGCTACGCCACTTGGGTTGTACAAATGGATAATCAGTAGTACTTAGATTACGATTGATTATTATGGCTGACACATGATACGACACTAGTGTCGAGTATCATACTTATAGTCAGATTGTCAAGGATTTAAATCTGATGTTATCAGATCTATATTTTTATTTGAAAATATTCCCAGTGCCCGCTCTATAACCCTTTTAATTTGGAATTAAAGGAACTAATAAAACGAAAGAAAACATGTGAGAAAACTTGCAAGTGATTTGTGTGTGTAGTTCATCTTTGTCAACGAACAGTTTTTTTGCGTTTGTTAATGGCGTTAAGCAGTAGCTGTGCTGCGCTTATTAGATACATACATAATCGGCCTATAATGTTCCCACTGCTGGGACATAGGCGTCCCTTCGGTGAGAGGGAGTGGGCCGTAATCCACCACGCGAGCCCAGTGCGGGTTGGTAGATGTCACATGTCTTTTTGGTTCTAGGACATTCCGGTTTCCTCACGATGATTTCCTTCACCGTTTTCGAAGCAGTGGTGATAAAATCATTTACACAAATAAAGTACCTGTCTGCGTTCAAACCTCCGACCTGCAACTCGTAAATCGCGGCCGTAATCACTGGGCTGCCACCGCTCCATCTAAATTTATATCTGATTTAAATCTATTAAATTTTTTTATTAAAAAAAAAGCAATATCACTCAATATCTATTTACAGATTTAGGTGGGAGTTTCAGAGAATCATCTTAACTCTCTAAGTGTCAGACTTGTTACGTTCAATTAGTTTCAAGGACTGGTAATGTTATTGGAAATTTATTTTGGTACCTGTACAATCACTTGTTATTTCTGGAACTTTAAATGCCAATTTCGTAGATGAAACTCAAGTAATTTCATTTGTTGCCTACTGGTATTACTAAACAGTAGAATCGTATAAATATTCCTACTTACGATGACATCTATTTACGTCCAAATCTCTTATCTGCTCTATGTCACAGGGTAATGAACAGGAAACAGAGTGAACGCAACAATCTTACATAAACAAACTTCGTAAGTAGTCTAGGAAAAATAACAAGATTACTCGCGAATATGTTTTTCCTCAAACACGACAGGCTTGTGACGTCACGAGTGACGAAATATTTAGCCTTGTTCAGTTATTTTATATTTCGTGATATCGCAACATATATTTAGATCCTCAGTACAGTCACCGTGACAAGTGTTTAGCTCTAGAGATACGCTTATCCCTTGCGGCTCCGAAGTGTTAGGGATGAAATATGAATCCTTCTCGGACGTGCTTCCCGAATCACCCTGAATATTGGGTCTCAGCAGACTGACTACATATATCACAACCATTATTTATGTGCGGTATATTCACTTTGAAAACATTAGGTAGATTTTGCGCTGGTTGGCATCGAAAATTGAATGCAACAATTTCATTTTGGATTGTGACGATGAATCAAGTAAAAACGTTTGCAGACAGAATTGACTTATCATAAAGTAATAACTTACAAACTGTGGATAAGTAATATAAGTATACAACTGCACTGCACTTAAAATAACTTCAGCCAAAAACAATAAACAAAAGCTTATTGTTGTCTTCTTCGTATCTATTAAGAATTTACCCGTGTAAGAACAATAGGGAGACAAAGATTAACAAATCAACTCCTAATATGCAACTGTGTTGCTAAAGAAGTGAGTTTTATGCGCAATTATTATTGACTAATGATCTCATTAGTTAAAAACAATAACAGAATCACAACAGAAAACTATAATACCTCCTTGCCTAATTCAGTGCTACTTAGATTCAATTTCTTATAAAAACGTTGTTATTAAATCGTTCCAAACCGTTTCCTCGTTTTATTGTGAAGAGCCCTCGATACTCTCTGCGGAAATAACGCAATCGCAACGATTTGTTGTTACTTACTTGGGAACTGTTCGGTTTGTTTGTAGATGGTCTAAAAATAGGTACTTACTCTTTAACTTATATATTACTGCTATTGTGTTTAGAATTGCTTTAAGCTCTATTCTTCGTTTCCTTCTGATGCCTATGCAATTCCTGAAGGTAAGCCATCCAACGGATATTTCTCCTAGTCTTTGATAGAGATTCTCATGGCTTCCGATCATTAGCGATTGTTTATTAATCGGGATGTTTTTCTTCGGATAACACCGCGTTTCCCTGCTACTATGCCTATCGTAATAAGTTGTTATGGATAACTCCATGGTAAAACATGAAATGATTGGCTACTGATTGATGACTGCTGCATTGAAATTCTGGGTGGATACTCCGGTGGAGTGAAGCTTTATTGGGTCCCATTGGGTTAGTGTAAGCCGCTCTGAGTTTTGATGTGAACTTTATAACAATAGGCTCACCTTCTTGAACACATTACAAAAGATTTCTATTACGTACTAGCTGTGCCCGCGGTGCAGCCCGCTTTGATATTTTTTTACCAATCACAATTCGTTTTTGGCAGATGTCTACCCAAGTTTTTATGGTTATAAACCATAAAAACTGAACTTTCTGAATTTTCAAAATTAATCAATGAGCGAGTGGGTGGTATTTCGCGCTCATATATAGGTACTTTATAGAAAAAATATACTTAAATATAGGTACAACATCTTTTAAGAATCCGAATAGAAAATGAATGATTATTCTCTCGAATTCCCGGTTAATTATGCTCTAACATTTCAGAAGACTTCACTGAAAGTCTTTCAAGAGTATCATTTTATTATTACATTGTACAGTAATAGTAATCTACCTTCAAGTCGTAAATGTTTCATAAGCCAAAGGATTAGACGGAGCAAATTAATTTAGAAGGCTATAAAAAGCGAACCTTCGAGCGACCTGGTATAATGAGTTTTTGTCAAGAAAATGCTACAAAACTGAATAGGGTATCCTATTCACTTATGTAAAAAAATAAAATTGTTTTATGTTCAAGTTTCCACTCAGAGTATCGAGATAACCACAATAGAAATGAATACGACTAAAGGACTTACAGTTTAAATTAATATCCTATCTTTTAATTATTTTCTCTACTTGAGATTTAAGTCTGACATTACTTCTATGGGGCTAACGTCAAATTTCGATCTCAAGTAACGATAACATTCGGGAGATGTCATTAATTTGGACAGCATTTGCTGTCATTGCTACTTACGAATTTAAATTGTCATTATGAAAATTAAAAAAACAATTCCTGATATCCCATTTAGGTACTAGACTTATAAAACATTTGACAGGATATTCAATTTCATTCATTCAATTTGGCGGGATATGCCCTGACATTGTTGATGTTTGTCAGTTATAGCCTATCAAAGTATTGGCATATTAGGTTCTAGTATGTTTTGGTTACAAAAAAACGAACGCTTATCGCTAGCTGGGTACCGTCGCTTTTCGAACTCTGTCCAGTATAATCGACCCACCGACTTGTCAAACTGAGACACGTCAGTCTGACAACCTGTCAAATATTTGACACATCGCTTTCCAACTGTCAGTGGTCGAATCTTTGACATTTTATGAAAGTCCTTACACAGCGTCTAGTCTAGTAAATTCATAAATTACTGTACATTGGCAAGTTTATATATTAAAGTATACATTATTAGTAGTCTGTTACCTTTATGCAATCTTATTTGTTGTTAGAAAATTATTTATTCACGTTTGTAAGGGAGAGAGCGGCACAACTCATTCCTTTGTATTCTCGTCAATTAACGTCATTTTTAACTACTATGGTAATTAGCTTGGGTATGCACTTCTGAGAATAATTTCTCCAGACTAGAGACGAAAACAGCATAAAGATTGGTAAAGCCATTTTCGCCTTAAGAAAGAAGATTACCGTTATTTAAAATGATAATGAGGTCTGTTTACAATGGCTCAAGTTGGTGCAACTTTGACGTCATTTCGATTAGCAAGTTTTCTTTAGTATTTTTGACTATTTTTACCAATTTCAACTAGTTAGCTTCCAGTCCAAACAGAACCGAATATCAATATCTTAAACGAAGCAACTCCCATGTTAACAGATTTTTGGCAATATCGGTATCGTAAAGAAAGACTGGTTGTTAGGATTTTTGGGCCTCTGGTTACCACTGACGATTCCCATATTATGGGTTCGTATGATAACCGGGACCGAGTGCTTAACGTGGTCTCCAGGGTAAGGAGTACGCTCGATGTATCAAGATAGTCATCCATAGACTGATCTTGAAAATTAATTGACAAGGTAAGTATTATAGCATTAAAATACCTAATAGCCTTCTTTAGCACCTATTAAAACGAATAAAGCGGTAAATGTCCAAACAAAAATCCAACAAGGATAATAAATTTATCACTTAACGTCACTTCTTTTTTTAATGACCGAAATTTTAAAATATGGCGACAACTTTCACGACCAGATTACACTTTTATTAAAAAACTCGGGAATATTATGATTCACAAAATAAAACACTCTAATGAATGAAAGAATGGGAACAATTTTGGGCAATGTTAAAAGGCTACCTCGACATCTTTTGAATATTTTTACATCTACCTTATTTAATGTCGTTTGGACCCCATTTAAGTTTATTTTATTTTATTTCATTCTTATATTACTTACTAATGAAGTTCTAACCTAGTGATATGACCATTGGGCCGACAAGGCAAAGGTCTCGAGCTCGAATACAAGGCATATCCTACTTTACGAAATCTTGTGCGTATTAAAGTAGCGTGTGATACCACGCTCAAACAGTGAAGGTAAACATAGTGAGGAAACATTTCCCTGACGATGTGTGAAGTCTGCCAACTGGCAGTAGGCTAGCGTGGTGGTTTATGGCTTTATCCCTCTCGTTCTGATAGGAGACCCGTGCCCAGCAGTGGGACAATACCTATATTGGTTGATGATGATGACGATGATGCGTGAAGTCTACGAACACGCAGCAGGCTAGCGTGGATGTCTATAGCCTTATCCCTCTCGTTCTGAGAGAAGACCCGTGCCCAGCAGTGGAAAAGTATAGCCTTGGATTCGACTCGCAAGACCTTTAACTTAGTAGTAATATTAAGTAGTATTTATATAGAATGCGATTTGCGTCTGAGCTCCCCGAAGGGCTTTGATAAAGTACACCTTCAGTTCGCCGGTATGTTTTAAATACTAAGGAATGAGAATATTAACATTAACCGCAGTGGTGGCGTAAGGCGTGGGCGACGTGGGCCACCACCTACGGCGTCGGGACCAAGGGGGCCTCGCGCCCCGAAAAATTTTCGGGGCGCGAGGCCCTGAAATGAGGAAGAGGGCAGAGGCAGACGGCCCCGCAAAATGAATCTTGCCCACATCAAATTTAGGTCTTACGCCGCCACTGATTAACCGCTACAAACCGAAAAACGTAATAGCTACTAAGAATTTTCTAATTAAATCATTCTATTGCTGCTGCAGTGCATTGCACTGCTCATCTTATTAGGAGTTCACCTTCAGCGATCCCGCTTGCGACCTCTATACCATCATCAATCTCCTAATCCCAACTATATTAGGGCTAGCTTTCAGTCTAACTAGATGCGACTGTATAGATATCTGTATTTCATACGAAGCGACTGCCACCAGACCTTCGCAACCCAATTCCAGGGTAATACCAATATTCAAAGGATAGAACTTAGAATTATCCGCGTCCTCTAGACTAATGAGGTAAAATATAATCATATTAAATTTCACCATAACATTTTATTTGTTCTTTTACGTACGGTGGCCAGCACATCAAGTTACCACAAAATGTCAAATTTTCTCAGTTGATTTTCAACTTTATCTTCAACAATTTAAAGCTTAAAATTATTTGGAGAAATTTGACAGTTTTGTATACCTTGACCTGCTCGCGACTGTACATAAGTTCACAAGTCAGGCTTTCTCTATCAGACAAATTAAAAAAAATGTTGTTCATTAAAATGGGATATTTAATATTCTTTCCATATTTACGCATGCTCGTTTTGACTTTGAAGTTACTAACTTAATTATTTCAAAGGGAACATTAATATTAATTAAATATTATTTGACTGCCTCGTTGGTCTAGTGATCCCAATCGCGACTGCTGCGCTGGAGGTCTTGGGTTCGATCCCCAGGTCGAGCAAAGTGTTATTGAGTTTTTCTATGAAATTCTCAGTAGCAGCTCGGAGTCTGGATTTGTGCCCGGTGAATGGCAATAGGCTCGCCCCCTATTACATGGGACCCAAACATACCGGCGAACTGTGGGTGTAGATTAAGTGCACCTCTGCCTAACCCTTCGGGGAATACAGGCGTGATGGTATGTTATGTTATTATTTGTACGATTGGCAAATAACTGAAGGCTGCAAGCTAAATTTACATGGTTGTATTCCGGACTCAGATTGACACACTGTTTGACTTGACACAAAACACACTACAGTGCCTTAAGATACACAATCTGTGTATGTATGAATACATGTTTATCTTAAATACATTTGTGTATTTATATATCCCTAAGTTTAAGAACGTTTATAGCCCCTTTCCTCTTTTACAAGATCGTTAAAACTGGGGATATAAAACAGGGTTTTTAAAAAAATATTTCATTTGTATCTTCTCGATTCTGTCTCTCTCTCTCTCTCACACACACACACACATTATATTTAATATCAGTCTATAAAAAAATATTGATTTAATAATTTACAATTACAAGTAAACTAACAAGCCACCATGATGCTCAATACCATAAAAAACTCACATAATCTGTAACTAAAATTGCCTGTTAATCGCAATAGGCTCGCCTCTACGTCTCTCGCCTACTACGTGTGACTATACCGGCGAACTATGGGTGTGCATTGGTCGATTGCCTTACCCTAATTAATGGTATGAGCAACCATGACTGCCTCGTTAGCTTAGTGGTCCCAACCACGACTGCTGCACTAGAGATTAGTGCTATTGAGTTATTCTATGAAATTATCTGTAGCAGCTCGGAGTCTGGATTTGTGCCCGGTCCATCGCAATAGGCTCGACCCTCTTACATGGGAGCTAAATGTAAAAACAGCGAAACGCGGGTGTACATTAGTACACCTCTGCCTAACCCTTCGGGCAATACAGGCGTGATGTAATGTTTGAGCAAACTAAAATTCGAAACAAATCCGCAGCGTTCAACCCTGTTTATTAAACAAACAACAACAAAAAGGTGCACCGGTTGCATATTTAGGTGATTGTCGATGCGTGCACTCAAAGTTTCAGTCGTGCGCGAGAATAATGTGCTGTCCAAACAATTTTATGCACGATCATTTTGTGTGCGGCAACCCTGTTGTGGTTTTGCCGCATGTTCTAAAATAGCGTAGTGTTGGCATCCACACAAATGGTGCTTATTAAATTTTATGGAAATTACAACCACGAGTTTGAATGCAAAATAAAATAAATTGAGTTGGTTAAACTTTTGTTTAATTAGGTACACACGGCAAGCGGCACATCAAGCTATAAAAACCAGTTTAGACGGACCTGCCATTGTAAAGGTTTTTCGCACAATTCAAGGCCAGCTTATACTGGTTTTGTATAGCTTGTATGTGTAGCCGTATGTACTACGGACTTGCCCGCGGCTTTTCCCGCATAGATTCCCAGTTATCCCGTTGGATAATAAATAGCCTTTGTTCATCGAGAATAATATAGTTTTCTAACAGTGAAAAAAATTTTTAAACCGATTCATAATTTTAATTACATATCGTTTACAAACAAATTCTTCCACTTTATAATAAAGTATAAGTTGGTATAGAAGACAATAGGTACCTATAAATATGAGGAGGGCTAAGTAACTACTGACAATCAATCGAGTTTATCGTGACCGATCAATAGGCGGGAAATAAAAAGACAAATGATAACTTATTACCTAAAGGAGTTATTATTACGAGTATTATACTTTGCTATTATTTGCAAGCATAAACAAAACAACAAGGGTAGGTATCCGAAACAAAACAGAATTTACGTAATGCATTTTTACTGTTCACTAACAAAATAAAGCTAAATGTACAAAATAAAAATGTTTTGTACGTCTGCGAAGTTGATGACAGTATGTCAGAAATGTTTGAATCATAATAACCGTTATTTTCGAATGGTATGACGTTGTTTAAAAAAAGAATTTAGTTCCAACTGTGAGCTGTTAGTTTTATTTATATTTCGGCTGTAACTTTAGCTTTTAGGTTTATTAGTCGTTTGAGTGTTAACAGTGATAGCAGGTGTAATAAATGTGTGAAAGAACTGAATAAAGCTGAAACCTTTTTAATGCTTAAAGGTTTCATGCGGAGGGTTTATAAGAACTATTACTATATTACTTTGAAATCAATACATTTGTTCAGAGGACTTAAGAGCATCGAGTTACGAGTAATTATAAAAGAAAATAATAAATTGATAAAAACAAACTTTAACTTGGCTTTTATAACTTGATTGATATCCGTTAAGTGATTAAAAAATCACCACATTCAACATAACTTGCTTTTAAACTTATTAGAAGTCTGTAATTACAAAGGAAAATAAATAATTATTGATTTCGTGGCGTGGAGTGCGATTGCACTTATTTAAATCAAACTGATTCACAAACTAAATTGAAAAAGGACAGAAACTATAATTTATAAAAGAGTTGTCAAGTTTCTGCCTTATTCATAAAAATATAAAGAGTTTCTTATAGCTATAATGATGTATTTTGTCCCGTTTTCTGTGTCACAAAATATCACGTGTCAGAATAAAACTTCTTCAACATAATTCTAACAGGCTTATTTTTACATCTTATATTCTTAGGAATAAGACGGTAATCTTTATCATACCATCACGCCTGTATTCTCCGGAAGGGTTACGCTGTGGTGAACCTACTAAAATACACCCACATTTCGCCGGTATGTAAGTCCGATGTTGTAAGGTTTTATACAGTAATACGGGCCGAGCCTATTGCCATTAACGGGGCACAATTCTAAACACCGAGTTGCTACTGAATTTCATGAATTTCAAAAACCCAATAACATTTTGCCTGACATGGAAATCGAACCCAGAACCTCAAGCGTAGCAGTCGCGTCAATACTACAAAACTAATGAGGCAGTCATCTTTTTCATTTATCTAACTTTTTTTATCCCATTTAATTACATTTTGCCATTGAATCTCTGCACAACCCAAATGTGAATAGGTAGGTGTGTAAGGATGTTTAATTCTGCAAACTTTGTTTACAACAGTATTTCCTAGAGTCGTCGAGTTCCACTGGCTTTATTCCTTAATTTCAAAGCCCGCATACGACTTGTGTCAGCAACAAATATTGCAACAAAGGGTTGCGGTAGCTCTACCATGTTTAATCAAAGACAGAAAAGCCTTTAGGAAAACATTTAAAAGGAAATCTAATAGACGTATTAAGAGTTTGTTAGTCATAGATGTAAATCAATCTATAACATAACATAACACACCATCACGCCTGTATTCCCCGAAGGGGTAGAGGCAGAGGTGTACTAATGTACACCCACATTTCGCCGGCATGTTTAGGTCCCATGTAATAGGGGGCGAGCCATTTCCATTAATCGGGCACAAATCCAGACTCCGAGCTGCTACTGGGAAATTCATAGAAAAACCCAATAACACTTTGCTCGACCTGGGGATCAAACCCAGGACCTCTAACGTAGCAGTCGCGCTTAGGACCACTAGACTAATGAGGCAGTCAATTTATAACCATTATAAAACGTTGTCATATATTGGGGTTTCTAGCTGAATTTCTGGGTAATATTGATATCCTAAGGGTGGCCGAGAGGCAGGTCAACTCATGTAAAATACCGAAATTCATCTGCATCTGGTTAGATTATAAGTCGGCCTCAACACAGTTGGGCAGAGTCTACAACTCTACACTCTTCCCAACTTGGTTTTGAAGGGAGCCTGCGAAGGCTGGACTTCGGACTGTGATGGTCGTGGCGAAAGTCGGTGACTTCTATTTGGGTGGGTCTTTTGTTTTCGCCACCGACTTCCCAAACTGTTTTAGACAAAATTATTGTATTAATTTTTGAAGGCGGTTTAACTTTTTTATTAAAAGTAATTTTATATTGTAATTTTTAGTGGAAAGTTTTGTTTAGAATTACTTGTTAGCCAACTAAACGCACTGCTCCAATAAGACAGCGATGTTTCGGAGTAAACGATAATATCATCGATGTAAGCAATTTTTAGATTTTTGTTGATATTTTCAAAATTGCTTTACTGATTTCGATAAAATTTGAACCTCTGAAGTTTGACCTACCAAACAAAAAAACAATCATTAAAATCGGTCCACAATTGGCGGAGATATCGCGTAACAAACATACAAAAAAAAACATATAGACGAATTGAGAACCTCCTCTTTTTTGAAGTCGGTTGAAAAATAAGGGTTATGATGGTTGTGGTTAACCCAGCCATGATTAATCAAAGACAGAAAAAGCCTTTAGTAAATTATTCAAAAGGAAATCTTATAGACGATGTACAAGTTTGTTACATCGCTCCAGGGTCCGTGAATACGTAACGAGCCAAAAAAATATCTACTTTTTTTCCCGAAATGCACCCCCTTTGTTAATATTTACTTGTTACATATTGCGGTTGTTATTTTAAAAGGTTCTCTGGGGTATTACGTCTTTGTAGGCTTAATGATACAAAGATGTCTGTAACATTGATTGCTTATAATATTCTCGGAATCAAAAAAACCTACTGGGAATACAATATTTGGAAAAAATGTAGAATAACATTTTTGTTACGATATGGAAATAATGAATTGGCATAATTATCATTGTTGTTTTAAATTAATAGAACTGATATTAATGTAGGCCGTAAACAATAGATTCAGCATTATCTGTAATATCTTTCAAGTAAACTAATGTTTTTACCTGCAGTTTTCTTATGGTTAAAAATTAGTAACATTTTCATTAAAAATACTAGCGACCCGCCCCGGCTTCGCAAGGTAATACACAATTATCATCACATTTCAACCAATTTACACAAAACTACTACTACTACTACTACTCTGTCTATTGGCGAGAACGGTTTGAAAATCCGTACAGTAGTTTTTGAGTTTATTGCGAACAGACAGATATTACCTATGAAGTGAAGTAACGTTCCTACGTTACACGCAATATTTATTGAAATAAACAAAAGAGTGTAATAGAGTATCTTAGTTACTTATCATGAATATCCTTCATATCATGATAGTCCACCCGTGACCATGGATGTTTTAAAGGATCCGAAACGTCGGGAATTAAAAATATCAATATAACGCGATAAAATCCGTGAAAAGCATTTTATTTCAATGAATATTTTTACTAGTTTACACAAAGCTATGTCGTAAAGAGGAAACCCTAAAAAAATGAGGGAAAATGCGTTAACGTCAATTCGGGATTCCGCCTTTTAGGAATGTAAGAGTATTTATGTAATATTTCCGATACAGCATCGAGTGACATTGACAGTTATTAAATAAAAACATTAACGAAGGGATGGCAACAACTTGTCATGACAAATTTTCTGCCTATAGTTTTGATACAGAATAGCTTTATGTATGTTTGTATGTTATTTGAGGCACGCATCAATATTGGAAAGATTCTAAGGGTTATCAGGGCTGTTAAAATATAATCATCACTTTCTTATCACTTAATATAAACCATTTATTTTAAAACCTCGTATTTTCTCTTAGTGAATTTGTTTATAGATTTTTTTAATAGTGATTATATACGTTGCTACATTGTACTTCTACATATACAGCTTCAGATTTCTCATATATAAATGAAATTTATTATTAGTCATTCGGTTACATTCACGTATCGGCAGCGGATGTTTGTTCCAAGGACCGCTATCACGTATTCCCAAATCTAGCTGTACCCACGAGGATTTCAAGGAAATATGTATGAATGTGAATGTGAATGTGGAAGAAGCGTAAGATATATGCAAGAGTCGTAGCATGTGGCAGCCTATAGTTTCTGCCTACCCTGTGGTAAAAAGGCGTGAGTGTATGTATGTGTATTCATTGAGATTTCAATTTGCTGGTAGCGTGGTGAGTGCCAACAAACGTGGTTCTATGGTATGCATTGCAACAGCATACCATAGAACCACGTTTGTTGGCACTCACCACGCTACCAGCAAATTGAAATCTCAATGAATACACATACATACACTCACGCCTTTTTACCACAGGGTAGGCAGAAACTATAGGCTGCCACATGCTACGACTCTTGCATATATCTTACGCTTCTTCCACATTCATACATATTTCCTTTCCTTTCATTATTTATATACACGCGCCGGTTGCGAGTAGGTACTACGCGCGTGACGTTTTTGGAGAACCTCGCCGATAAGATCGGTGTACGTCCTTCTAGGGCGACATCTCTCGACGCTGCCACTAACATTCGCCTTATAAATATCCATTCGTTAATTGTCTTTCCTTCATTCTCTCGACATGCCCAAACCATCTAAGCATATTCGTCTGATGAATTCTGGTCCTTTATACCTAACTAATGTTTTTACCTGCAGTTTTCTTATGGTTAAAAATTAGTAACATTTTCATTAAAAATACTAGCGACCCGCCCCGGCTTCGCAAGGTAATACACAATTATCATCACATTTCAACCAATTTACACAAAACTACTACTACTACTACTACTCTGTCTATTGGCGAGAACGGTTTGAAAATCCGTACAGTAGTTTTTGAGTTTATTGCGAACAGACAGATATTACCTATGAAGTGAAGTAACGTTCCTACGTTACACGCAATATTTATTGAAATAAACAAAAGAGTGTAATAGAGTATCTTAGTTACTTATCATGAATATCCTTCATATCATGATAGTCCACCCGTGACCATGGATGTTTTAAAGGATCCGAAACGTCGGGAATTAAAAATATCAATATAACGCGATAAAATCCGTGAAAAGCATTTTATTTCAATGAATATTTTTACTAGTTTACACAAAGCTATGTCGTAAAGAGGAAACCCTAAAAAAATGAGGGAAAATGCGTTAACGTCAATTCGGGATTCCGCCTTTTAGGAATGTAAGAGTATTTATGTAATATTTCCGATACAGCATCGAGTGACATTGACAGTTATTAAATAAAAACATTAACGAAGGGATGGCAACAACTTGTCATGACAAATTTTCTGCCTATAGTTTTGATACAGAATAGCTTTATGTATGTTTGTATGTTATTTGAGGCACGCATCAATATTGGAAAGATTCTAAGGGTTATCAGGGCTGTTAAAATATAATCATCACTTTCTTATCACTTAATATAAACCATTTATTTTAAAACCTCGTATTTTCTCTTAGTGAATTTGTTTATAGATTTTTTTAATAGTGATTATATACGTTGCTACATTGTACTTCTACATATACAGCTTCAGATTTCTCATATATAAATGAAATTTATTATTAGTCATTCGGTTACATTCACGTATCGGCAGCGGATGTTTGTTCCAAGGACCGCTATCACGTATTCCCAAATCTAGCTGTACCCACGAGGATTTCAAGGAAATATGTATGAATGTGAATGTGAATGTGGAAGAAGCGTAAGATATATGCAAGAGTCGTAGCATGTGGCAGCCTATAGTTTCTGCCTACCCTGTGGTAAAAAGGCGTGAGTGTATGTATGTGTATTCATTGAGATTTCAATTTGCTGGTAGCGTGGTGAGTGCCAACAAACGTGGTTCTATGGTATGCATTGCAACAGCATACCATAGAACCACGTTTGTTGGCACTCACCACGCTACCAGCAAATTGAAATCTCAATGAATACACATACATACACTCACGCCTTTTTACCACAGGGTAGGCAGAAACTATAGGCTGCCACATGCTACGACTCTTGCATATATCTTACGCTTCTTCCACATTCATACATATTTCCTTTCCTTTCATTATTTATATACACGCGCCGGTTGCGAGTAGGTACTACGCGCGTGACGTTTTTGGAGAACCTCGCCGATAAGATCGGTGTACGTCCTTCTAGGGCGACATCTCTCGACGCTGCCACTAACATTCGCCTTATAAATATCCATTCGTTAATTGTCTTTCCTTCATTCTCTCGACATGCCCAAACCATCTAAGCATATTCGTCTGATGAATTCTGGTCCTTTATACCTAACGCTTCATAAAAGTAATACGACAAAATTCCAGTTCATTCAAAATAACACTAATAAAAATCTGTGAGGGGCTGATCAATAGATCTGAAGGGTTAAGGTGCGCTTACCACGGTTGGTTTATGGATGGATGGCCATTCCAAGTATTAAGTGATCATAAGCTTAGCCTTTGGACCCTCCCAGGCTCCTAACCCCCCTGGTTTCAAGTTTAACCAAATGTGGCTAAATATCAGTAGGTATTTTACACTAATCTACCGTTCTCAGACCTTCGTTACCCAATTTCTATATATCTATATAGCCAAAAAAAATAGGCCGAATAAGGAGTCAATTTATTTTTCTATATTGACTACAAAAATTAATTGACTTCTTATTCTGCCTTTGATACGATTTTCATTATTATGCGCATAATTTCTTCAAATGTATTCCGAAAGATTTTTATTTGTACACATGCATGTTATCAGAGCAGTAGTTAGTTAAATACATCATTGCATAGAACACAATGTTTAACATGACAATGATCTAAACGAATATTATAAAGAGGAAAGATTGATTGTTTGTTTGTTTGCATTGCAGGCTCTGAAAGTACTGGACCGATATGAAAAAAATATTTCTCCACTAGAAAGCTACATTGTTCCTGAGTGACATAGGGTATATATTATCCCGTAAAATGACAAGAAACGTATACTATACGCGGGCGAAGCCGCAAGCGGATGGCTAGTGTCATCTATACTAATATATTAATATTTTGTAGGGTTTGTTTGTTTGTTTGTTGGCTTGAACGCGCTAATCTCAGGAACTACGGGTCCGATTTGAAAAAATCTTTCAGTGTTAGATAGCCCATTTATCGAGGCAGGCTATAGGTTATATTTCGTCACGCTAAGACCAATAAGAGCGGAGCATAAATAAAAAATGTTGCAAAAACGGGAAAATTTAAATGCAGAAAAGCCGAGAAACCACGCGGGCGAAGCCGTGGGCGGAAAGCTACATAATATATTAAGGTTCATACTAGCGTTACCGTTTATCTCTCCACGGCTGACTGCACAACGCAGCAACGGTGACGTCACGTTATAGATTGACGTAATTATCAACGCCACGTAGCTACATGAGTCTTTGCCATTTTCTTTCTGCGTGTCATTTTTTGTACGAATATAAATTGCATGTTTTTGTGTAAGGATGAGGAATATGGATGAAATGAGGTAGGCTATTTTAAGAGATGTTTGTTTTGACAGGAAATATAAGGTCCATACATCATAGTAACTTATATGTATACATCTCAGTCTATGTACATTATTCATAGTTATGTAAATTGTGCATATACTTACGTACAAAATAAACAAAAGGTAGTACTTGCAACCAGCGCGTGTATCCATAAAAGATGAATGAATATGGAATACGCGAAAGTGGTATGCAAGAGTCGTAGCAAGTGACGGTCTGTTTCTGCCTACCCCTATCGAAAAAAGGCGTGAGTATATGTAACTAAACAGTTATTATTTTCTAAAGAATCAGTAGCTGCTCGAAGTTCCACCAAGTTTATAACAATAAACTCGCCTTCTATTACATGGGACCTAATATTAACAATCTCTATTTATAGGCCGACCGTTTAACTCGCGTATCGCCTGCGCGGTAAGAAGGGAGCGGGGGGAGATGTTAGCGGATGGGTGAAAGAGGTGCGCGGAGCAGAGAGCTTACGTCAAGTGCGGCAGTGCGCTGGCTGTGTGGATTATTGACTCCGTGTGTAGCGTTACCCGCCCCCGCTCCCTTCTTACCGCGCAGGTGATACGCGAGTTAAACGGTCGGCCTATAATATAATGTCAGACAATGAAGACGTCAAATTTATAATAGCTATACCTAATATCTAACATGACGTGATTATAGACCAAGTAAATATGGATTCGTTGTACTATAAAATTCTCTTTCATAAAACATTTGAACCAATTCGCTTAAGAATTATATAAAACTTTGTAATCGAAATAATTTTATTTAATTTTGCTCTATCCCAGCGTTGTCTCAGAATAAGTGTTTTCAGCGGAGTTGGTACCTAATTCCAGAAATTAAATAATTCAGTGAATTCATTCATATGAAAGAACTTAGTTTACACTTTTTATTAATTTGAGAAGAGTTTTTATTCAATTAATCCTAATCTGTATCGATTAAACATTAATTGAACAGAATGAAAATGTCAATCGCAATTATTGTTAAGAATTAATTAAGGGTTAAATAAAAAATAGCAATCCTAGATACAATCACTAGATTAATCGAGTATAACTTATATTGGAATTGACCTCTATTGACTATTAAATGATCTTTTGGTTGAGATTACTTATTCAAATATTTATATTATTAAATAAAAGAGACGAGTTATGAAAATAAAGCTTGATTCAAGCCAAATAATATTAAATAAGAATAAATTTACGGACTTCAAAAGGAAAATAAAAGGATTACTTTTTACGTTTATTATTAATTAAACGAAAATTAATCTGGCTCTGACGCCTTGTTTTAATAATAATGTCTGGATGAAATCTAGGTTCCCTTTATTAAAATCCGACTTTGAGATTCAAAAATAGAGAGCACATTTCAGCGTGGTTGGCTTTATATGGAGAAATGGTGTTTGTTTTTTTTCTGAAATGAAATGAAATGAAATGAGTTTATTTGCATAAATGTGGGTACATAAGTATAGTTGATATAAAGGTAATATAAATAGTTCAGCACATTTACCATATTATACGGCATGCAAATATTTGTCGATTTGTATTACAATTCATATTATATTCATTAATTCATTACATATATTCAAGATCATAGCACAATTAACGAAGTTTAATCGCAGCTTACAAACTTTCAGATAACATTATTCAAGTTCCTATAGTACCAAATACATAACAGTAAATTTTAAAAATTTAATAATTCTGATAATAGTCAATTAATACCTACAAATAAATAAATGTCACAGAATTGAATAGAAGTTAATGTATACAAATCAAATTAGATGTCATAAGATCAAATGTCAATAGATATTATACCATTATTGATGTGAATATAGTACTATCAATCAAACAGAATCCAACAGAAGGGTAAAAGAACAATGTCAGTAGTGAAATTGTTATTTATATTTTACTGTTTAGATATTCTTGTACGGAATAAAAGCATTTCTCAATAAGCCACCTTAATAATTGTTTTTTGAATTTAGAGATAGTTAGATCCTTGACGCCTTGTGGGAGATGATTATATATTCGAACCGACATTGCATAACTATTTCTACTACACATTTCGGTTCTTATACCTGGTAGAACCAATTTATCAGGGTATCGCGTGTTAAATCTACAGACACATTTTTTGGAAGTATACAATTCAGGATTAGCTTTCACAAGAACACAGATTTCATAAATGTATATGCAAGGCACAGTGAGTAAAGATAGCTTGCGGAACAAGGGTTTACAGCTCTCCCACGGAGCCACATTACAGATGGCTCTGACACATTGTTTTTGTGTTATGAAAACTGTATTAATTTTAACTGAGTTTCCCCAAAGCACAATCCCATATCTGAGATTAGAAGCCACAAATGCATGATATGCCTTTAATGCTGTTTGTCTGTTGGTAACACTAGTAAGCCGCCAAAGCGCATAGACAAAACGATTGAGTTTTTTGCTTAGTTTGTCTACATGGGGTTTCCAGGTACATTTGGCGTCAAGTGTTACACCTAAGAAGCAAGCTTCGGTTACTTCAGTAAAACATCGTTCGTCATGTTTTAGAATTAGCTCACTCTTACTTGCACCTTTGTTATGAAATTGAATGTATTTAGTTTTCTCTATATTGACACTGAGGTCATTATTAATCATCCACCCTATTATATCACCAATGGTTTTATTAATTTCTTCTTCATAATGTAAATTAGTTTCTTTTGGAATAATTACTGAAATGTCATCTGCATATAGAATACACGGGTGTCTGGTAATAGAAGGGAGGTCATTGATGTACAACAGAAATAATAGTGGGCCCAGAATACTGCCTTGGGGTACGCCTATTTTGTTAACTTTGGTCTGTGATTGAGCTATAACCTCCTCGTTATTTGCGTTGAGATTAGGTATTTCAACGTATTGTTTTCTGTGACATAGGTAACTGTTAAGCCAATCATTTGCAGGTCCCCGTATTCCGTAGGTTTCACATTTACGTAGTAATTTACCATGTGATACACAATCAAATGCACGACTCATATCAAAGAATATAGTAGTTATTTCTGTCTTTCTATTAACGCATTGCACGATCTCGTCTACCAATTTAAAAGCAGCTAATGATGTAGACTTTCCCTTTTGGAATCCATGTTGTTCCGGGCAAAGAATTTTGTACTTTGTAATAAAGGCCATTAATCGCTTATGCATAATTTTTTCAAACACTTTAGATAAAATAGGAATTAGAGCAATTGGTCGATAGTTATTTACTTCACTTTTATTTCCCTTTTTATAAATAGGTTTAACCACAGTAGTTTTCAGTCTATTTGGAAATGCACCCTGCAGAAAAGATATATTGATGATATGAGCTATTATAGGTGATACATAACAACTGCAAGTTTTTAAGATTTTAGTAGGAAAGCTATCATATCCTACTGAAGCTGTATTTTTGCATATGAATGATTCATTACTTAGTTTTTGAGCCATTATAACACATTTTTTAAATAATTTAGTGTATTTTTTGTATTTTATTTTATCAAATAATGCTCCCGATTTATAATACTTAAACCTCAAAGCCCGTTTACTTTCAGATGCTTTTTTTAAACCTTTAGTTAGCCAACTTATTTTGTTACCTGTTTGCCGAATCTTCAATTTGCGAAACGGGAAACAGAGATTAAAGAATAGAATCAAGTTATCATGAAAGGTGTTGAACGCTAAGTTTGTGTTTTCTTCAGAGAGAACTTCAGACCAGGAGAGAGCTTTCAGACAATTTGAGTATAATTTTAAATTACTGTTACTAAAATCTCTCTTAGTTCTGAGTATAAATGCAGGTAATTTAACCTTATTTTCTATCGGGACCTGAAGTAATTGACCTGTGTTATGGTCAGATAGACCTAATGGTAACACGCTTCCCTTTGCATTAGAAATATTGCTCAAAATTTGATCAATACAGGCGTTTAGCCTGGTTGGCTCGTTTATATGAATAAAAAAATTCTCAATTCTGTCTATTGGAGATACATTTATACAAGTAAAGGGTGTAAAAAAACTACAGTTTGTTCGAAATAAGTAAGCCGATCGGAAGTTGTCTGCAAGTGGTTTAGAAGTGGTAAATTTTAATAGAAAGAATCGTATATGTTTCACATTTCTAATTATTTTGTTTACTAATTTCGATATTTTAAATTAAAACACTTAATCAAACGATTTTATTACCGCGGTAGTTCGAAACGGCTAACTTCAGATCGGCTTACTTATTTCGAACAAACTGTAGAAATTATCAATCCATACTTAATTCCGTGACGCCCGTACCGGTCTCATAAGAACGAAACAACAGATTTTGCATTGTTTCTATACCGTCCATATTATGGGACTTGCAGTGGTTAATATTGGAACTGAGGAAGTGACTCTCTGTCTGTTTGTTACATTTTTACGCCAAACCAAAATTGATGCATTTCGGTATATAGAAAAAGACCTGGATGGACCATAGAAAAGGGACCAGGAAACAGACAAGTTAATAACGTGGAAACAAATAGCCGAAGTAATAGTAAAAATCAGTGTATCCAATAAACTGAGTTTGTTTTAAAAATAATTACACAAAAATGGCTGCCATTTTCCTTTACCCTTAATGAGGCACAAGGCTACATTTGCCTGTAGGATATAAGAATGCATACCATCATGCCTGTATTCCCTGAAGGGTTAGGCAGAGGTGTCCTTATGTATACCACAGTTTGCCGGTATGTTTAGGTCCCCAGAGAGCGTGAGATATAAGTATTAATTTCTAATATCTAATAAGTGAGTTCTATGTTAGTACTAGCACTAGATAAACATTATTATACACTATTATGGATGCCTCAATAGTCCAGTGGTCTTAAGTGTAACTACTACGCTACGCTAGGAATCCTGGGTTCCCTTTCCGGGTCAACCAGTGTTACAGGGATTTTCTTTGAAATTTGATTTTCATTTAAGCCCATTACTATTATCATAAATTTGAATTTATGCCCGGTTAGTGGTAATGGGCTCTCTCCGTATTACATGTCATCTAAATATGTTATGTAGGTTTAGGTGCCATACTATAATTTTAAAAATAAAATTTCACCTATTTTGAAGTTGTTTTTTATCATACAACACAACAGTTGAGTAAAATATAATTCAAAAATCAGAGTAGAAATGAGTTTTTATTTTCAATAAAGTCTTATAGCACACACTTTAGCAGCCGCTATTGCACGTAAAGAAGTTCACTTAAATGTGTAACACAGAATATATCAAAAGGTATTCATATAATAACCAGAAAGCTGGTAAACTTGAGTTCAATTAATTACTAAAGATTTTCCTCCTTCCTTATAAGAGTATCTAAGTAAATATTTATCGCAAACACTGTGAGAAGTCTGAATAAACCGTGTATTTACACCAAATTATTATTTCCTTAACAGACTAACTTCGTTTACCGCAAGCAGAGCTTCCTTGTAGGCACCCCGGATTAATTTTGACTGTGTATTTAGAATAAATAATAAATCCCCCAAGAACATGTGGGCTATTTTTTTCCTAAGAGTAATAATCAGCCCACAACGATAGTCTAGTTGCCGCAAGATTCGATTCCCAAGTTCGATCGAGCTCGATTCCCAAGTGGAATACAATGTTATTGTTTTTTTTTAATGGCAATAGGTTATAAAATATAACTACTTATTACGGGTTTTGATCGCGTTAAGTATATTGATATCATTTATTTGACAGTAGTTTTATTTCAATGTCTAATAGTCGCGTAAGTGCCAGAAACAAGGCAATAGGTTTGTTAAAAATTGTAGTGAACTGTGGGTGAACGCAGGCATCGAGCTATACAAAACTATTATAGCCTGGCCTTGAATTGTATGGAAAACCTTTACAGTGAGAGATCAGTCTAAACTCGTTTTAAATAGGCTGGCCTTGAATTGTGCGGAAAACCTTTACATTAGGAGATGATGTGTAGCGGTGTGTATATCAGTATATAAAAAAATTGTAATCAATTATGAACTTAAATTAGCTCAGATGATTCTAGCAATTCGTTGCTAATAAAAAAACCGTAGCTCTACGACGTAGCAGGCGCAATGATGAAGGCTACGACAGCTACCGTTTCGTAGCAGATGAGCAACTTTTTGTTCGAGCAATGCTCTGATAATAAAAAAACCGTAGCGCTACGACGTAGCAGGCGCATTGATGAAGGCTACGACAGCTACCGTTTCGTAGCAGATGAGCAACTTTTTGCAGAATTTTTTTCTTCTTATGAACCCGAATTAGCTCAGATAATTCATGCAATTCGCTGATAATTAAAAAATACGTAGCGCTACGATGTATTAGGCGCGATGATGAAGGCTACGTCAGCTGCCGTTTCGTAGCAGATGAGTAACTTATTGCAGAATTCATTTATT
This sequence comes from Subacronicta megacephala, assembly GCA_958496365.1. NCBI lineage: Eukaryota > Metazoa > Arthropoda > Insecta > Lepidoptera > Noctuidae > Subacronicta > Subacronicta megacephala. The sequence continues at coordinate 9,045,476 of OY292531.1, read as the reverse complement.
CACGTCGACGTCGCCTGAAGACGTAAAATGTGGAAGAGAAATTCGACATCACAGGCAGTGGTCTCGGTTGCTTAGGTGGCAAAGCGTCTGGTGTACTTAACCAGAGAGACGCAGGTTCAAACCCTGCCTGAGATCGAATTTTTTTTTTCACTAGAAATTTTCTATAATTAGAAAATTCATTCATGTTATTCATTCGTATTCATTCATCCATTCTTGTATTTATATTTGTTATAATTACAGTTTCCCGTTTTTTACTGTATATGTATAGGCTGTGGTTTCATTTGACGTTCTAACATAGTATTCATATTGTGCGGCGAAAACTATAAAGATTAGTCCGAAATGGTCGAAAGTGGTAGTCGGAATTCTGGCCTAGTCATGTAGATTTCGGGCTTTTGATAAATGGCATGTCCCGACCACAGGCGGCCATGACTGATGGTCACACTTCTTGCATAGCTCCATCAACTTTTTACTCAACGTTGAAGTTAGAAAGAGGTAATGTGTTTGAAAAGTTTAGGTTGATGTGCTGATTTGATGTAGAATAATGTCACGGTAAAATTAGAACTTAGTCTAGTGGCACAGCTTTTCTGAGCTGACATTAGCGACTTACTTTGGCATCCTTTAAGGCTTTTCCTGGGTATTTCCAGTATTTCACTTTTCCAAAGTTATGGGATCAGTATACTGTCGGTCATAGTAAATTATATGAAGAATATGATCCGGATAAATTAAGATTATGTTCATATGTTCAAAAGGATTTATACGATGTAACTGAAGAAGTCTACATTCGGTATAAAACAGACCTAGAAACTATTCTAGAATCATTTGATGTCAAAGAAGAGGGTAAAAATTAAAATCCTTGTGTAAAGAGTAATGTAAAACAGTGTCAAGTCAAACTACCTAAAATTGTCATTCCAGTATTTTCCGGAAAATACACAGATTGGGTTACCTTTCGAGATTTGTTTCTTTCACTCATACACCATAATACATCGTTAGATAATGTGCAACGGATGCAATATTTGAAAGGGTATTTGATTGGAGAAGCCGAACAGCTGTTGAGGCAGATACCTATATCCGAGGCAAATTATGAACGTTGTTGGGAACAACTTAACGCACGGTATAATAATAAAAGATATTTGTCACATTATCTCTTGAAAAGGTTACTCAGTCAAAGGAATCTTAACAACGAGTCAGCCGTGGGTCTGAAGGAGTTGATTGATAATACCAATGATTGTTTAGAGGCATTATCTAATCTTGGTATTGATGTTAGCACGTGGGACATCATAGTTATTCATATTATTACTTTAAAGTTGGATGCAGAATCCCGAAAGCAGTGGGAGTTAAAGGTTACAAGCGATAATTCTTCTGATAGTTTGCCAACGTTTGATCAATTTAAAGAATTTTTGACAAGTCGATACCGTGCCTTAGAATTTCTGGATGCTGGATCCAACTCAAACAGAGTGAGACAAACAGATAAACCGAAAGTATTTCATGTATCTACTATGCAATGTAAATTCTGTAATGAGAGCCATAAAATAATAAGTTGTAAAAAATTTATCAAAACTGATGTTAATACCAGACGAGAGTTTATAGGACAAAATGGTTTATGTTTTAACTGTTTGGGGTATAACCATTCGGCCAAGCAGTGTATGAGTTCAGCCTCATGCCGCGTTTGCAAACGTAGACATCATTCTTTGCTTCATCCAGTTGGTCAAATGAATATCGATGCCAGTTCAGAAGATACACAAAACAATATAAATGTACCTCGGAATGTTGACAAGGACACATCAGTTGAACAGAATCATCAGAATGCTACATCATCCAGAGCGTTGAACTCCGACACAGTGGTTTCACACTTTGCGTCAAATAATATAAAAAACCATCAACAAGTGTTACTAGCAACGGCTCTAGTAAACGCTACAGCCAGAAATGGTATGAGTCATACGATCAGGGCGTTGCTTGATCAAGGATCTCAAGCTTCCTTTGTGACAGAAGCAACTGCTCAGTACTTGGGTCTCAAAAAGACTCCAGTAAAGGGACTCATTTCAGGACTGGAAGGAACAGCTAATGTTACTTCAAGATTTATGGTAGAAATTATACTTACATCTACTCATGATTCAAATGTAAAGGTTCCAGTTGCCGCGTATGTACTGAAAACAATAACCACGATTCTTCCTTGCAAGAAAATGGTATCAGTGGACTGGACGTTTGACTTACCTTTAGCAGATCCCCAATATAACACACCAAACAAGATCGATATTCTGCTTGGTGCCGAGGTTTATGGTCAAGTGATTCAACAAGGGATGAAAAAGAGACCTCAGGGTACATTAGTAGCGCAAGCTACTTTGTTTGGGTGGATTTTATCAGGTGTGGTTGAAAAATCACATCAACCTCATGGGAATGTCGTAGTACTGCATTCCTGTGTGGAGGAAAATGACTTATTAAAAAGTTTTTGTGGTTGCCTAGCAACGAGGAGAAAAATATATAACTGGAAGAAAAATAATTCTAAGAAATAAAAAAGTATCGCAATATACAGTTATAACATCGTCTTTGTTTTTACTGTATTATCCTCACCCTTGTTACGATCGCGAGTGCGGCAGGAATATAAGTAGTGAGTGAAGTGAACGGTTGTTCATATACTACATATCATATAGTTATATCAGTTCATATATACTGGCAGTGACTGGATGAGGAAAGCCGAAGACCGGGCTCTGTGGCGTTCACTAGGGGAGGTCTACGTCCAGCAGTGGACGAATACGGGCTGATGATGATGATGATGATGAAGGCTTTTCCTTATTAAAACAAACAAACCAAAGAAAATATCATTCCGTGGTTTGATTCTTAGGCCTCTTGCGTTTGCTTGGTGCGAGCATAAAGCTGTCGACATTATTCGTATTTTGTCGTTTTTTTTTTCATCAATAAAGCATTTGACAGCTTGTCGTAATCGGAAATTCTCAAGGTTTAACAACAGTGCTTGGTAGAGAACTTACATTTTACCGTATTGATATTTGGAAGTTTTTTGCGATTTACCATAAAATTATCGAATTTTTATCCATCTGGTTCGATCGCCTAGACTAAGGTTGTCACAGTGTTATCTCAAGGCAACAGGCTTAGGTACAAATACAACATCGGAACTACACCAGCCATACACCGCTGTATATATCTCGTTAACCCTACATTGCTGGAGCCTATTATTCTGCCCAGACCATTATAGTCTGCAGCACAATGAACCGCTGGCCTCGTTGTTTACGAATATAGATTGGGCAAAATTTCAGGAGTGGATATACATTGGATATTTAAAACCTGCATGTTGCTTATACAATAAACCGACCTTCCAATATTTATATTCTCGTAAAAATAATGTAAGGAATTGTTGTAAAAACTGTAGGAAGAAGTAGGCGGATGGAAACTTCATGAAAGTATTGTCAACATATGAATGTAAATAGTCTGTGTCGTGAAAAATATCGATCGGTATAATATGTTTATTTCTGTCGATTTTGAAGGACCCCTCCTCCTTGAAAATTGACAAACTCCGAGAAAAATCCAATAACACTTCACATAACATGTTAATTATTTATTAATTTAGATACATTCGTAGCCAAAAGTTATTGGGGCATTAGTTGTAGACTATTGAGAAAGTGATATTAATTGGTACCTAGCTCTGATATTTAATCTATACGCTTACACTCAAAGGTGTCCGCACTCAAGTTTAAATATATATATTTAAACTTGAGCTATTATAAATTATATAATATTATAGTCAATTATAACTACAGACAATAGTCGTATTCAATAACTCACAAGTAAGTAGGTAACCTAACGCGTCTTGACGTCTAGTAGGTAAGTTACTTGTGACTTCAGGAGACGTTTGATATCTGATCTGATCGGTGTTCTCACTTATGAGTTTAACAATCAACACGAACCAAGGAGTTGTCTACAATTTTACCCGAAGTAATTATGAAAGTTGTTCACACAAGTAATATTCAATCTTGTTATAGTTACAATTCTTAGGTGAACTCTAAAGAATGAATGAATTTCGATGTGAAGAAATTACACCAAATATGTCGAACTGTTTCATCTAGCCACCAGAGTCAGAATTGCCAGTGCCGAAGATCTGTTTTGCTTCGAACCTACAACTCGTAGGTCGCGGCCGTTACTACTGGGCCACCACCACTCCAAAATACTAATATGAAACACAAAAAACAATTGTGTATGAAATAACAACACATAAAACACATATTTTGTCATCGTAGTATACGGAAAAAAAACAAAACACAATCTGCTTATCGAAATTGGTATAGGTACTAAATTCACTTTACATGGTAAGTTTAGTTCTGATAGAATCGTCCACAACCTTCCCATACGGAAGGATTAATATAAAAGAGTTACAGCGAATATATTCAAAATATTCCTACAAAAACTACTCCAATCCAGAATAGTTACTATTGTATGGGCAATAAACAAGAACCTTCCACATTCTGTCGCCGAGTTTTGAAAAAATATAAGGCATCCAAGACCAATCCCCACCATTTAACTAGAAGCCCTCGATTATAATCATGTGAACGTAATAACGGGTCGCCTTAGACTGGACGTAGTGAAAACCTCGTATGGTAAATATTTACAGAAATGTAATACAACCCTTAGGCTCGGTAATACAAAAAGTCAATTTATGCTAATACAAAACTTTGGCGGAGATACATAGCACACTATATGAGGTCAAATATTGGTATACATTTATATGCTTGTAGTAAAAGAGGACTGCCTCATTAGTCTAGTGGTCCTAAGCGCAACTGTGCGCTAGAGGTCCTGGGTTCGATCCCCAGGTCGAGCGCAGTTTTAAGTTTTTTGAAATTTACAGTAGCAACTCGGAGTCTAGGGACACATTGAACCTAAACATACGGGCAAAGTGTAGGTGTACATTAGTAGTTATACCTCTACCTAACTCTTCGAGAAATACAGGCGTGATGGTAGGTATATATTATGTTATTTAGTAAAGAGGAGAATTCATCATAGTAGGTATATTACATATAAAGTGCCGTGATAGCCTTGTCATATGACCATTTAACTGCCAAGTCAAAGGTCTCCGGTTCGAATCCAGGGCAAGCACCTCTGTCTTCGGGTTTGGTTGCCAATCTAACCAGAATTTACACGGAGCTACTGTCATCAGACCTTCGTAACCCCATTTTATTTTTTTATCACAGATAGGCTTACGCTTGACCACAACTGCCTGATGTTAAGAGGGGACTCTAGTCCTAAGGAATTTGAAAAATAGGTATTTGAAGAAACTATTGCCGTCGCGCTGCACCTCCATTCTCTTCCTGCACAGTGCGAAAAGGACAACTGCAGCTTAGGATGATTTTACCTACAAAAACCTTGACCAAAAGACGTTTCGTATTCTGCTGTTTTCTTCTTCAAAAATAGATTGATCAAAACAATTTATATATCAAAATTTAGAGGAAAAGTATGTCTATGCTTCTATTGTTTTATTTTTTGTTAAAAGCTTTTCGAAATTTTCTGATAGTCGCCTGAACATGACGGTAAAAACGGGCTTTTTTTTTCGAGTTTTTGAATTGTCATATTTTCATTTGAATTATTTTTTTGAAAAAATGAAATAATAGGGGCCCGTATGAATTAGACCTAGATTTTTTGGAAAAATATCATTGCTCTAGAGCCATTATCTACGAAGAAAACAGCAGAATGCGTTTGTATGGAGAAAAGCTCAATAGAGTACCCTCTTAAGCAACGATGTGGTCTACGATGGAGCGTGGTTGCCTAGGGAATTTCTATTTCTTTTCTAACACCAATATTCAAAGAAGATACTGGTTGTCAGGGTTTCTGATATTCCTTCATTTCCATACGAACACCTTTGACAATCGTAAGTGGCAGTGACAATTATAAATCCAGTTTAAGCTAATCTCGCATTGTAAAGGCTTCCCACACAAAAGGAAGCCAGCGTGAAACATTCCATTAATGTATTCATACCATTTATAAATTATTTTATTTTATCAATGTAAAGAAAATGAAATTGGAAATTCTGATTTACAAACTAGTTATATAAACATCGAGTCCAAACGGTTTTTATTTATATGCATTTCAAGTAAGTAATCTGAAATACCAAATGATTTACATATTTATTTATTTTACTGAATATAAATAAATATCAATTTATATTGATAAATAACAATAGTGAAAGAGAATAAGTGATAGGTAATAAGAAATTAATCAGAAAGTTCATCTCAACTATCTTATTTTTTTGTATTTTGAAACCAAGCTACGTTTTGGTTTCAAAAAGGTTATATGGCACTATTACTTATCTGTACTATTGAAATTCTATAGTTACTCTGTAGGTATGTTTGTCTATTAATTTTTTACTCTTGAACCATTCGAAATGAAATAAAATGATAAAATGATATTTATTTCTGTAAATAGATCTTTTAAGACAATTTTACAAGTCGATTTTTTAAATATTTTTTTTTTTAACTAGATGGCGTCGACGTTTCCTATCTGACGACCTCTGAGAAGAAACGTCGAAACAAACTCAGAGAATCATGGTCTCTTTTAAAGTCCAGACAATAGTGATATTATTAGAAATGCGAGTTTTACTATGTAGGGCAGTTCGACAGATATTATTGCATAAGTAAAGACATTACCTATAGGCTAACTTTTTTGTGATATAAATCACAAATAAGTTAGGTTACCTGGTTATTGCCACTAAGCGGGCATAAATGTAAACTCCAAGTTGAACTGAGAATTCGCACAAAAACCCTATAATACTGCTTTACCTGGGAATCAAAACCAGTACCTCCAACGAGCAGTCGCGCTGGAAACCACGCGACTATTGAGTTAGTTTGGAAGTTTATTAATGCATTCATTAAAATTATCAGTTTACGAAATGTGTAAGTAGAAAAGTGAAAATTTGTAAGGATTTCGCAAAGTTGAAGAGAATAACGGATAGGGGATAGAGGATAGCCAACCTGGAGGATTGCTTTATCTTTTTTATTCTGGAGAAAGGTCCGTATTCATTAGTGAACCGTCCATTAGTAGATTATAAACTTATCCTTCTCATTCTAGACAGTAAGGCAGGGAATGGATCGAATTAATACCATTATTCAATCCCTAGCAAATTACATGTCAATCAAACCAATCGTTTTCGGACTCCTACGCCTACATCATATTCAACAACTTTATCGACAAATTATTCTAGGGATAATATGCAATAAATAGCCGAAGCCCCAAAAAACGCCGCGAGGCATTTTCACAATACCTCATCTTTGTCTTTTGTCCGTGAATAACTGCTAGAGGTCAAAATAAACGGTCAAGGGTGTTTTGGACAGTCCCATATAAAAATCAACAAAATTATGCCGATTTGTTATGTAAAGCCTGGGTCACACAGAATGTGCAGAACGTGTACGAGTTAGATACTGAACGTGTGACCTAGAGAGACGAGCATTTACCCTTCAAGCCCCATATTATGGACATAATGGAAAATCTATTGTTTCGGTTAGCAGCTACTTGTAGATAAGAGTCTCAGTGAAAGAAATTCGTTTTGCAATAATTTCTTCTTTTAGAGAACATTTTTTTTACCTTTTATATAGGATTTGCTGATTGTAGACACATAATTCTATTTTATTTCAAAATCTATATCCATAAGTAATTAGAATAACATAATTAAATATGTACCAATGGACCATGTATCGTACATTAGAACAATGTGTCCTACCAGTTCTCGTATATGGCGCGGAGACCTGGACACGTATTAGGCAGGTCTGTAGCTTATTTAATAAGCTACAGTTTACTCAGAGGGCCATGGACCGGGCTATGTTGGGAATATCTCTGATTTCATAATGTACTTAGATCCGTTAGCGTACCAAGTTGACTGACATAGCCAGAGTGCTCGCGAGAAAGAAGGAAGTGCGAAGTGGGCAGGACCTAAAGTGGCGGCCACAAATTGGGCGCAGAAGCGTTAGTAGACAAAGAATGAGATGGCACGATGATGTATGAGGAAGAACCAAGACTATTTGGGATGACGTGCTTATGGAGAGACAGGTTCAGTATTGGATGGCATCAGGTTAAAGAAGAATTAATTATGTGCACTCTCTGAACTCAGTGATGTCTTTTGTAATTCACGTCATCTTGCTCTAATGTTCCTTTTTGCTTTCTTTCTGTCTAACTGAATACACTTCTTACTAAGTATTCAGTTTAAACATGAATAAAATGCGTCATGAACACGATTGGGGGAGAAATGTAGGTATATTAGACGTTTCTATAAATATAAATGGCATCCGTTAACATTTTGCTCTGCGGACTCCTAAAAGTAAATCGACGTAATCGTCCATTTCATAGATCTACAAACATTTTAGGTAATAATGTTTGGATAGTGAGGGAACCACATCGATATCAAACGAATATATCGTTTACATACATAAGTAATGAGGGTTCGAAATGAAAATAAACGTGTTATTCGATCTCTTTGAATCATCTACCTTAACTTAAACAATCGTTTAAGTAAATTCACAGTTTATTTACGGTACGGGAAAATGGTAAAAGTATTTTTATTAAAGAAACTAGCTTCTGCCCGCGACTTCATCCACGTACCTAGTAGACAAAAAGTCCTATCTCACGTGTTATTCAGGTAATAAACTGTGTGCCAAATTTTATACAAATCAGTTCAATAGTTTTGGAATGACTGAGTAAGAAACATCCATCCAGACTTTCCCATTTATTGTATTACGTATAGAACAAATTATAGCCTTCCTCAATAAATAGGCTATTCTTACATATTTTTTCAATAAACTCTGCCTCTTTATAATGTTATCATAGATTTTTTAACTTTGAAAATACTATGGAATTGATCATCTTTCTTATACAAACATCCGAAATCATGATTACCATTAAACTGCTACATACACAAAACATAGTAAATCTATTTATTAATTGCTTATTTTTTATTATATCTCAGCATTAAAAATGCAAAATGTTCACACAGATAGGTATGAATTTTCTTATGAAAGAAAATTTCCAAGTGAAAGAAAAAATCGGCCTCAGGCAGGGTTTAAACCTGCGTTCCTCTGGTTAAGTATATGGTTATTAAGCTACATACAACGTGAAGACGATCAAATCACTTACGAATCTACTGAAGGTATCGATTTCAACTTTATTTTCATCTGTTTGACAATAGCCTAATCAATGCAACCTTTGTTAGATGAAGATAGCGAAAAATTTTTGAAAAATCGTTTATTCTTAAAAGCTTTTGACCGCGAGTTTATACTCGTGTAATTTAGAATCAAGTATCTATTTTTTCAAAAAGAGTAAAGATTAAAATTTAATCCCAATAAAATGGATTTGAAACGGGTAGATAAACAGCGTTTATTTTTGTTGCAAAATGAAGCGACGAAAACTAATGAATTTCTTTATATACAACATTAAAATTTCATATTCCACCCATACCACCGGCAAGAGCAAGCAACACAATATAAATAATAGTTGCCGTGTCAGAAACAGTTTTTCCTGAGGACGCAGAGGCGACTCGAAGTGTCTGACCTTGCAACTTGCTTATATGGTCATAGCGAAACATACCTACGCTCAGAAGATACTGCACGCGTTAAAATTGAAATAGGATAGAAAACATAATGAAACAATGAAAGACTTGAGATAAATCATTATAAACGAAATGAATGAGTTCCTCTACCGAAGCAACAATCTTACAAATGTTCACTGGTAGGGTTACTTATCCATTCAATTCGAGAAATAAATCTTCGTCGATTTTTAAAAAACACATACATACACTCACGCCTTTTTCCCACAGGGGTAGGCAGAAACTATGGACTGCCACTTCTTGCTACGACTTTTGCATATCTCTTTCGGTTCTTCCACATTCATACATTTTTTCATACACACGCGCCGGTTGCGAGTATAACGCACCTGACCTTTACATTTTTTTTTAAAAAACGTCCGAAAATTCTTGTGTGTGGAGGTTACCACCTAAGTGAGTCCTCATGTTCCGCATCAGACTCAATTTCCATACCCGGGACCAAAGCACGGAGCATTTGATAAGTCAACTCTAGTTCCTCGGGTTATAACGAATAGTCTGAAGAAAATCCCCAAAAAATGAAACAGTAGTCCTTCCCATGATGTGATCATTTGGTCGGATGTCTTACAGAGTGCAATTGACGTCTTCCTAGGTCATTCCAAACGATTAAGCTGCACTCTGCGTCTATATTAAAGTTGAAGAGTATCTTAAACAGTGTGGGCAGTTTTACCTCCAGGGAGTAAAGTGGTAGCAATCCCCGAAGAGGCAACAGCTTGTGCAATCTTTCCTTCTTCCTTGTCTTCGCCCTTCAGCTAGTAGTAGGTAGTCGATTCAAAAAGTCTTTGCCTGTATCACCAAGGGCGTCCGGGAAAAATGTTTGACTGGTCTGTTCATTGAAACTTCTTCAACATCGGTAAGAATCTCGATATTATTGTTCACAATTTCGGTCATCGCAGAACAACTGTAATTTATCTCTACAACCTAGTCTGACTAACTCACAGAACTAAAGTTTTTTTTTGCGGCTATGGAAAGCAGGATTCAAAAGGCATTTATTTAAATAACAATATCTTGAAGAGAGCAAAAGCGAATATTAATAACACGCTCATCAGACTCTGCCACACTATCTCCATCAGCGCGCTTCAGCTCCATGAAAGGTAGAATGCTCAACGCCATTAACATCTTAAAATAATATGTGCACGAAGTGGCTCCGCAGACTGTGTGTACTGTGTGTAGTAAAAAGCGCATAAAATAGAACTCACTTTTTCTTGGATGAACAGTGTACACTCATCGCAGTGCGTGCTCGCGAAAGACATCTGGATACCCGTACAGGCGAACCCCGTTGGCGTCTATTACATACTCTTCTTTGCTGCTTTGTAGAAATTGATATCAAGGTATACTGGTCACCTTTTTGCTCAAATTATAATAATATATTCTACTCATATTTTTTTTTCGATTTCTACTTTCTATGGAACCAAGCCAAATAATAATATTGTTGTAAGCGGTTGATATACCCATTTTGAATTTTAAACAACGCCATCTATGATTTTATTCCGGAACAACCTGAGCTTCGGAAAATATTAAATTAAATTTTTTGTGAATAAGTTATTTTCTGGGATAAAATTTAGCCTATGTTTTAAGTTAGACCTGTAGCAATACATCGGTGAAATCTGCATTCAATTCCATGCAGTGGTTTTTGCGTGATGCGGGTACAAACATACAGACAGACAGACAGACAGACAGACAAAAATTCTAAAAATTGTTGTTTTGGCTTCTCTTGCTCTAATAAAGACCCCCCGTGTTATTTTTTTTAAATACCTTTAATGTACAGACATCGGCCTGTTACATTTTTATTATATGTTGAGATTTTCAACAAAAATAAGATTGCCTTCCGAAAATAATGTGTAAGTCTGAAATTATGGCATTTCAGACTTACACAATATTTTCGGAATTGATTTTGATTAATTAAACAAACAAAATAACTTAAAAAAAAGATATAAAAGTTTTAAAATTACGACTTACGTCCTTTACGTAATAATCATCTAAAATAATAAATTTGCGTGGATTTTTATTTCAAACAAAAATGAATGCAAAATGTAAGCCGTCCAGCTCAGCTTTTGAAATTTCCGAACAAAAGTTATCAATCTTGATTACATTGTTTGCGTTATCGCTACGGTATCCAAAGATCGGGTTGGAAGTACATACTCTGATTTATTCAACTGAGTCCAAATTTTTAAGAATATGGAAATTAGTCGGCTAATATAATGATCTTTAATAACTTTAATAATTTTCTTCATCAAATAAGGCTTTGTGTCTATAGGATACATAGGCCAGATGCGATTGAAATAGATGAGATACTTTTTAGTATATATCCATACGTATTCATCATAAATGACAAAAATAAAAAAGTTGATAGCCTGTTTCACAATGCTGTTAGATACGAATTTTCTAACACAAATGTATGAGAGTCATTTTATAATAAAAAATATCTATTTATAAATATAGTTTAGTTTAATTTTAATGAGTTATTTTTTTAGTCAATGAATTAGATTAGTACCTTTCTTGAATAAATAATTATTTAAATAAAAAATTGAAATAAAATATGATTATTTAAGAGGAAATATTTTGTTTGTAATAATTCGTTCACCATTTAAAATCTACATTATTAAAATTTTCGCCATTCTAGAGAACTGGGATCCCATGATGCCACAGAGCACCACTCGTGTGTTTAATAAAAATACTGTCAAATTTCATTTGCAAATAAAACATGACTGACTTATGTAAACAGGCACTAGTAAATAATACCTATAAAAAATAATGCACGTTAACCACGTCAAATAAACTGGAATTACTTCTCCCATTCGCCAAAAAACAACACGCATCTATATTCATAAAAGACGGCGGAATATGTAAATAAAACGTAACATTTATTTAGCTACACGTTATTGCCGGTATTACACAGTATTGCACGTTCACCTGTTTTTATTTATTTGAAAATATGGGTTGTTACCCCTTTCCCACCCGACGCGACGTGACGTAGGGAAGCAAAATAATGGGATGTAAGATTATGTTAGATATTCGAATTAGTTCTATTTTTTGTGTTTTACAAAATACTTAACATACATACCACCGTACCACGTATTCCCCGAAGGGTTAGGCAGAGGTGTACTAATGTACATTTCACCGGTATGTTTAGGTCCCATGTAATAGGGGGCGAGCCTTTTTAACATTCGAACGCGCGTTGCTAGAGATATCGCCAAACTATTTTAACACTCTGAAGTTGAATGCAAGTGCTTTTTATAAGAATTAAGTTATATTTTGGTCTGGCAGGGCGTGTTCAGAGCGCACATTAAGTTTGGAGATAACTATACCCCCATTCATTTTGTAGATATTTTCAATTCCTTTCTGAGCGGTTAACTAAACTTGATTAAGCAAGCTTCGAGTACAGTCGCCAGCACATCAGGTTGTACAAAACTGTCAAATTTCTTCAAATGATTGTAAACCTTAAAATGTTGACGATTCATCATCATCATCATCAACCCATTACATTGTCCCACTGCTGGGCACGGGTCTCCTCTCATCACGAGAGGGATTAGGCTATAGTCCGCCACGCTAGCCTACTGCGGGTTGGCAGACTTCACATGCCGTCAAGAAAATCTCTCAGGCATGCAGGTTTCCTCACGATGTTTCCTTCACGTTTAAGCGCGTGATAATTAATTATTAATACGCACATGACTTCTAAAAGTCAGAGGTGCGTGCCTTGTATTCGAACTCGAGACCTTTGACTTGGCAGTCCAATGGTCATATCACACGGCTATCACTGCACGACACTGCACTGTTGACGATTACCTAAGTTCAAATTTGCCAAATTTGAGGTTTGCAGGCGTTACAGTTACTCAAGACTATACTTAATGCGCCGTCTAGCAGCGATGACGGTTTGCGCACCAATGTGAACAACGCACGTTTGATAGTTATTGCATACAGTGGCAACACTATACACATCACATCACATCAACAACCCATTACATTGTCCCACTGCTGGGCACGGGTCTCCTCTCATGACGAGAGGGATTAGGCTATAGCCGAACTTTAATTTGATTAGCAAACCGAACTGGTTATTATTGTCCTGTATCCTCACCAAACTGGTTTACACTTAACAGGATTTCGGGTTATTGCATTTTAGATAAACGAATTTAATGTAACGCACCCGATAAAAGCTTTTGTTTGTTTACATAAACAATAATTATTAGTGAAATCCGTTTGTTCCACATTAATTTGATTTCCATTGTAATTGTTTGAAGTAGGTAGGTGGCTACTTGCTGCCTAGCTATTTTTATGTTTTACTAGCTTCCTTAGCTTAGCTTCTGTGGAACTGGGCTGGTCATGTCTGCCGCATGTCAAATGAGCTGTGGGCAAAACTCACCACTGAGTGGAGCCCACAAAACGCCAGACGACGTCGCGGCAGGCCCAGAAGGAGATGGCGGGACGAACTAGACCTTTATTGGAAGGATTGGCCGCAAAAAGTTAGGAACCGAGAGGAGTGGAAGGAGACTAGGGAGGCCTTTGCCCTGCAGTGGGAAGATAATGGCTGAATAACAAAAATAATAATAATAATAAACTAGCTTTCCGCCCACGGCTTCGCCCGCGTGTTTTCTCGGCTTTTCTGAATTTATTTTTTTCCCATTTTTGCTACATTTTTCATTTATGCTCAGCTCCTATTAGTCTTAGCGCAATAATATATAACCTATAGCCTTTCTCGATAAATGGGCTATCTAACACTGAAAGAATTTTTCAAATCGGATCCGTAGTTCCTGAGATTAGCGCGTTCAAGTAAACAAACAAAAAAACAAAGAAACAAACTCTTCAGCTTTATAATATTAATATAGATTCGCAAATGGATAGATAAATCTATCTATGAATATCATTTTTTTTATATGATAGGTCCGCTCTCTACAACATGGGACTTAAATATACCGGCGAACTGTGGGTGTACACAAGTACTCCTCTGTCTAAAGTTTGGAAAATACCTACAGGTATTATGGTTTACGCATATTTTTAAATATTTAAATATCATTTTGTCCTTTTCATTTTATTCCATATAAAGTCGATATAAAAAGGATGACCAATTTTCATTTCGTAAAAACAGCTCTAAATATTTTTTGTCCTTTATTTATTGTATTTTTTTTTCAAAAAAGTTTGCTCGAAGGTCTGATTGGAGTCAGAATCAGCACATTTATTTTAAATTATTACAGGTCCTCTATATTTACAGATACATTTTTAGCTACCTCCCTTGATATCAATTGAATCCTCACTTGAATCGAAAAAACAATCAAAACCGAAATCCAATTACTTAAAAAATTGGCTGAAACAGCAACAATAACTGGATAAATAAACACTGTGGCATCGCTCCAACTCCACGCTACGTCATGGACGAACATCGGACGTGCTCTATCGGCTCAACGGATCTTGAATCACAACAGGCCCATCTTAAATCCGATCGTCCTACTTAATCTTGAGAAGGGCCATGGGAACGCAATTCTAACAGCGGACTTTTTGCAGGGACATTCGATTTCAGTGTGTTATTTGAATTTGAAGATAGAACGTCATTTATAATTTGATTTTGGAACATAAACATAAGGACTCCCATTCATGGGTGAAATAAATAACAGTATTTTTAATATTTTGATTTGAAAACTTAGTTGAATTGATGAACTTTAGTAATCTCGATAAAAAAGATAAATATACGTTTGAATAAACATGAAATAAATTACTTTTTAATCTATCAACAATGCCTATTTTACATACTTGAGAACAACTCGTATCAATCAAATTATATTTCATATAATGGGTCGCTGACAAGAGTGTGGTATGATATATTATAACTTTTTCATTTCGGAGCAGAAACGGCGTATTTTGTGAAATATAATGTACCAATACCAACATTTTATTTTACCGTGTATTTCATATTTGTCTGAGTTTTAATTTAAATGTGAATGAAATGCGAATTCAATTAGGGTTTGCTGAAGTCACATGAACCATTACTCTGATTTACTTGTTAATAATCATATTTTTTCATAATTAATTGCAAAATCATGTTTGGGTTATATCTAGGTAGGCATCTATAGGCGAAAATTAAACATACTAAAATATTAATGCAACACTAAAAGTAAATAAACACAAAACAAGTGTATACTAAGCTTTATTCCATACATCTTAACATGAAAACTAAGCAGCGAACTAGTGTTACATCTTGGCTGAGGTCACATCGGAAGGCTTCGGCAGTCATTCGTAAAATAGGTCAAGAGACGGATGAACAGTTCGGCTCGCGCCAATTTATCATTGTCGCCGAGTTTCACATAAAAAAGAGCAATTGCTCTCGTGAAAGGCTGACGGTCCCTAGCTTGGCCTGTTTTTGAAATGTTCGGCTTTGGCGTTGACCACTAGTTTCATAAACAGATAGCCTCTTCGATTTTGTGATTGCCGACTCGGATTTTGTCGAATGTGTCAACATTTTTAAGAAATTTAGCGGAATATACAAATTGCTTCAAATTCGTTCGTTTGTCCTAAAAATTACTGACAACTCTTATGAATCGAATATAATTATATTACATAACGTTTACAAATGTATAACCTACCCCTTTCATAAAGTTTGTTTAAAAAGTCCGTAAGTACCACTTTGGGTTTTGCTGTTGCAGTCACGTAAGCCTGATAACTTAAGCTATACGATCTATGTTCCTATTACCTACTTCAGTCCAAAGTGGTCTCCAAGCAATTCTAGAGGTAAGACGTGAAGACGTTTAGTGTAAACGAAGCGTAGGTAATGTACGTGACATTTAAAGTGCTTTTTGAATTATCGTTCATAGTTTTCATCCTTAAGGACCATAAGTCGCTGGTTGAAATCCGACTCGTAGGACCAAAAAAGTAACAACAAAACCTTAGTAATCATTGAACGATACTTACAATTTCTGTAAATAGATATTTTAAAGACACTTACATGGCAATGTTTAAATATTATTTTAACTAGATGCGGCATTTCTTAATTGACGACCTCTGAGAAGACACGCCAAAACAAACTCAGAGAATCATGGTCTCTTTTAATGTCCAGACGGTAGAAGTATTATCACACAGTATTTTTAGTATTTTAGCATTTAGTGTAGAGAGAGCGATGGGGTATGGGGTAAATAGTGTAATCTTGCTTTCGCAATCAGCTAAAAACAGCGATAACATGTATTACGGGTTTATGTATTAGTTCTCGTCAAACTTTATGATCGCTCTGAATACGATTTATCATGGCAAAATAAACTTCATTCCTTTACAATAATGTATTCGCATGGAACTGGTTCAATTTCCGCACGGAACAAATAAAGCTGTCTAGTTTTTAGGTCTGACAGTTACTCTAGTTGTCCTAAGCGCGACTGCTATCCTAGAGGTCCTGGGGTCCAATTCCCAGGACTAGCAAAGTGTTAATGTGTAACGGAAATAGGCGTGCCCCTTATTACATGAAATTTAATTCGCGAACTGTGGGTGCCCATAAGTACACCTCTGCCTCAGGCGTGATAGTATGTTATGAATATTGGTATTCTGATTAAATTGAAGTAATAGTCTTCCACCCCGTGACTTGTCCATTTTATAAAAATGTGAATGAACTCTAATAAGTGTTTTGAATAAATAATAAACACGTATCTAGTCTAAATTTATTTTTCGGTGTGAATAATAAAATCTAATTCCATCGTGTATCGAGCTTGGTCTCGGAACATAAAACTTGTTGATGACCTCATTTTTAAATGCACTTTATTTTTCTGATCCATTAGCGATTTACACATCGTTTTCTTTTATTAACGTTTTTTTTACGCTTTTATGAATGATTTAGTCGAATGAATTCCGCTGAGGGTTAGGCAAGGGATTACTAATGTCCATGGTGTTATAGTATAGTTATAGGGAGGGTTATAGTCTAATAGGAAATCAGGCACATATCCAATTTCCAAGCTGAAGATTTTATAGAAAAACCCGACAATATTTTATTCCCTCTGATATAGGAATCCGGAATCATTATAACTTTTTATAAAGATCTATTATGCATGCGATACAAACCTTTCCCTGAATCTAGGGGTGTAGGTACATTGAGGCAATCTATTCGAAGCTTTCATAGGCTTAGCGGCAAAGAGCTGTATACAGTGTTTGTTTATTCAACTGTGGGGGTCGTATGTACAGTTCCCATACATGTAAATGTAGTGAATGGAAATATGCCAAATTGGAAGCATTTCCTGATTGATGTCGATATTATTGAACTTAGTTTTGAGACACACTATTAGGTTAATGATGTTGGTATAAAGCACAAAGTGTAGTTGCTTCTTCAAAAAGTTCACTTCTAAATATCGCTTTTTAATTAACAAAGCTCATTTTTATAGTACGTAAACATAAAAACTTACTGCAATAATTTTAAGTCTTCAGAGTTTCGACTGCACGTTTGGCGCAGTTAGTTAGAGAAGTATGGACGCACCTTGCGTCACTAGCGTTGCGCCGCGCGTTGTGGGTTTGATTCCCACCCGAGGCAAATATTAGCGACCCATTCATGCTGGCACGGAGACATGCCAGCGAGACACTAAGACTAATACATAGATGAATAAATGACAAATGTTGTGATTTGTCAGGATATGTACCTAACTTATTATGTTGAGTCACTTCTTCGCAGAAAAATAAAATATATTAATATATGCTTGCATTCGTTACACATATCAAAGATGCATGGTTGCATTTAAAATGGCTGCATAAAAAAATAAAATCACTTTATATAATTTCAGATACGAACATGAAAATTTTACCGGAAATTTCGTAAAAAATTCAAAGGACCATTAAATTAAACGTCCAAAATGTATCATCATCATCATCATCACAAAAATGTATTCAGTCATTTAATAATAAATGACCGGAACTGAATGCTTAAATTTGCTTTCCCAAAGTTTGCATTTACATATATGACGAGTTACCTATTATACGTATGTGGTTCGACAAACGGATATTTTAGCTACCACAGGGAGACACGTGCGACCACAGAGCGCGACCGCTGACCACACAGCAGATCCTGCGACCATGCCCGCCATTTTCTGTTTTTATTTGGCGCCAAATATTTAATGACACCGAATTTGCGATCCTGTGCGCTATAAAACTCAATTCGAGGACTTTATAAATATTTTACTTACTTTTAATAGCTTTATGTATGCAGTTGATTGGACATATGCAAATAATAGGTACATCCGAATGTTTTTTTAGTATTTTGAAATACCAATAATCCCGGTCTTGGGCAGCTCGTAGGTCTCAGGTATGTACCTAAAGATAATTTAGAACAAAATCAAGTGATTTATTTGTAAACCACGAGTAGGTTTTCTGTTGTAAATATTGATTTAAAAGTTTTTTGACTTTATCCACTTAAATATGTAGTTCAAAATCTTGGAATACCCAGACTGGCTTATAAAATTACTATCATATAAAGCAATAAACTAGGGTTATTGTGCCGTACTCTCAGAAGATACAACCACAATATGAGCTCGAATACACTGGAACGCAATAACTATACTGTATAACGTCGTTGAGTCACTACAAATATGGGTGATAAGCACAATATTGCATACCGTTTACCCTCGAAATGGCAACCCAAAATAATATGTAGGACGCTTATTAAAAAAGTTACGCATGTATTAGCTTGGCACGTTGATAATGGTATGAATTTATTAAACATTTCAGAAAAGTGTATCGTATGTGTTCTGAAATATCAAATACTCGCCCTGTTTCAAAACGATTGTTGTAACCTTAATTCTGTTTTACAATAATTTGTAAGCTAATTATCTACTGTCAAATTCAAACATATAAAACAATAAACTTAGAATAAATTATCACAAGAAGCTTTGCGATTGTTATATTATATAAAAAAATGTTTTGCTTGAGAATATATCTTTTATCAACATTTTATATCAGAAACTACGACACATATGGGCACGAAAAAAACGTGCTTAGGGGAATATCACGTTGCGTCCGGCCCCCAGATGGCATTCAGGTCTCGTTTTTAAAAATCACTACATATTACAAAACAAAGCCCTCCGTCGCGTCTGTCTCACAAACTCAAAAATGACTGCACTGATTTTCATGCTGTTTTCACCAATGTATAGCGTGGTTCTCGAAGAAGGTTTATATGCATAATATATACCGAGAAATCACGCGGGCGAAGCCGTGGGCGGAAAGCTAGTATATACTAAACTGAAGTACACATATCTACTAAGAATAAATAACAAATACCTCCCGTCCCGTCGCGGATCGCGTTCCAATATTAGATTCGCCTAAATGCGGAAAAATAAGTCTCACACCTCATAGAACCACAATATTAAATATTAACTGATTGTGTGTTCCGATATGATGTGTGAGACTGCCTCATTAGTCTTGGGGTCCTAAGCGTGACCTACGCTAGTCTTGGGTTTGATCCCAGGTCAAGCAAAGTTTTATTGAGTTTTTTTATGAAATTCTTAGTAGCAGTTCGGAGTCTGGATGTGTGCCCGGTTAATGGCAATAGGCTAAACATACCGGCAAATTGTGGATGTACATTAGTAAACTCTGCCTAACCCTTCGGGGAATACAGGCGTGATGGTATGACATCCCTAGCCACGAATAGGGTGACCCATGACGATCTCAATCGTGAGTTGTTGATATATGCATAGTACTCTGCATGCTATCTAGATGCAAGGCAATACCTGTCAAGTGTGTCGTTACTGCATGTCGTTAAGTGACGTTTACAGTTTCAATTAAAACTCCCATAAACACCAATGCAAACATATTATTTAAGAGAAGTACAGTACTTACAAGCCTACTATCCTTATTGACTTAAGCTATGCAAAAATCGTGGTGATACGTGTTATTTCGATTGCTTGAGAGAAAGGGTTGCTACTCCACACATTAGGTATCACCGTCCCTTTCTTACAACTTGAATAAAATACCATTAACATTATGGAACGGCCTCATATGACTTTTGTATTACCATTATTGCGTCAAGGGTTAAAAACATTGAATATATTCGATACGTTTACCTATTTTCTACCTAATGACTGCCTCATTAGTGGTCCTAAGCGCGACTGCTACGCTAGAGGTCCTGGATTCGATCCCCAGGTCGAGCAGTGTCATTGGGTTTTTCTATGAAATTCTTTGTAGCAGCTGAGAGTCTGGATTTGTCCCCGGTTAATGTTAATGGTGGTTAACCTTTCAGGGAATACAGGCGTGATGGTATTTTATGTTTACCTCAAGCTTTACAAAAAACTTTTGCCTCGTGGGAACAAAGCGGTGACAATGTACTTATCCAGTTATTTAACTAGTGAACAGTGTCTCTACGGAGCAACAGACAACGATCAAAGTTTCCGTAGAAAAATCTCCATAAAAGAAAATTCCTCTAGCTTCCTTTTATACCCATTCCTATGAGACTTCTGGAATATTATAAGTTTGTGTAATGAAAACCACAAAGTTTTCACAGGACCTAGATTAACGAGGAAAACTCAATCAGGTCAGTTTTGGAGAAAAAGGAATTAATTATACTATTTTACCTTTGGGACCAAAAACTTTTACCTGCATGGTACTCTATTAACGCGGGTTTCATATAGAAGTAAGCTCCTTGAGATACCCCATCGTAAGTTTTACATCAAACAATGAATTTATAGAAATACGTAGTTAGATATTTGAAAATGTGACTGTTTATTTACATGTTTTGTTAACTTTTTCTTGACACGTCAACTACTGATCTGTTTTATTATTATTATTTATTCGACATGGATTTCAAATTGGAACTGGATTGGACTGGATTTTGAGAAATGTCAAATATTTGTTTGTGGCGGGCATAGAACCCATACGTAGCGCCGTTTGCTAGTCCACTACGCCAAGAAATCGTAACTTCTACATTAATTAAAAAAATATATATAATCTCGACCTATTTTCATCAAACATAGCGAAGAACACTCCCGACCAATTCACCTTTCAAACAAAAAACAAAATCAAAATCGGTTCATCCGTTCGGGAGCTACGATGCCACAGACAGACACACAGAGACACGTCAAACTTATAACGCCCCGTCGTTTTTGCGTCGAGGGTTAAAAAGACGGTGATTATTTTTCTATTGTGCATGTTAATTGATCCTTGACAGCTTCAAGTTCAAGTTCCTAAAGTCTTCCAGGTGACAATAATGACATAATCGGGTGAGCCTCAGATATGGCGAATGTCGACACAAATTCGAGCGAAGCCGCGGTCTAGTTAGTAGTTATGTAGTTAGTAATAGTTAGTAGTTTATGAAGAAACTGGTAAGTACTCAAGTTGGTCATGCATTATTCATCATCACAAAATGACGTCACACGTTGTGACGTAGGAAAGTTGTGGATGCCACGCCTCAGGTGCTGCCATCTAATGGATTAATTCACTTATGCATTAACTTCGTGAATGTGGGTGTGGTTTATATAGAACTTTTTATATTGGATTAAAACTTAACACGGGATGGAAATAAATTTTATGGAATTAAATTACAGAAATATTATGTTTGTAGAACGACGAAAAACATACTATCTGAACCATATAGTCGCCAGCACATCAGGTTATACAATTTCTAACCTTAAATTGTTAAGATTAAGTTAAAAATCGACTGAGAAAATTTTACGTTTTGTGGTAACTTGATGTGCTGGCCGTCGTACATTAAGTATTTCATATTGTGTTACTAATTTTATGTATTTTACAAGAAAAACTTAAAAGAAAGAAAATAAGGGTTTAATATTAAATTTTTTTTCAAGAAAAGCTACATAAACGGAAGCATACTATAGGCAGAGGTGTACTAAGTGTACACCCACAATTCGCCGGTAGGTATGTGTAGGTAAGTACGTAATAAGGGGCCAGCCTGAAAAAAAGACTAGACGTAGTATTGTAATAACTGAAATTAATAATTAATTAGTGGGACACTGTGTTAGTTTTTATGAAATACTTTGTACTTAATATAAAATAAACAAATAATGCTTTATTAAGTTATTTTAGTGAAGGAAAAATAGGTCCGCGGGCAGGATTCGAACCTGCGTCTTCTGGTTAAGTACACCAGATTTTCAACAGATGTCACTGACGTCGCCTCAAAGACGTAAATTAAAAATTTGAAGGCAAATTTTGACTAGGCGGGTGGGACTCGCGGTGGCTTAGCGATCATAGCGTCTGGTGTACTTAACCAGAAGACGCAGGTTCGAATCCTGCCCGCGGTCGTATTTTTCCTTCACTAAAATAACTTAATGATCTTTGCATGGAAAATGTCAAAAAAATACAAAAAGATAAATAATGCTTTATAAACATTTAATGTGAATTTTAAATGTCAAACAAGCAAAAGGCTTCACAGTGCTTTGTCCAAGTGTTATTGCAGTTCTCCTTAGGGTGTCTACATACCAAACCCGCCAGCCTAACAGCCAGCTTATTTTGAAACAGGCTTGCTTGCGTATGAGTTCGCTCCGCCTAAGCAAGGCTATTGCTTAGGTTTGGTTAGACTGACTTATTGTTAAAAATCATTAAATAAATAATTATAAAGCGACATTAAAATACTGGACTTAAAGTTAAATGTTGTTAAAATATGATGACGTCAAATCCTACTTTCCCCCGCAGTATAAATATTATCTAGAAATAAATCATCCCACTTTACTCCCGTCCATCCAAGTTTCCTAGACAAACAAAAAGAGGAAAGTTATGAAAACTATTAATTAGCAAAGAGTTTGCAACAAATAATTAAGGTTTTTATCGTGACTATCGGCAGTGTAATAAAACTTTTTCTAGCTTTAAGTTATTTTAGTAAAGGAAAAATACGACCGCGGGCAGGATTCGAACCTGCGTCTTCAGGTTAAGTACACCAGACGCTATGACCGGTAAGCCACCGCGACTCCTACCCGCCATGTCGAAATTTGCCTTCACATTTTTAATTTACGTCTTTGAGGTGACGTCCTTCACTAAAATAACTTAATAATCTTTGCATGGAAAATGCCTAAAAAATACAAAAAAAGATTTTTTAGCTAGAGTAAAGTAGTATGCTAAAGAGTTTTTCTAGCTTTGTTAGTAAGAAAAAGAAAATACTGGAAGAAGCAATTTTATTATTATGAAAATAAGAGTATTCAAGCAAGTCTTAGTTATACTGAATTGTTTCTTTCTCTGCATCTTATATATAAAGATAGATGTAAGCATATTGCGTATTTTCGACTCTATTAGTGGGTTAGGTAGTAACTGGGTAAAGTACGTCGTAAATACAGAATAATTGTAGGTTGTGAGAGAAGGATGCTCCTATTATATTAAGACATAGAATTAAAAATTAATTGAATATGGTTTAACCTGTAGTGCGCTATTCACATGACTACCCTACTATAGACAGGCCAGGGCCCGTTTATTTAATCGCATTGATGACTTATTATACATATTTCAATACATATTTCAAGTCAGGGTTAGGTATCAACCTAACCCTTACTTGAAACTGCGGAGGAGTATAAGTATGGCGGAGACATAGCTGATACTCAATTTACCCGACTTGGTAATCGAACCCATGACCTCCGGGTCAGCAGTTACGCTTGCAACAATTCAGTTTTGGAACTGATCCTTCCTTGGGCAAGGATTACTTTGTAAGAAATTATTTACTATGATTGATAAACGACCATTTACACTGACATATTTATACATCCACATACAATAACGTTTTTTGTAAGTCGCTGAAAAAGTTAAAGCAAACAGTATTTTTATATGGTGGTGGCAGGTTTAGGCTAGGTTTTCTCGTTGCAACAGCATCAAGCCTTCAAACGTCACTCAAATTCAGTTCAATAGCGAACTGTCATTGATTGACGACAGGAAACGCAGAGCGAAAACAGTATTCTTTGTCAGTAACCGTTTCTAAATTGAAATATGCCTGTTGGCATCGTTTCTGGCAAAGAGATTAAATCGGTTTCTGGTAACAGTATTCAATAAAATCTAGATGCGCGAATGCGTTTTGCGCTGGTTTAATTCCCGTCTGTCTTTGTATCGCTCGTGAGATTCATACTTTAGTTGGTATTGTTGTGTAAAGGTTAAATGGATGTTTTTCGATATTTCAGTAATATTCAAAGATGTATTCAAATTTGGCAGAGTGTATTTTTTTTGTCTCAAAAGTCCTATAAGATATAAATAAAATCCTATGTTTCAGAAATCAAATGATTTGATTTAACTTGATAAAAGCTAGAATTTTTTAATTACGCAAAATGCGTTATCAAGAATAGCAACATTTGAATCAATCAAAAGTCAGAAATCTTCATCTTTGACTCATGAACTGTTTCCCTACTATGCATACCCGGAACAGTTTCTCTTCTCAGAATGAGAGGCGTTGGGCTATTATGGTCCACTGCTCTAGCCTAATGCCGGTTGCCAGATAGTTCATTATAAAGCGCAAAACTGCCCCATTTATAACTTAATAGATCACAGAACTGTCACACACAGTGTTCTACACCGCACATGGTGTCGGCATCGGTGTCAACAGATCGCAGGAGAATTATATAATCATAAACTATGCCCAGTTAATGCCCAGTCCAGACCACAATGCGTATAGCCGTATACCTATTGTGTTCCTACCTTTACATGGGTGCAATTAGGTAGTGCGGTTTTCATATCGCAGCTTGGTTTAGTACGGTATAAATTCTATTGTATTGCCTATATTTTATACTGCCCTTTTGGCAACTGAAAGGCCGACGCCATATTGCCCACTGGTTATTTTGGAGGATAAAAAGCATTGGTTATTTTATAAGGATTTATGTGAATTGATGGCAGAATAAAAGTTTATTCGCAATTTCGTGAAATGGTCATATTAAAAAGGAAGGTATTGATAGTTAAGGTTTCGCAAGATGTAAATCGCTACCAAAACATGTGTTTCATTGTTATTTTTCTAACTTGACGAGTAATGGGATGGGATTTTTTTTTAAAGAAAAGCTTACTAGCAATGTGGGTCACACATTACTAGTATTCTTGTTAACCCCTCGTGCTAAGCTAAGATGCTTGTGTTACGAGTGGGTTCACGTCGGTAGTGCAATGGGTGGGGTTCGAACCGGCAACCGTGTGATCGCAAGTCCGGTGCCCTAGCCATTAGGCTACCGCCGCTTCAAACTGGTTGGTTTGGTACTTAATTAACTTTATCATCATGATTTTACTATCACAAGATACAAAGTAAGATGTTCATACATTGCTATTTTATAAAAAGTAATCAATAAATTCCAAATCAAACTAAAACATATTTTAGGTTAAAGCTCAGAATATAAACAGCGCATTAAACTCACTTCCTTGTCTGTTCTTACTACTGATCTATTCTACTGAAATAAAGGTTATAATAAAACAAAATGTTTCTTCATCGAT
Organism: Subacronicta megacephala; assembly: GCA_958496365.1. Classification (NCBI taxonomy): domain Eukaryota; kingdom Metazoa; phylum Arthropoda; class Insecta; order Lepidoptera; family Noctuidae; genus Subacronicta; species Subacronicta megacephala. Next base: position 9,019,558 of record OY292531.1, on the reverse strand, counting down.
TCTTATAAAGAAAATCCTCGTAAAGGATAATTGAATAGGAAAATTTCAATAACAATCAACATCGGACGTTATGATCAAAAACGATCCCTTAAAGCTAAAACATTCAAAGGCACAATACATACTCCGTTCACACAACGAAATAAACACATGTGCCTTCCACACATTGTTTGAGTAACACGGGGGCTAATATGGCACTTTAAAATGAACTTAAATTTGTAAACAGAGTAACTGAGAGCGTCTTAAGTTAGCCGTTCTGAACTAGTGCGCAGGGAAAATTACCTACTTTATACATAAAAATCGAAATTAGTAAAGAAAATAATCACACATGCGAAACATTAAAGACCCCATTTTCTGGACACTGAGTTTTCATAATAAAATTGATACTGCAAAAGTACGGTGGCCAGCTCATCAAGTTACCACAAAATGTCAAATTTTCTCAGTTGATTTTGAACTTTATTTTCAACAAATTAAGGTTTAAAATCATTTGGAGAAAACAGTTTTGTATACCTTGACCTGCTGGGGACTATACCTACTTACTGGACATCTTCAAACGCACGCAGTTATTACTGTACAGTGCCAATGCTGAACTGAAAGCTGACCATCTCATTGTATGAAGAACCTATACAATGCAACGTCAGCTTATACTGGCGATGGATAGTACGGTGTGTCTCTGTGTGTGTCTGCGAGTCGTATAGTGATTCACCAAGAGTGTCAATTTTAGCTCCCCAGATTGCAATCACCACTCGACATAATTATCTGTCCCCGCTTCACAAACGGAGATAAATCGAAAACCAGCCCTTTGCACGTACAAAGGCAAACTTGCATTCTCTTTTTTCACCGATCCAACATGCAAGATTAGTCCCAAGATAGTCAAATGGTTTTCTAACAGACAGACACGTAAAATTGGTTTTTTAATTCAGTAGGATTTGTTCCTTTGAGCTAGGCGAATAAGAAGCTTTTGTTACTGCGTTATTAACTTCACCAATTGAGTAATCTGTAGGAGCCGATTGATAGGTTCATTAAGGGCCCGTATCGGCGAACGTCGGAACTGTTTTAGCTCTTGATCGATCGGATGCAAAACGATAGCTTAGTTCGGTTTAAAAGGTACGCAATTTTCTGGATAAAAGAATCGAGTCTTAGTCAGTTCGTGAAGCCGCCAAAAATACGTTCCTTTTTCTTTTATGTTGCAATGAAATCCGTATCACCTAACATTTTGTGGTGTTTATATTGTACGTTTCCTTTCTTGATGCTGTAGGTAGATAAAGTTTTTATGGAAATTTAAATTTAACAGACGAGGTGATTTACAAAGTATCTTACATAGGTACATATACTAGCGCATTTATTCCCATAGACTGACTTTTCTGTATGCCTCAATAAGATCAGTGTATGTCCTTCTAGAGTGCGGCTGCCCCTGCGGCTTACCTAACATACCTACGCTTTAAATATCTCTTCCATTAGTCTCCTTTCATCCACTCTCCTCTCAAAAGTATATTTTATTTTAATAGTTCATCAGAATGTACCGTGCTGTTTAACGTAATAAATGTTCCATTTTTTTTATTCCTTTCTATTTACACTTGCAATTACCAGATCAATGAAGCAGAAATAAAATAATAACACTAAACAGAATAATTATTGTCACAATTATTTCCTATTTTGAAAGTCCTTACGAACCCTTTTCGGCGACGTTCACCACAGTGCTTAATGTAGCACAAAAATCGTTATCCGAAAGTGACAATTTTTTGGCCCATTACCTACCATAAATATTCACCTTACATTATGGAATATAGTATAGTATAAAGTGAAGATTCGGATTTTTTTCAGAAATTGTAATGGAGCAAAGCATAGCATATAATGTATTCTCCGAAAAGTATGGCAGAGCTGAAATGATGAAATGAAATGAAATGATATTTATTTCTGTAAATAGATCTTTTAAAGACACTTTTACAAGTTGATTTTTTTCATGTTTTTTAACTAGATGGCGCCGACGTTTCCTATCTGACGGCCTCTGAGAAGAAACGTCGAAACAAACTCAGAGAATCATGGTCTCTTTTGAAATCCAGACAGTAGTTGTTATTAGATATGCGAGTTTAACAATGTAGGGCAAAATCTGAACAGGCCTTTTGAAGAAAGAGCCATAGTAGCTTTGAGTTGAACTGTCCTAACTGACGGCACGCATACATCAGTCATCGTGTAGCTCAACCATTTTATAGGGAGGATTTCAACAACCCGACGCACAACGATACCAGATCAGCAGGACATTTGTGTAGGTCATGTGAAATACTCAAAACTGTCAGAGAGGTTTATTAATTGTTTATTAAAGATGTATTTCCAATTTGCCGATATGCTCGTAATAACTAATTAGTTAAGTAATAATAACGATAGCCGTTATTATAACTTGATAGCCGTTATTATTACTAGTTAAGTGATAATAACGGCTATCAAGAGGTCTGCGAGGTTAAGCTGCGTCTGCTGCGGTCTGTTTGAGGATGGGTGACCACTCTTAACGAATCCAGACCACTCTGGGCCTTGGAGACGTTAAGCCGTCGGTCCCGGTTGTCACAAATACCTACGGCAATCGTGACAGTACCTATTCAGAAGCCCGAAGAGTTCGGCCTATCCTTCAAATATTCAGAAATTGGGTTGCGAACGTCGGATGATAGTCGCTTCGTATTTTTTGATGGCCTCTTGATTTGTATGATTGAAGTCGATCCAAAATAACTGAATTACTGATGAACTTTATAAGCCGATTTAAATTACTATTATTTCAATATACGAATAGTAATAATTATATTTTTCACTGATCCTGATGTCTAATAAATCAGATAATAGTCAAATACCTTATTTACAGTACATAAATAACCGAATCCTTTATCTACATAAAAACGAAATCCCAAAAACGAGAGCATTCGTCTTCAAAGTGGAGAATCCTCGCAAACACCACAAGATCGATGACAATTTAAATCGTCCACTGTTGTTAGCCTCCCGGCGCGGCCCGTAAGCGATACGCCGGCAATTTACATTAATTCGCAATATTTTTGTTGCTTCTCATTCTTCGTAATCCACACAGTATTATGCAAACTGTTTCCCCGTGACCTGTTTTTAGATGGCCAAACAGCAAACTTCTTGAAGAAACATCAAAGCTAGCCCCATTTTTATTGATTTGAGCTTATAATTAATTTTTATTGGCTTACTTCGGTCAGAAGTTTCGACTTTATATTATTAAGGACAGCATTATTTATGTTTCTGTATAATAAGTACTTTTTAATTACCCTGGTCGGTAGGACTTAAACAATATTTACCGGACTGACAACTTACAGAATACAAAGTTTTTTATTTTTTTATCACAGATAAGCTTGCGCTTGACCACAACTTGTCTGATGTTAAGCAACGAAGTGGTCTACGATGGAGCGCGCTTGCCTAGATGAAACCTATTCACTCTAATCTTGAAGACACCCAAATTGTATGCCTCGGGGAACAAAGATTCCGGCAGCGAGTTCCACAATGGAGCAGTACGCACTATAAATGTCGAGGCAAAACGCTTAGTGCGAGATTTAGGCACTTCCACCACGTAGCGGTGATACCTTGCCGTAGCTCTGCTCGTCCGATAGTGGAACGGGGATGGTGGAACTATTTACTCGTAAGGGTATTTCCCCTAAAGCGTAATTTCTATAAATATTTTGGGACAATTTTACACAACACAATCGAGTCTCAAACTAAACAGAGCTTGTACTTACTATGGTACATAACATATTTATACCTATTAGTTATCCGACATTATCCGCTAAGATAAAGGTAAGGGTAAAATAGAAAGCACTTCTAGCTTGGTTTATATTTTTATCTCTGCATAGACTTGCAAACAATGCCTGAGGCCTCATATTTGTTGCATAAAGTTTAACGTTTTAAACCAACTGACAAAAAATGATATTATTATCTTTATAGAGAAATACCTGAGTATACTCTGTCATGAAATAGCATATATACCTTTATTTGTTTAGATTTTACTCGTGGAATAAATAGACTATACTTTCAATTATTTAAAGGATGTAGATAAATATATTGAATAAAGAGCTCTTGGCTAAGTTGTAATGTCGATAGCACTTGTTATACGAACACCTTCGACAATCGTAAGTGGTAGTCGGAAACCAGAAAAGCCTGACAACCAATATATATATATCCTTCGAATATTGGTATTACCCAGAAATTGGGTTGCGGAGGTGTGATGGCAGTCGCTCCGTGTAAATTACTGATATTCAGCAGTTCATTGGGAAAAGGATGATGGTGAGATTAATTAATTTCCCTGTTTGCTGATTTTTTATAGTGTTTAAAATGCGGCCTGTAATGCTGAACTTAGCTCTTAAGTCAAAAAGGACGGGAAACCCTAGATATTCAAAATGGGAAAAACCCTTATCGTTCCACTTGAAGGAATTCTTGTTCCCCCGACATGTTACGAAATGAACCACTTGACCACTCGCCTTGAGGGTCGTACAAGCTTACTTAGGAATGTTAGAAGGACGCTCGGGTTCATGAATAATGTATGACAAATTTCACTGTGACCAATTTGAGTAGATTTTTTTTGTCAATATTAGGTCCTTTTATATAACTTTCTTTGAAAGTTGCTTTTGGTCTCGTAGTTGCAGGGCGAGAACTGGTTCAATTACCAGGTCGGGCAAAATATTGTTAGTTTTTTTTGGTAACAACTCGGAATATGGGTTTGTGCAAATGATAATAATCTTGCCCCTATTACATTCTAATTCGAAACTTACAAAGAAACTCTGTCTTATCAGTACATCTTAGCCTAACCCTTCAGGAAAAATACGCGTGATGGCAAGTATGATACGAACTACCTCATTAGTCTAATGGTCCTAAGCGCAACTGTAGGTGTTGCGCAAGAGGTCTTGGGTTCCTTTTCCAGGTCGAGCAAAGTGCTAAATCCTCGGGGAAAACAAGTGTGACGGTAGTTATATTTTTCAGTAGTTGCTCGTAAAAATAAAAATTCATTTCTGAATTTACCAAAAACGAAGACCTCACAAGATTCATATCCCTATAAATCTTTTATTAAAATTTACCACTGTTAAACCTTTTGCGGATAACTTCAGACAAGATTAGTTATTTCAAACAAACTGTACATCTCCGGTTGATCTGATCTCGTGTGTTGCGAATTTATGATGCTCTCGAGGAAATAAGATGAGCTCCTATACAACAGTTTGACATAGTTCGCCTTATAGTCTATGATTAAGCGGTTATCATGTTCGAGAGGTCGGAGGTTGATGTCAGCAACTTAGATTTTATTGGAAACAACGCGCAATTAATTATAACTTCAATGGTGTAAGGAGGATAGTTGGTTGAGATTTTGAATGACTTTGATCCGAAGAAATATGTAACCTGAATAAGTAAAGCCGGAACCAGACTGATTCCACGAGCGATATAATTTATCGTATTGTTTTTTATTATTATTAACTACCTTATTGTTATTTTAGAGAAGGAAAATTAAGACTGCGGGCAGGATTCGTATTTTTCCATCACTGAATTACCTTTACAATCTTCTTTCTTATTCAATTCTAATAGGTATTCCTTAATTTTAAGAGATGTAAGTGTGAATAAAACTCTTTTAATGAAAGTTAAGGTATTTTTATTGAGAGTTTGTGTATTTCGTAAATATGTATTATTACTTTTCAATGACATAGTTTGAACAACCAAAACGTCGCTAATGTTTAGATTGAGGGCGGGATATGCAAATCTGAGAACAGAAAATAAGGTACCTAACGATATTTCTACTTCAAATGATATTATTTCGAATAATGTGCTAAGTGTTTGTATAAAGTTTCGTCGGTACTTATATTTGTGTGAATACAGAATATCACATTAAAATATCATTAGAAGCCACTCCAGGTAGGTGTGAAGTTATTGATGAGTTTTTTTTACAAATTTTGAAGAAAAGCTTATGTGTAAAGCATCTCATCAGGCGTGATGGTACCTACGGCATTTATGATCATTGATAAAATAACATTAATACTTTTGTGTTATTGAGAATTTCATAGAAAAACTTAATAACATGCTCGACCTGGGAATAAAACTCAAAATCTCATCGACCACTAGATCCATATGGCAGTCAAGTAGGTATAAGCAGTAATGTCTACAGGAACAAAGTTAAGTCATAATAAGTGAAAAAAAAATTCAACATTATTCTCCCAATCAAAAGCAATTCGCTGAACTGTTTCACGAATCAATTTCAGTTCAAAATTTATGTTTGTGATGAATGATGAATATCTCTTCATGTAAATTGCAACTGAATTAATTTATTTTGTATAAACTCCATTTGAATTTTGATTGAGCGAGAAAATTAACTTCGTCAACTAAGTTTTTAGAGACGCCATTGGGCTTCTACAAACGAATTTAATTTAATAAAAACAAAAATAAACATAGAGCAAGAAAAAATAATTAATTTTATCGCAAACTAGTTCTTCCCCGCGGCTCCGCTCCCGTGGACAAATAAAAATAATTTATTCTGAAATCAACAATGATGATCTCCTCTTTCTATGAATCTGTATACAACAGAGAGGTCAAATTATCTCAGTTTTTATGTTGAAGCATATGCTTTCTAACAGTGAAAACAAAATTAGAATCTGTTCAGTAGTTTTTGCGCCAAACCCTAACAAACAAACAGATTCTAAAAAATACTTTTTTGGGTTAGGAGAGGTTTATCCTCTCGCATTTTTGTATATTATAACTCCAGTTTTTTTTAATATAATATAGAGACTTGAACCGACTTATTTAGCTAACAATAATACCAGTCAGTTACTTGAAAATTTACAATTTGAATTTAGGATGATAAATTTATGTAAATCTCATTTTGAAATATCTCTATGACGGTACATTATTCTAACAGTAGGTATGTTACAGAAATATTAGTTCAAAATGATCATTTAAATGTATGCGAATCATTTGCATAATTAGATATTGTTATCAACATTATGCGTTGTCACGAACAATAATTACGACTGGTAAAATTATTCTAGTGAAGAGTGCTTAATATATTATGTATATCTATTTCAGCAACTGCGAATATGAGGTATAATTAATTCGGCTTCACTGAACCGTATCCAATTAACCTTCAAATGCGGTGTCGGTTACCGAAATAGTTGTTTGCGGGTCAGGCTAATTATCAGGTCGCGTTACTAAGAAAAGTGTGGGTTACGCTCACGTTTTTGTATAACGGTGGTCATCTCACCATTACCATCCCACTGAATATTCAATTCTCCATCAGACATCATTAATCCATGGAAATCCCATCCATGGAACACAAAAATATTTGTGCGCTCCATGGATATTTGTTTCGAATCTACCTATACTATGTGTGTGTGTAAAATGCGACACAGGGTCTTTTTTATAAGACGAGAGCTGTTTATAAAAAACAAAGATGGGTACATAAAAACATTTTTAGTACCTAAGTACAATTTTAATAGACACACATTTCATGTAGTGCTATCCAGTACTTATATAAAAAAACTCATTATAATTCCGTAATAAAATCTACAAAAAAGATTTGATTAAAAAATAGATACACTGTACGACAGCATTATTTAAGAAGCAGTCGTTTCAAAGTTAATTAGAGTATCTGTAAACAAAACGTCTTGTTTACACGAAACCAGTGTTTATTCAAGAAGATTATTACAGCTTATATACTATGGCTTTCGTCCAATCAGTGTTGTAGCCTATAAAATAATAACATCTAATTAAGTTAAATCTGCTTTCATAACAAGTAACGTTTTATTTTGTGATACTAACGATGCCCCGCGGTTTTACGGTCCTGCCTTTCACGATTCCGTGGGAAATTCCCAAAATCCTTCCAAATAAAATATGTTGATTGATTTATGATAAGAAGTTATTGTTTATTAAAATTAAAACTCTGTATTCTTATGTAAGTAAATAATTGTGAAAGAAAATGGTCTGGGGAAAGGTTTTAGGGGCTATCTATCTTTAATGTAAAAATGTCATTAAAGAAATACTACATGGTAGTCTATCTTGAAAAAATGATTTTTGACTTAGACAAAAATCTGTGTAATAGTTTTTTCGCATTTATACAAAAGACTTTATAAGCTAACATAAAATTTAAATATTTTCTAACTAATTAGAAGATTCCCCGCAAATTACACAGTGAAGTCGTCGGATCTATTCTGAGTACCTACTTTACTAATTATAATAAGCTCGCTCAAAGATCTTGTAAAACTGTATACCCGATCAACTTTATAACTCACTTAACCTTGTTTAATAAGATAAAGACTTGAGATTTTCTAATTTAACTTTGCGTGTACTTAATCTGTACGAGTTATTAAAACCCTAATTTGTAAAATTGGTAGTCTTCTTAACTTAATAAAATAAGTACTTCGGTGATAGATACCAATAGATACTTCTTTAGTTACCGAAAAATATGACCTACCATTTTATATACTTTAATTTATTGAATTTCAAGGAGCTTGACTTCCTAATGACTGCCTAATGAGACTAGTGGTCCTAAGTGCGACTGCTACGCTAGAGGTCTTGGGTTTAATTCCCAGGTCGAGCAAAGTGTTATTAGGTTTTTCTATGAAATTCTCGGTAGCAGCTGGAAGTCTGGATTTGTGCCCAGTTAATGGCAATATGCTCGCATCCTATTACATGGTATCAAAACATACGGGCAAATTTTGGTTTGAGCAGTACTGATGGTATAGTATACATATGGTAAGTGCACAGAATTGTGAAATTGAAATGGACTACATTACTACATAACTACGTCCATTTTGCAAAATTTGTTCATCGATTGTTCTAAAATAAACCAAACGCAAGTATTACTCGATATAAACGCATCGAGTATCATTATCGCGTGCATCCACTTTGCCAACACCACATAAGCAGGACACCTAATGATTCTACAAGTAGGTATATTCAAAACTTCAAAGTAGCGAAAATGTATTTTTCTCAAACGAAGTCTCCATTTGCGGTGAACGTGACCAGAAAGCGGAGTTGAAACTCGCAGGCAGCGCAACAAATTCACGGTTAAAAACTACTTGTATAAGAATAATAAAAAGATATCTTGTTTTTAAGTGTGTCATCGCTGTTTTGCTAACTTGAGCTTCTAAGTTGAAAGGAAAAAGATCTCTTTTAGAGGTTGATTTACAGTATAATTGCTATGCAATTTATAAGTGCGTGACATGTGCCGATAAAATCATTGGTATAAGGTCCAAATTCAAAATCACGGCGCGGCGGACACTTGAAGGGCCCTGTGGGCACGATCACCACCCCCAACTTCCCCAACCCTTTCCCTGTCCCGATAAAGTGTAAATGGATAATAGAACATGACATAGTGAATGGGACCATATCGATATATTTCACTCAGCAGTACACCACTAGTGGTTTGACGTTCACTGAGTACATGTACTATGACGAGACCTACAAGCTGGGTGAGAGGAGAGCTCTCACTGTCACCGAGGAGAATATCACCAGGATCAAATGGCTTCAGGTAATGTTGAAGATAAAAATTTACTATTGTCAAATTTTTCACCGAATTATTCACATTATGAAGAATATTTATGACAATAATATTATTATTGGCATACTGTTTCGTATGGCCAGTGTAGAGCGCCGCAGGCCCAATTCCTGCCTTAGTCCCCGTCCTTCTTCTTTTATCCTTTCCCCTTCCTTTTCCTTGGGTAGGCTTGGCAAATCATCTACAACCCCTTTCGTATTGCAGATGTCTATTGGCGGTGACGACTACTTACCATCAAGTAGCTCGCCTGCTCGTTTTCCGAGTTATCCTATAAAAAACAAAAATAATACTTACTGTATTTTTCGCGTATAAGAGTTCCGCAATATTTCTACTCGTATTTACTAGTACAACATACAAACCACATGCATACCATCACACCTGTATTACCCCGCTTAGGCTTCGCCGGTATGTTTAGGTCCCAACTAATACGGGGCGGCCAATGGCCATTAACCGGGCACAAATCCAGACGCTGAGCTGCTGCTGGGAATTTCATAAAAAAACTCAATAACACTGCTTGACCTGGGAATCGAACCCAGCCTCTAGCGTAGCAGCCGCGCTTGGGACCACTTAACTTATGAGGCAGACAGTTTATTTCATGTAAATAGAACGATTTGGACAGGACATGTAATAGATGTCCTGTAAAGAAGATTGATATTCTTAAGGTAAACATGAAGAGGAAATTGGACGGAAATTTACGTTTTGAGAACGTCGTTCTTATTCTTCAATATACTTATGTATCAAGTTTGATATCGGTTAAATATATGACTACGCTATAAGCTTCATCTGTATCAGATACTTCGCAAATAAAAACATTGAAGCTTAAAGAACGATTCAATATGATAGATTTTGAATTAAAAAATTCATCCATGTTAGATTGAAAATCGACGTTTCAATATTTATGAAACAATTTACTCGTATATTTCGGCATAGTGGGTAGATCACAAACTATCGATTTGTATAGGAGAGCTCTCGGCTACATTATTACTCTAATCAATATTTATAAAATAGGTCTTTACCTATGAAATTGCCGTTCTGCAGTACTGGCAATTTCAAATCAAAAAAATTTTTGTTTGGCTAAGAATTCTAATTTCAAATTAATTTTATTTTAAAAACATGGAATTATTTTTCCAAAAGTAGTCATTTGTTTATTGATTAGTGTTACATTTTCATCGCATTTCAATCTTTTTCGTCATCATGGATACGTTAAAAAATCGAGTAATGATGGAATATGAGTACCGTCGGGGCAGCAACGCGGCACAAGCGGCACGCAACATCAACGACATTTACGGAGCTAACACTACAAACCAACGCACCACCTGTTATTGGTTTGCTCGCTTCCGTTTTGGGAATTTCGACCTGAAAAATGAACCTCGCGGTCGTCCGAAGACTTTGGTCGACAATGACGAATTAAAGGCGATTGTGGAAGGTGATGATACACAATCGACGGCTGAATTAGCAGCAGCTTTCGACCCTAGCGTCTAACAATATTGGTCCATTTGCGTCAAATTGGCAAGGTAAAAAAGCTTGACAAATGGGTGCCCCCCGAACTCAATGATCGCCAGCGCGAAGTACGCGTCGAAACGTGCTTTGCACTGCTCAACAGACACACAAATAAAGGAATTTTGAACCGCATTGTTACCTGCGATGAAAAATGGATTCCGTTTGATAACCGCAAGCGCTCAGCAAGTTGGTTGGATCCTGGTTCAGCACCTAAACAATACCCTAAACGAAAACTTACCCCTAGAAATGTAATGGTCACTGTTTGGTGGTCTAGCGCCGGTGTGATTCATCATAGCTTCTTACCAAACGGGGTGAGCATTACTGCAGATATGTACTGTGAAGAACTGAACACAATGATAGAGAAGCTGGCACATCACCAACCAGCTTTGGTCAATCGCTCGTCTCCGCTGCTCCTGCACGATAACGCGCTACTTCATACTGCACAGCAGACGGTCTCCAAGTTGCAAGAACTGGGGATGGAAGTTCTCCGTCATCCGCCCTACTCCCCAGACTTTGCGCCTACAGACAACTACCTAACGAATAACTACGAATAACTTCTTGGCGGGAAAAAAATTCAATACCCGAGAGGCAGTACAAAATGCCTTTGAAGATTTGTTGCCTCCCGTCCAGCTGATTTCTTTAAGAAGGGCATCAATAAACTGCCACTGCGTTGGCAAAGATGCATTGATTGCATGGGTGATTACTTCGATTAATACAAATGTTTTCATACAAAACGGCAATTTCATAGGTAAAGACCTAATATAATGGTTACAATGGGTTTCTTTGAAACCTATAACTATGACTGCCTCGTTAGTCTAGTGGTCCCAAGCGCGACTGCTACGCTAGAGGTCTTGGGTTCGATCCCCAGGTCGAGCAAAGTGGGTTTTTCTATGAAATTCTTATTAGCAGCTCGGAGTCTGGATTTTTGCCCGGTCAATGGCGAGCCTATTCGCCCCCTATTACATGGGACCTAAACATACCGGCGAAATCAAGGCAGCTCATCCTTACAGCAGTTCTTATACATTTTTCAATATATTCCCAATCATGGTACTCCATTGTGAATACGATCAAAGATATTTGGGCACAAAGAGCTTCAATCGTAACATTTTTCATAGTACATTTCGTACTAAATCTTCCAGCGCCGCGCAGACATATTGAGAATTTGATAACAATTTTACAGACATTTTTAATATCCGTTTAAAGCCGGTTTACACAGAATCACATTGCTTTGTGCTGCTTTCCTATATTTTATTCTGTGAGAGACACAATAAGCGTTAGAATAGCACCTTGGTTCCTTTCAAGCTTGTGCAAATAAATCTCTGCTTTGTGAAATCTTCAGTGTTCAGATGATAAAAGAATTTCTTGGTGCATTTTTTTGAGTGACGGGAGGAATAAGTTATTTATTTTGCTAGATGATATTTAGAGCTATTTCTCATTGCTCATAATAATAAGCTAGCCAGTTTTTTAGTTTCATTCAATCAGCTAATCATAAATTACCAAAATTCATTGAATAATGTGCCGCGACAGGTCGCTACTAGCGACCTGTTTTATAAGTTCCCATGTAAAGGCGACTTTTTACTATTTCCTAATTACACAATCCAATACGAAGCTCGTAGAATTCTCTAGTTTAATTAAGAGGATAGTATCCGCTCCGCGCTCCATACAAACGTAGTTTGGTCTTATCTTGAATATTAACAAATGAAAGTCTTTGGAATTTTGCAGTAACAATCTTATCATTAAAATACGTGTTCCTGTAGTATACAATTTCATTTTAATATACCGATAAAAAGTTACACGAGCTCAAAGATTGGCAATTTTCGTTGAAAAACGGCCCAACTTTATGCTAGTATTTCTCGGCAATGTATCAATACAGAAACATTCTGATTCGAAAGAAACCCAGATAATATAGTGAATATATTTTTACAAGATTTTTTTTTACGTATTAACAATATTATAGGAGTAATCTCCAAAATTTGGAACATAAGAAATACGCGTGAAAATATTGTTGTTTCTCCTCTCGGGCACGCGTTCGCATCGCGAGGGATAGAGACAGCGACAACTGTGCAACATTGTTGCGTTCGCGAGGGACACTCCTCTTAAATTGATGTTGGTGTAACCCTAGCCTTACAGGGACAATCTTCCTGCACAGCGACAAGGACTCCCGTCCCTATTATTATAATTGGTGTATAAGTTATGTTCCTAAGCAATAATAGGTTGCTATGCGTATTGTGATACTTTTTTGGAACATAGGTAATGTAAATTATCGGGTAAATTTGGCGTTACCTCTTAGTTTCAAATACAATATATAATAATAATATAAATAAACACTAAAGCAAAGTAGAAATTTATTTTAAATTTCAGTATGGTACCTACAACGGGTGGAATTTTCCTTTAAAACGTAGATTTATCTCTTAACTTCATGAAAGCATTGGATTATGAACTTCATATTCAGCCTATTGCTGAACGTTGACTTTCTCCAAAGAGCGCAAACCATAGCATTCGCAGCGCAGTCATTCGCCAAAGAACCAAAGTCACCAACATTGCGCGAAGAATAAGCACGCTGAAGTTGAAGTGGGCTGACAATATCTGCAGACGGACAGACGATCGGTGGAGCAGACAAGTCTTAGAGAGGAGACCGCATTTGGGCAATCGTAGCGTGGGCCGCCCTCCGCCACGATGGACCTTAGATTTGAAGAAGGCTGGCAGTGGATGGATGCGAGTTGCTCAAGACTGGGATGGTTGGATTACTTAGTGTAAACTTCTTCTTCTTTTTGATGGAATTATAAAACATGCTTAATCACCAACTACCTAGTATTTTATCCGGTTATATTTATCCGGTTTATATAACAAGCATTTGCCTAGCAAACATTTAATTAAAGTACGCGTAAAATTATCGGACATTACGACTGAAGAAATTAGTGACGCGATAATATTCATGAAACTGAAAGGCAAAGTAAAATGAAAATAAATAGTAACATATTTTTAGGCCAAGTATTACAGTTGAATGGGCGCCCCACACGCGAGGCGTTCACGTCGCGAAGATACATCATGTCTGAAGCATTGAACATGTGTCGACTTACAACTTGTATTACTTCTAGTATGTAGTTTTTGATGTACTCTTATTAAAAAAGAGGATATAGTAAACTGTGCATCAAAAATAAGTACCTACTGATTGAGCGACAAACATAACATATAACATAACATACCATCACGCCTGTAGTCCCGGAAGGGTTAGGCAGAGGTGTACTAATGTACACCCAGATTTCGCCGGTATGTTTAGGTCCCATGTAATAGGGGGCGAGCCTATTGCCATTAACCGGGCACAAATCCAGACTCCTAGCTGCTATAAAATGACTGATTAAACGATAAAATTACTGATTGACCGAAAAAATTACTGATTGAGCAGCAAAATTCTAAATACAGATATCGGTTAGGTAAGGCAGCGGCCGGCGAGTGTCAGAACCAAATCGTGTTCACATTTTATAGAAAAAAAAACGTCGCTGTTTTTAATATTTGTAGCTGCCCACGGTCTGTCGCCCACTTAGTATTTCAGTAGTCATTATTCGTTTTTTTGATGCCTTTACTTTGACTTTTTATTCGCTCGTTTAAATACAAGCCTTGAAAAAGTCTAAGTCTATAGCCCGAGGTGATTTATTGCTAGACGGCCCTTTATCCTCCATCCTCCTAATATTTTCCCAAGTAGGTATCCAAACCTATGTTTTGGTTGGTTTCCAGGTCTCAACAGATGCGGCTGTATATATATCAGTATTATCAGCACGAGATTAATAGGGTGAAGGAAAACATCATGAGGAAACATACATGCCTGAAAGATTTTCTAGACGGCGTGTGAAGTCTGCCAACCCGCAGCAGGCTAGCGTGGTGGACTATATATATAGCCAAATCCCTCTCATTATAAAAGGCGACTCGTTCCCAGCAGTGGGACAGTGTGAAAAGTAGATGATGATGAGTTACTGATATCCTGAGGATAGACTGATTTTCTGATCTTTTAGCTTCCAACCACAAAGGATTATCATAGGTTTGTATGACAACTGGTAACGACGGCTGTACATGTTCTACGAGGCATTATCTTTATGTGTAAAAATTAAGAATAGTCACCCAGTGGCACTTTGCCCTACGATAAATATGTATATCTATATGAAATATTCGTGTCGCAGCTCAGTTCTCACTTAAATGGGTGCTTGGCACGCGATGCATTCTCCCAGCACAGATACATCATGCCCGGAGCCCCTCCACTGAAACGAAGACTCCAAATGGGCTCCAACGCGTTACATACCGCTGTGGTTATGAACGAGCTTCCTGCGGTGTTTGAGACTTGTGATAAATTGGATAGATTATATAAACCCTGATATTTTGTTTCGCGTTAGTATGACTAAGGAGTGCAATATTTTTCCATCTCTACATCGAATATAAAAAGAAAGAAAGTGTATTCCGGCTGCCAAAACGCAAGTCAAAATTAGAAAAAACTTAATGGAAAGATAAATCAGGTAAGTATAGGATATAAGTTACACTTTACGATTACCTACTACATTATTTAAATTAAAAAAGCCTTCGAATTATGATAATGATCGTTACTTTCATTGATAAACCGCCTAGTGAACCAACCACTTTACCCCCTTCGAGGAAACAAGCGTGAGGGTATGTATATAATAGCGAAGTAACCACAGTAACCGATAGACCAAACCCAAATCGAAAAAACCATCTGTATGTAATGTAGCATATTATTATATAATAACCTAATACTTTTTACCACTTCCAGAACCTAATTGGAGGTATTCCACGAAACACACCCTAACGAAGCACACCTAAAGTATTCCACTTAGCATACCCGTCGTGTACCTACAGTGTGCTTCGTCTGGGTGTGCTTCGTTTGGGTGTGCTTCGTGGAATACCTTCCTTATTGACTATATTTTATTGACAAGTTTAGTGATTTAAATATATTAGCCCTTGGCAAAGATTTCTGTCTCATTCCACCGTATAAGTGGTGTCAGTACACGTTTTTAATCATTTTTTTCTCAAAAAAAAAAAAAATTGGAACTCAGATGGAAAAACAAAGAAACTGTATTTTTGTTTTCGTGGCTTTATAATTTTGAAATATTGTCAAATAATATTTATAGTCTGTCCAACTTTATTTAGATAGTGTTAACTTTTTAATTGAGTCAGCAACACGAATGCCGTTAGAGTGACTTTCCAATGCTACAGAGAACAAGGCGGCCCTTTATTGCTCTTTGTTGGTAACTTCCAATTGTGATCCCGATCGAGTTAGCGGTAATGGTATTACCTCTAATAACTATGAATTCTAATAACAGAGCCCTCACTTTCGGAGCATTAGGCACGTAAAAAGTTGGATGTTGGTCCTTTTGGTAAATAGAAATAAAGTTACTTTGATTTCCCGTACAATCGTCATCTCTTTAGAGTTTATTCAATATTTATGACGTTTTACGATAATCCATACTAATATTATAAATGCCAAAATGGAAATTTATCGTTATCTGTTTGTCTGTTATTTTTCACACTTAGGTAAACCGTTTAAAAAAATTTCGGCTAATTTGGCAACGGATAGATTGCATCATGAGGAAAGACATTTCTGTCATTTTTGCCTTTATATTGTCTCGGAAAGTCTCTTGTGATGCGAGGAAAACCGCGGGGGACAACTAGTACATAATTAATATATTATGGTTGTAGGTATTACTGTAATGCCAAGCCTTATTAAAAATACATTCACAAACTGCTATCTATTTGAAATCAGTAAATCCTTCTCACGATTTTAAACCAACATCTTTATATGCTCTTCTTTCTCTCCCAACTGAATGCGAAATACTACCCGTATTTATTTTATAGGCCACCAATTTGAAGTCAGAAATGGAACCAATAAAGGCGCAAATGTCTAAATTGTTCCTAACAAGATGGCAATCTTATTTGCATAATGCACGCATTTCTATCTCCTTTTTAACAGAGGAATACTGTTTTTGGCAAATTGAAGCCACAACATCGAGCTATTTAATGAGGTACAAAGTTTAAGGATTTTATTTTCAATGGTATAATTTATAACATCTTCCAGAAGGAAATTCTTACCAAAAAAAATGATAACTGGAAGGTGATATTATTTCCAATTTGCGAGAAACTTAAATGAAACCTAGCATAATTTTAGGTCAAATATTATAATAATAATTTAAAGACTACCTCGTTAGTCTAGTGATCCTAAGTGCGACTGCTACGCTAGAGGTCTTGGGTTCAATCCCCAGGTCGAGCAAAGTGTTATTGGGTTTTTCTATGAAATTCTCAGTAGCAGCTCGGAGTCTGGATTTGTGCCCGGTTAATGGCAATAGGCTCGCCCCCTATTACATGGGACCTAAACATACCGGCGAAATGTGGGTGTACATTAGTACACCTCTGCCTAACCCTTTGGGGAATACAGGCGTGATGGTATGTGTTAATAATTTATTTCCTAACATAGGACTGTTGCAAACCAATATATACTAATATTACAAAGAGGTAAAGTTTGTGAGTTTGTGCGATAGTAGGGGGTTAATCTCTGGATCTCCTGAACCGATTTTGAATATTCTTTTACCAATAGAAAGCCACGTTATTTGTGAGTGTCATAGGCTATATCGAGTGCAGTGATAGCCTAGTGATATGACCATTGGACTGCCACGTCAAAGGTCTCGAGTTCGAATCCAAGGCACGCACCTCTGACTTTTCGAAGTCATGTGCGTATTAATAATTAATTATCACGCGCTTAAACGGTGAAGGAAAACATCGTGAGGAAACCTGCATGCCTGAGAGATTTTCTTGACAGCGTGTGAAGTCTGCCAACCCGCAGTAGGTTAGCGTGGCGGACTATAGCCTTATCCCTCTCGTACTGAGAGGAGACCCGTGCCCAGCAGTGGGACAATGTAATGGGTTGATGATGATAGGCTATATATTGGAACCATCTGAACCGTTCACAAATCACTGCTCGTACCCGTTCTTACAATAGCATGCCGCTATAATAAATAACACGAGTTCCCGGGCCATAGTCTGAGTCAATTAACGTCACTTGTTTGAGTTTTTTTTAATAATATACCTACCTAACAGCGTTTCGTAATTGCTTCCAACTTTTACAGAATATGGCGAAACCAAATTAGTTTCGCGTTCGAGTAAAATGTGCTGAAAAATTTCCCTAAAATATATTTCATTTTCTCCTTCTTCACGCTATAATTTACTTCGCATTTTTAAAGATTAGTTTATTTTATATTTTCGTTTTTTTTTTCAGGTATTAGAAAAACATGTTTAAGTAAGTAGTAATTTTTAGGTAAGTACCTAACTACTGTAATTTTCGTTTCACTACAACATACCTATTCCATTAAACGGTCTGTAATTATTTTAAACACATTCAATTAATATTAATTATCATCTCTGAGGTCCTAATAATAATCATATCTTAGTACCTGCTCTATTCTATTAACAACTTAGTAATTTTAAGTATAATTAAGTGTTTGTATCCTCAAACTAACAGTTTTTTACGAAATATAAATATCTAAAAGTGTAGGCTAAAGTTGCCTACTTATAAAAAAAATACAGTATGTCCATCTTTTTTACCGGCTAATCTTCGAAATGGCTTGACCGTATTTGACGGGACTTTGAGATATTGACGTATTGCCGAGAGCCAGGGCTCACTTTTAATTTCATATCATAATTTGTAATTTAAAATCGTCATCCACATCCCCTAGCATTTTTCTATGTTAGGGTCGTTCAGGTCTAGCCAGATGGGGCTATCATTCAGCAGGCCCTTGTAAATTATATTTTTATTAAATATAATTTACAACGTCTGATACCAGAATTATAATGCTACATTACCTGTAAAAAAAATATTAAAGCAAAATTTTATTAGCATCCATAATTTCAGTCGTTTCCAGTAAACACTCCTCTAGTCACAGTGCCGACTAATTTACTAAATAGGGCCATTAGTTACTCAAAACTCATCCTAACTTACAAAGACCAAAACTTCAGTTAAATTCTCGGCTAATTAGGACTACACAACTTCAGCTCAAAGTACGCCTATGAAGCAAAGCACTTCCTCATCAGTTTAAAATCAATCTAACTAGAGTTTAACTTAGAATTCAATAGTTAACGAACTCACGAACTAACTCTACTGGAAAATAGCTCACATTTAGTTTAATCTTAGATTTAAATTGTGTTGAACAATTAGTTAAGATATTACAAGTATGGCTTTAAATCCCCGGTTTCGCTCAGTTTGATGTTGTAGAATGCTTTAAGCCCGTAATTTATCCTTAGATCCAACTAATCTTAGATTGTAGTTTGCAGACTTCGTAATGTCATAAAGTTGCTCGTAAACGGAATTCTCTATTAGCTTATGAAATGATTATGTAGCAAAATTAACTTCCGAATACACTTCCTGACGAAACGTTATCATTATTCGCTTACATGGGATAATTAAGCGTCATGTTAATTTTCCTATATAAATCAAATTCGGCTCCCGGCGCTACGGATCAATATGTAGGTACATTTTTCTATTTTACATACATACACGGCTTCTTCCCATAGGGGTAGGCATAAACTACAGAACGCCATCTGCTACGATTCTTGCATACTTATTTTGCTTCGTCCACATTCATACATCTTGCCATACACATGCGCCGGTTGCGGGTACTACGCACCTGACCTTTCTGAAGGATCTCACCAATAAGGTCGTGGTATGCCTTTCTAGGGCGTCCCCTCCAGCGACTCCACTGACATTCGCTTTATAAATCCCTTTCGTTAATCGCCTTTCATCCATTCTCTCGACATGTCCAAACCAATCTCAGCATACCCCTTTCAATGCGTGTCATATCATCTTTTAAACCGCAACGCTCCCTTATCACACTATTTCTCAATCTATCATTCCGAGTTACACTGCACATAATTCGCAAGGAACGCATCTCCACAGCATTAATTCTACTTTTATGTTTCTTCTGCCATACCCAACATTCACTTCCATACATAAGTGTGGGTACCAGCACGCCATTGTGGATAGCCAGCCGTGCCTTTTTTAACACGAACTGGTTAGCCACAACTGCATGTATAGCACCATTCACTCTATTTCCCGCATTCACTCTCCTTTCCACATCTGCATCAATCTTGCCATCTCTTGTAAACATACTTCCCAAATAAATAAACTCGTTCACTTGTTCAACCCTCTGACCTTCTATCTCTATATCACACACACATATATTTTCATCTCTTTCAAAAACCAGAACTTTCGTCTTGCTTACATTTATTTTCATGCCCTTCAACTTATATGCTTCATTCATTATTGTTACCATGCCTTGCAACTCTTCTGCCGACGATGCAAGTAAAACCTGATCATCAGCATATCATAGCATTTTTTTATTTTATCTGTAGATACTTTCTTTTTTTTATAACTTGACATGTTAGAAATGTCCTGAGGTACCCATTGTACGTTTTCAATGCATAGATATAGTTCAATCGTAACGTAATAGATGGCGGTACAAGTTACTGCAAAACTTAGCGCATTGACACGACAGTATTAATTAACTTTACCCGGTATTTTTACCTGCCTAGCTGTAAATACGCATGAGTGTACATCAAACTATTCAAATTTTTGGTATAAGCTGACCTCTTATTATACCTACAGAAAGTCTTTAATTTAACATAAGGGTCAACTTATACTGGAAATTTATAACCTGGTACGTACGAATAGCCGTACATACCAGGTCCAAGCAACTATGAGACCGCAAAGTGTTCGTAATATGAGACCAGAATCTTAACTTCATCACAAAGTATTTTACGGCCGAAGTTTGGTGTATTAGATTAGTGATTTTTTTAGCATCTGAAAATATTATTTTCTCAAGAGATATCTACTCGAAAGCGAAAGCGTAATGTAACGCTCGCGTCGTCTGATATGAGTTATCTCATCACCATATTAACGTCATTCCAATTTACTTTGATTTGTACACATATTTTTCTATCAAAAACCCTACTCTTCCAGGCGTGATCTTATCTTTTAGTGGTTTTATTGGTGGTACTATTTGGAAACATAATTTCGAGTGTTCTGCATGAGATATGAGCATGATAAGATTTATCTGATGATTTAAAATTGGTATAACATCTTTTAAATCCGGCCTTGCCTACGTCATAGCCAAATAGGTTGTAAGTAAAATGATGTTTCCTTTTTTAATATTCTGTCGAGAAACGTGAATATGTAATAAAATGGAAGAAGCCCTAACATTACCGCAATATCCTATTGAAAGCCCAATATCATAAAATTTCTGCTCAGTAATAGCAAATATAATTGTACCTATTTTAGAATTTCTGATCTAAATACCTAATGTAAGTAATATAACAAGCTATGATTCCTATGTTGTAATTACATTAAATACAGCAGTAAATAATTGATCATTTGATAAGTGGGTATGGGTAGGTATTTTATGACCTAATAACTTTGACTTTTAAGGTCAAATCATTAGCTTAATCTTTGTACATATTTCAATATGCAGAGAAAAGACTACAGGTTCATTAGTCAATGTTGTCTATGTTCTTCGAAGTCAATGGTTTTGCAACTATTTGCTATCTGCACTATAAATCTATTTTACAAAAATTCCTCATCCCTTCCTTCGTCTGGGGTTTAACAAAACGATTTTGAAGTAAGTATTTAGTCATTTGTATTTACAATATACGAGGCACAAACAACGTTTGCGTAGCTAGCCGAATCATAGGCCAGCAGGCAAAGGTTAGTCCCAATTTATGGAAACTCATTGTTCGAAATCAGATTTATTAGATCATTGTAATCATTAAAAAAATAATCAACCAGGGACTTAAATCTGCTATTTCGATTAGCAGATAATAATTTTATGTTATCTGATTGGTCCGTGCGTCATACAAATTCCATAATAACACTCCTTTTGCAGGAAACAGCGCGTCCTCTCTCAATTCCTGCCAAAAACTTAAACGCTTAGGTTTAACTCAGAATGCTATAAGTCGATTGAAATTATTTTTTCAGTATACATTATATATTTAATAACAGTACCTACAATAGGCCTGGTTTTTGCAATAAACCGAACACCAGTTAATTACCATACTCTTAAGTGCCATGTACAAATTTTATTATGTAGGTAGGTACTTAAATTTCTTGTTAGTACTGGGTAAATGTAAGTTACATCCACATTATAATTTATAATAATTCTATAGGTAGCATAAATTGCCCCATAATAAAATTCACAGAAAAACATAACCTCATAACAAAGAATTCCTTTTTTTCCCGTTGTCTTATTTGTTTAATATTCTTCGGGGATTTCATGAGAAACAGTGATGGATCATTTTGTTCGAGTAATCAAGCGCTGGATGAAATAGCAAATTTGATGTTGATATTTGATATTTATCAAAGATTTCTGTTGGAAGCAAATAAATAAACGTTTTTCAAATTGTCCGAGATAAGTTTTGTTTATTCGCAATGTTATTCTTATTCGTCAAGATAGAATATAATAGAAGAATAGGTGAGGGAATAGGTTAGTGGTATGGTGCTTGACATAGATACAATTAAATATAATTCGTATTCTGAAAATAACATTGAAATCGGCTCATAGTTCTAAGATAAAATCGTTCAGAGTTTTGGAATGCTCTGTCCTTTTCTTGCAAAACGAGTGTTTGTTTAGAATTTATATGATAACTTGTGACTTCACAACCCGCTATAGGACGGTCCCAGTCTAGAATACAATTATAATGCCTTGCCAATTAAAACTTCCACATTTTTGAACTGATCTATGTTTTGTTTTTATAGATCAGCTTTATTTATGGTAATATTTTTTATTTAGCAAAAATCCAACTCCGAGATTCTTCTGAGGATTTCATAGAAAACCCCAATAATACTTTGTTCGACTTGGCAATCGAACCCAGGACCTCCCTAGCATTTGCATTCTCAATAAATGGAATCAAAAAACAACGCGCGAGTTAGGATGGTTTTGCTGGCATCTATACTATCTAAAGGTTATGTTGTTGTTTACCATCAGGCGTGCCTATAGTTCAATGTAACCTAATAATAACAAACTTAAACTTAAGTAGGTTATTAACTGTCGATACTAAATTTAAGAAAACAAAATTAAAGCAATTACAAGTACGTAGGTAACAAAATCAACACCGAACTCGTAATACCTTGAAACAAACCAAACTACGCGTTCGTCTCATCAATTACACGTTTGATTCAAATATGTTACCCTTTTACAATTCCTGATAACGATATTGCCCGCTCTAACAAGATCGCATTTTGCCTATAATGAATAGTAAGGTGCCAAGGGTAAGTGAATGGGTGTATAATTTCTAAGTAAATAAATTCACCTCTCACTAAATAAGGTTTAGTGTCAAATTCCTAGCATTTCCTCATTTGTCAGTCTTCTAAAATCACAAATGTCAGATAATGATAAAGCGCTTACAAAGTTAAAAGAATTAAAACTTTCGATTGTCAGTTTCAGTAAAATATTTTTATGTCACGTTAAATCTTCCCCACGATTTCTGCTAAACGAAGCAAAAGCAGATAAAAACTGCACACACAAGACACACTTGGCTACCGACGCTGGCAAGAGATATAATTTATCGGAGCAGTATTTAATGTGAAGTTTTTATTAAAATGTTGCCAGAGAATAATAGCAATTTTTATACTTAATATTGGTTATTGTTAAGAGGATTCTGGCAACGAGCCGGTATTTCAATAGACCTTGACGATTGAGAAAATAGGGAAGAAATTTTAATACTATACTTATAATTTCATAAGGGTGAAGTTTGCTTGATCGCGTTTTGAAATCCATACAATTTACAATACAATACAAATATTTTTACATTACTTTGCACATTTATCAATGTTTATAAACTTAAGTATATAGTTAGCTATCTTTGGAAATGAGAAGCAGAAAAAAATAAACTATTATCTGACGTACACAAAATACACTACAACTTTATTAGAATACAGTAACCGAGGAAACTAGTTCTAAGCTCTAGTTAAGTAATACACACCACTTAGTTGATCATGACCGTATCAAAACTTTCTCCAGCTAAATACTAAGAAAATAGGTCACTTGTATTGGCTAGAGTTTATCTCCCGGTTAGAGTAAGGAGCGAGGTCAATACGTAAACATAGATCTTGGACATTCTCCGTATAAATCATAAGTATGATGTCACTTCAAAGTGCCTTTCTTACCTAATAGTCGTCATTGTGGAAGCATGAGATCAAAACGGGATCCGATTTCCAGACGGGGCAAGGTTTTTTTGAAAATTCCCAGCACCAGTGCAATAGAATCGCCCGATTACAATAACCTACAACTAAACGGAAACGGAACTAAAAACATTAAATTTTGGTAGGTACTGTAGGAGTTTGTGACAAGAAGTTTTTAAGTGCGCGTCCCGGCACGTAGAATATTTGAACAAAAAAGTAAGTAGTGTTTGAAATATGTCTAGAAAAGAATTTTATATTAATGTCAGAGGATTAAGATTGTTTCCTTAAACGAATATAGAAGTCGTGATTTCCCTAATCGAGTGTTTTTAATGTAGAAGCATTACGATCCCGTATTAATAGTTCCTGGTGCTTCTACATATGGTGGAGGCGCCGGGTAAGTAAAAGAATATATTAATGCACGTGCGATATATGTTACAGTGATTCCAATTATATTATTATACTGGAGGCTATAACGGCCCAATCGTCGAAAGAAACGACAGGAAGTAATTGTGGTTATTCTAAGGATATTTTGCCTGCTCTACGGAAGAAGTGTGGAATGTGAAAATTCTCCCAAAGGAGAAATATAGTACGAAGAAACAGCTAAAGCTAAGTGTTTCCTTTAATTAATATAATACGTGCACAATGGCACAGGAAATATGTTTTTTTACGGGTCTAGATGACATATGCCTAGACGAATTTTTATTTCAATTTAGATTGGTCGACGCCATTAACAGATGGAGAGACAGCGACTTGGCGGTATTACTAAGCGCATATCTTCAGGGACCAGCGCTTATTTATTTTAAATCAATGTATCGCGATGGCATGGAGTATAAAACCATTTGTGATAAATTGAGGGCAGAGTTCCCATCAAAAGAAAAATTCTACTGTGCCAAGCAAGAGGCAAGAGAAGAGTCTCTAACATATTTCTACCGTTTGCTAGATTTAGCAGCAAAGGCCGACATCGTAGATGAGAATATTTTTATCATAACTTTTTTAAAAGGTCTTTTGCCTGGTGACAAGGATGTTAGATTTGAACACAAATATTGAATTAATGTAATTAATGATTGCCAATACTTCGGAATGAATTCATGACAGGATTAATATGTTTTCTTAAGCTTTCCCTCCCTCTGACTCAATTGCGTTAGAAGAAGTTAAGTTTTTGCATATAATATTAATTCTTTTTATATTTAGTTTCATAAACCCTTAAGGTATGATGCTTAGCTTTCAATGTAATTAATTTTGAAGCATCATTGGATAGGAGGCTGTTACGCATCTGTTACAGGCGTTTTGGTGCGTTAAAGTTTATGGTGTGTTGTGTTTATTAACTATGCTGAAGCTTTATTAATTTTAATGATAACTTAACCATGCACATGCCATACACTATCCCATTGTGAGGGACCAGCCTCACGCATCGGTGTAATTGGTATAATAAAGTCTTCTTCGCCCGATAGTAATTTTTCGAGTTAGGTGTTAGGCAGGTAGTTAGTTACTTTTTTGTTTGGAGTTAAAACTTTTTTTTTAGTTTTTATTGATTTGTTTTACCCAAATGCGGGGGCGTAGCTGATGTAGGAGTTTGTAACAAGAAGTTTTTAAGTGCGCGTCCCGGCACGTAGAATATTTGAACAATATTAGTAGTAGTAGTAGTTTTTGAAATATGTCTAGAAAAGAATTTTATATTAATGTCAGAGGATTAAGATTTTTTCCTTAAACGAATATAGAAGTCGTGATTTCCCTAATTGAGTGTTTTTAATGTAGAAGCATTACGATCCCGTATTAATAGTTCCTGGTGCTTCTACAGTACCTATCTACCTATACGGTAAATCGTCATGGATCTTCCGCTGGCTGTGAACCATACTTCATCATAATTATCATCAGCTCGTATTCGTCAACTGTTGGACGTAGGCCTCGCGTAGGAACGCCAACGCCAACGTGAACGCCAACGCCAACGTGAACGCCAACGCCAACGTGAACGCCACGGAGGCCGATCTTCAGCTCTTTTTATCCAGTTGCTGCCAGCCGCCTTCCGCAAATCGTCACTTCACCTGGCCAGCGGGTATCGTACACTACGTTTGCCCAGACACAATCTCACTTGCCTGCTTATCTATACTTATCTATACTTTTTTATATTATAAAGCTGAAGAGTTTGTTTGTTTGTTTGCTTGAACGCGCTAATCTCAGGAACTACTGGGGGTCTAGCCAATGTCACATCTTCATTATCGATAACGAAGTTAGATTTCCGAAATTATGTCAAATCCACACGATTTGACATAATTTTATCATGTGACATATCGAAAGATTATGCCAATTCAATACATTTCAGATTTATCGAACTTCGTTATCGATATGGAAATGTAACATTGTCTAGGGCCCCTGGTCCGATTTGAAAAATTATTTCAGTGTTAGATAGCCCATTTATCGACGAAGGCTTATAGGCTATATATAATCACGATAAGCCCAATAGGAGCGGAGCATAAACGAAAAATGTTGCAAAAACGGAAAAAAAGGTAATGCAGAAGACCGAGAAAACACGCGGGCGAAGCCGTGGGCGGAAAGCTACTATATATTAATATTATAAAGCTGAAGAGTTTCTTTGTTTGCTTGAACGCGCTAATCTCAGGAACTACTGGTCCGATTTATATATTTTTTCAGTGTTAGATAGTCAATTTACTGAAGAAGATTATAGGCTAACATCACGCTACAAGCAATAGGATCGGATCATAAATAAAAAATGTTGCAAAAAAGGGAAAAAAAACCTTTTAAACCACGCGGGCGAAGCCGTGGGCGGAAAGCTAGTATCATATGTTGGCTCTAAGCGGTTACAGACGTTACAATTCTCAAAAGGGTCTGGTTACTTGGGATATGGTGAGAAGTTAAACTCAGTTGACTTTACAACATTTTAATACACTGTCAGTCTCCATGGACTAGTGAACAAATTACAAGCAAACGTCTTAATCGACGGTCCTGGGGCGAGTGCCCGACCGAGTCGAGCCCCCGCTCCTGGCCAAGAATCCCTCCCCGCCGCCTTGTTATCGCGGCAGTACTTAAGGTTGACATTCCTCAATAATAGAAGAGATGGTTGCTTACGTCATGGTCCATTGAAATTATTAGGGCATATAGGCATTTATATAAACATAAATTAACAGTTACTCTTTTGTTAAATTGATTAAAATCAGCGAGACCTAACACATATAAAGCAATACCTACACCTACACTAACTTTAATACCTACAGTAACTAGTACCTCGTGGAATACAACTACAGCTATAAAATAGCAAACAAGGAAGATGTAGCCGCAAAATCATTCGTTTCCGAAGCTTTTGTTTCAACAACAATTCAATATTCATTTGTTGCCGACGAACAGCATGGCGATCTATTGTTTCGATTTCCATTAATGTGATTATTTGAATATAATATCTGTGTGGAACAACGGATATGCGGGAATGTAATCGATATTTTACATAACAATATCTTGTTGATTGTATTGCAAATGGTATTAACTGAGTTAATTTATTAATATTATGGTTCACAACGACAGACTGCCTGATGACATGACTTTTGTATACTTGAAGAATACCTAACTGATAAACATGAATTAAATGTAGTTAAGTAACTTAGAGAGTTATCTACTAAGTACATACATAATAATTGTGTTGAGGAGGTCGGATGGCAGTCAGGGGTAGTGCAAAATATTTTTATTCTTTGAACTTGGCTGGACATGCTACCGCATGTTTTGATTCAGTTGCATCTGATTAAACTGGAAGCCCAAACATAGCAGGGAAAGGCTGAAGAATTATAAAGTTAGCTTATAGGTGCTGTTGTGTTTGGCTATAACTCTAACGCAACTTGTAGTCATTACAAAAGACCGACTATAGTCGATAGTCAAGCCGAAAAACAAAAACATATTCCAAGGTCGTAGTCACAAGCACCGGTGCTGAGCGTGAATAAAATTCCCATTACTGGCTGCTCGGATTTCGATTTGTGCCCGGCTAAGTAAACGCAACACTGAGGATACTTGTGTATGTCTTCATCTAATTCGTCATTCTGGTGACCTACAACTTTTACCATACCGTGACATTTGACGATAAATAACATATAATTACGTATTTGGAATGAAAAAAGACCTTTCATAGGTACGTCATTCTGTATTCAGCATGTATAAAAACAACCTTTTCACTAACAAAACTAACGATATTCCGAGAAGAAATCATACCTATTTAAGCGACCATCCCCAATCCTTTTGACTTCCAGACTTCAGTTGTGAAAAGATTTCAATGTCTAAAGATTGAATCGTTCGCTTATTTTTCCCAGTCGACCAGTCAATAGTCGATAAAAAGCATAAAAGCTCCATATAAAAGGACTTTTTAAGATAGGTTTACATAGTTTGTTTTATAACTCAACCTGGGCGTAACGCAGTGGACAGCGTTTACGATCTGTTAACGTTATCATTGAGTAAGCTGGGCCTACACCGACACGCCCTGTCGTAGTATGATTTTATATGAGAAAAAGGAATTAGGTCACGCGGTTGACACGTTTTTAGACGGCGGGGGACCGACCATTCATGCCAATCCTCATTCGATTTATTGGCATCAAATGAACCGGAATGTGGAAGTATCGGATCTAATTATCTTCCTCTTTATTATTAAAATGACTTCGTCGATACATTTTCCTTTTATTGTATACGTATATTTTTGTAACTTTATGACGATCCTATCCAATTAGCGGCAATACTTTCTGACACAAAAAAGTTCACAACTTGTGAAAGGAAAATTAAGGCTCATTAGATTGAAATTAAGTACGACGCTGTGGAAGTTGAGAAGTTTGAAAATTTTAAAACATTAAAGAAAACTGAAGAAACG
Organism: Subacronicta megacephala; assembly: GCA_958496365.1. Classification (NCBI taxonomy): domain Eukaryota; kingdom Metazoa; phylum Arthropoda; class Insecta; order Lepidoptera; family Noctuidae; genus Subacronicta; species Subacronicta megacephala. Next base: position 8,990,458 of record OY292531.1, on the reverse strand, counting down.
AACAGTTGTGGAGAGTTTTATTTTAATGAAAATACGATTCACTGAAGTGGAATAATAATTTGGAACGTGCACAATAGACGTAATATTGACCTAAGTCGATGGGGAATCGGTATATAAGTACCATATAAGCGTTGTGTTAGGGGAAAAATATATTATTTTTTCTCCCCTCTATGTAATTATTGGTATTTTCGGATGAATCTTGAGTCACCTCGCGAAAACGGCACGAGGGTTGTAAAACATTGATTTAGCTTGTTTACTAGAAGAGGCATTAGACCAGGTAAACTTAAAATTTTTTGCATCAAGAATTACACGTAATTTCAATTTAGGTAGGTACTTATGATGACTACATGAATAGATACTAATGTCTATCTACCTACTCAATACCACTGCATACTGCATTTCATTAAAAATATCCAATGAAATTATTAAATTTATATTTTGTTTAAACAAGTGTTTGTAAAAAATAAAATAGTGGTTATTCTTTTTGTGTTTAAAGACAAGGTTTTAAAAAATAGCATGCACTCACTGGACCTAAGCTATCATAATAAGGTTAAATAATTTGAGTGTTGATTCTTATTTGTTATTACTTTTGTCAATGTTATCAACTTCATTATAATATGCTGAATATTCGTGTTGGGATTTCTTATTTCTCAATATTTGTGTTGGGACCCTAAAAGCGTCATTGTAGCAGTTCCAAGTAGCATCTCCACAATGGAGGGTAGCATCGTTGATACTCTCACCTCGTATGGGGATTATATTACCCAATACATTAGCTTTATTGATCGTTCGACGGCGGCGTTTATTTCTAGGGGTCTGTCTAATAACGGCGGGTGATGTAGGTACGTGAGGGTACATCGGGTATCGTTTGTTTTATTGCTAGGACACGACGAGAAACATGTTTTGTCAAAATTGGTATGTTGCTATGCAGAGAACATTACTATGTATCTTGTTTTTGTATAAAACAAAAGACAACTGTTTTACAATGAGATAGGTATTGTTTGGTGCAATTTAGTTCTAAGAAAGGAATTAAAACGCGCAACACAAATGCTAATCCACAAAAAGGTTTACGAATAAACAAAATAATCCTGACGCCTACCTACTTCTTAAAATGAATATTGTCTAAATAAGTAATTAAAAAGAAGTACTACACAGTGATGACATGATATTCTAAAGAATAAGAGTGAAAGTACATACTCACAATAGGTAGGTACTTCTTCAACAGCAGTAAGGTAATCGATGCAGCAATGGTTCCAGCGATCATAATATAAAATGTTCATAGTCACAAACACTTTAGTACCTACTTGATACACTTTACTTACTTATTTTTATTAAAACAACAAAAAACAATTAGTACTGAGATTTTTTTTCGTAAATCTATCAAATTTTTGATTAACTACGCAAGCGCATACCCGCGATTACTTCCGAAACTGACCGGTAATGGCCGACTTCTGTCGAACTCCGCCATTTTCTTTTATTATGAAGGTAGGTGAGGTATTCGTTGAAGGCGTACAAAATATTGAAATTGTAATTGTATTAAATAAAAAATATTATAGAAGTCAAACATATTTAAAAACAAAAACACTTATAATATCAAATTATAGAAATCAACATTATTCAGGAAGTCATGTAGGTATATTATAATAACATTTCTCAGTCAACATATTTTTTAGTTTTACTTTAAATAAATTTGAACTTGGTGATCACCTTGCGTCGGAGTTACGTAAAGACAAAAGAGTAATGTAAAGGATCTTGGTGTGTGGTTCGACGTTTGCGTGTTACAGCCAGTTCCCTGCAGTTCAGCAGTGGGGCAATATAGGGGTCGATGATGATGATGATGATGAAACGCAAATCGGTGACAAATACCACTATTGTAAAACTCGCATATCTATGATATAACTATTGTCTGGACTTTAAAAGAGACCATGATTCTCTGAGTTTGTTTCGACATTTCTTCTCAGAGGTCGTCAGATAGGAAATGTCGGCGCCATCTAGTTTAAAAAAATATATGTAAAAGAAAACGACTTGTAAAAGTCTTTAAAAGATCTATTTACAGAAATAAATATCATTTCATTTAATTTCATTTCAGTATGCGACTTGTAATTTTGTTGCAAGTTTCAAGGGCGGTGATGACTACTTACCATCAGGTTGCTCGTCTGCTCGTTTGCCAACTTATTCAGAGTTTAGAGAAACAATAATATTATTAGAAATACGAACGTAAATCTATATTAATATTATAAAGAGGTAAAGTTTGTGTAGTTTGTAAAGTTGTAGGGGATAATCTCTGGATATACTAAACCGATTATAAACCGACTAAACTGATAATGCTTTTACCAATAGAAAGCTACGGTTAATAAGCTTCATCGCCCAACGAAGTGAGCGCGGGTCATTTAATCATAACTAAATATTTTGGTAGGCTAAGTAGCTGTTATCAAAGGTGTATAAGTAATTATTAGTTAAGAACTGGTATTCAGATATTGAACTGATTTGGTTAGTTGATAAATCGAATAATTAAAAATATAAGTAGTTAACATACCATCAAGACCCAATAAATCTACTCGACTTAGGAATCGTACCCAGTTTAGTATTATGAATGGAATTCTTATAATTTCCATACCTTTTATATTTAGTCGTCAATTCAATATCCATTCAGTGCTACAAGCTGCTTTCAACAGGAATCAATTTAATTAGGTTCCTTGTATAGGAAATAGAATTTGGCATCAGATGTCTTATTCTTATTAAGATACTGATTGTGGTATAGTACCCACCGATAATATGTTTCTTTATCTTTTTTATGATTTTTGTGAAAAGATTTGTATTTGGATGATAAATAAATTTGAAAAAAACTTTATTTAAATTATTTCTTTTGTTCTACGCCACGCTTCCGTCCGAATGGGAAATATAGCATAACATACCACCACGCCTGTATTCCCCGAAGGGTTGCAGAGATGTAATGTACAGCCACAGGTCGCCAGTATGCTTAGGTTCTATGAATCCCATAGGGAGCGAGCCTATTATAATTAATAAACTCCGAGAATTTCATAGAAAAGCCCAATAACTTCCTTCCTCGACTTAAGAATCGAACCTAAGTCGCGCTTTAGATCACTAATGAGGCAATCGGTCAGTCAGTAAGTTAGTAGTTATTAAAAAAATATTAAGAATGTAATACATACAAGCATGAGTATAATAAAACATCATATGAAAATAGGAACTCGTTTATTTACATACAAAATATTTACAAAGTACCAAAACGGGCTCGGTACGCACACAAATAAAATGGCATCTTGAGCAAATACACCTAGCCTAATATTATGCGATTATTATGACGTAATCTTACGAATAAAAAGAAAAGAAAACTTAAACATAAAAATTAAAAAAGAAATGTCGAATCTCATTCCTAAAAACTACATAGACGATTGAAAAAAAAAGAAAGAAAATTGATAAAAAATTTGAGCATTTAAATTGCGAACTTCAATTAAGAAAATAATTATACCTATCTACTGCGTCGCCACCTCAGCGGGGTGTCAATTGCGGCCCCTTTAAGAAATAAGGTCCCCCAATGTCCGAAAGCTATGGGGGCCAAGAATGAATTCAAGGTTCTTAAGATTTTATCTTTTTTGGAATGGAATGTTTTATAATACTCTATTTTACTTCATATTCTAAATTCTAAAAGGAAATAAATTTAATTTTAGTCTTACCTAATTAAAATAAGAAGGAATCTGTAGAAGAAAATTTATAACGTTGAAATTAAAGAACTTTCTGGACAGAATAACGAAAAGTAAAAGGAACATAATTTATAGATAATGTTCAAGAGTTTATTACAGCTCTTTGGAATAATTTCAAAATTACCTCAATGTTTGTACGAATAAAAAATCTCATGGAACTAATACTTAACGTTCATTTACATACGAAAAATAACCTAAATATTGTGACAATTGTTTGTTAAATATCACAACAGGAGCCCTGCATGAGTTTTAGAACCACCTACCTCCTAATCACTAACGTTTACTTGATCGATGAGTTCATAATACTTAGATTGGAATGATAACAATTGCTATAACTGCAGGTCATCTTCCGAATCGCTTTCGCTAAAATCCTTTAAAGCTTTATGTATTTCCTCTTCGACTTCGATTGCACTTTGCGATTTGTCATCTGCAGCCAATTTATTATAAACTACATTTGGTTTGTAATACCCAACGCAGCAATACTTTTTCACAACACAGAATATGAGGTACACACAGATAGCACTGACGACAAACAAGACGAGACCAAGAGCAATGTTCAGCCTATAATGCCAATTAGCGTCGCTTATTTGGGAGAGTACAGTTTTTGGATAACAGAAGAATTTCGGTTCGGTGTCTGTTAAATTAAAAAGTTGTGCGTCGTCTAAACAAGACAGACATTGATTGTCGTGAGGGCCCACGCATGTAGCGCATGTGTAATGACACAGAAGGCACGTTAGAGGGGGCTTAGCGTCGGTCTCGTTAGCTGCAGGCTCCATATCTAAAGCTTCTAACGCTTGCTGCTTAGGGGCGTCAATGTATTGTCTTTTCATTACAGCCCCCTCGGAATAATAAGTAAGATTACGTCTTCTTGAGCTCCTCTCGATCCATATCTCACTGGCATACGTACCGTCTGGACAACGTTTGTAGCATCGACTGGAGTACAAATGCAAGCCCTTCGCGCACTCTAGTAAAAGAAAGAGAACAAAGATATTTAATTACATGAAATAATAGAGCGACAGTCCTTCACCACCCAGCACCTTTTCCAGCGTCCATGCAGCTTGCGATCTCTTGCTAAATGTTGTTGATGCACGTCCGAGCGAGACACGATTTCAGATCACAGAGAGGGAAGCAAGATTAGGAAAACTTAGGAGAGGTATCATAGAATCTTGTCACTGATCTCAAATAATTTTGTTCATACATAATATCGTCGAATCAAACAGCTTACGAAAACAAACAAATGTTAAAATAGAACTTAACATGCAGAGACGTGCACAAAATTAGATGAAATCAGACAGAAGGTAAAGTTACATTTCATGTGGCGTAATGTTAAGTGAGAAGAATAAAAAAAATGATTGTGTGCAAAACTAAATTGACATGTGAAATTAATTAAGCGTGGATTGCCGTGCTTATTAAGCAAGCTTGGTTTAAGCGAAGCGAAACATGCAATAAACATATAACAAAAATAAACAAAATAATTCTAATGAACACAGTTTGTTTTCTTATAACAACACGCAATGCGACTAACTGCTCATATCTAGTAACCAGAGACAAGACTCTAATACAGTGTTGATGTTAAAATGAAAACCTTAATAAGTTTTGTAATAAAAGATTGTTTTTATTATTTCCCGTTCACATTAGATTCAATATATACAAATTATGCTTCAACATTTATCTACATTATTAGATACAGTTCATTGGGCTGCTACTTAATTTCGAAATCGGTGACCAATTTTACAAACAAAACTATTACAAAAATGAGCCTTTTGGATGATTTCTAGTACATCGAGCGATAGTTAACGGTAGAACTAATATTTTTTTTTGGAATCATTATAAAATAAAATTTTAAAAATAATGCGACGGCAATGAAAAAGTATTTTAGATACTTAGCCATAATATTAAAATTACGATATTTTAACTACCAGTCGATGAGAAATCATGAACGTTCAGTCGTTTTCAATTTACAGGTTTGTGAGCAAATTTGTACAAGTCTCCAAATTTATTTATATCGATACATACCTACATTATTATTTACAATTATTTCATATTGTTCTACGATATATGGATTGGCAATCTTCGCTATGATCACAACCACAATATGCAATTATGTTAAACCTACAAATTACGTTCAAGTACATTATTATATTTTTCATTTATTTCAGCATAAATTCTGTCACGGATAGATAATGACGTAAAGTTCATAAATAAAACTGATCATTAATAATTTTAATAGAAAATCTCAAATACCTTATTTTGTAGGTATTTACATCGATCTGCTCTCTTTGCTGATTTTGGCGAAATATAACAATATTAGAACGATTTTATTTTACTTATTCGATAAAAATAATTTTAAAACAAAATAAACAAGCTTTTAAGCGATGCTAAATCGTTCTAGAAGTATGCGAAATGTTTTGTTTAAATACTTATAAAAATATTTTCCTTTGAAATTTCATGTAACAGTTGATAAAATCAATATCAGATTCGAGCATTGATCCCGTGACAGACTATAATATTATATTTTATATAAACGGATCGCAGTAAGAAAGGATAATTTTAATAATAAAACTTATTATAGCAGATATGTATTCCTGTTCAAACGTACGTAAAGGCGATTTTTTTCTTAATAACATAATTATATAGAAATCTTCATGAAACTCTACTGCTTATATATCATAAAGCAACAAATTGAAAACTATCGCCAAAACGATCCCGTAAATAAATCAGAACAATGATTTACCCTTAAATATATTTATTCTATTACTTTATTATATTATCTAAATATATTTATTAATAAATTAGCTTACAAAACACGTGAAGGGTTACAGTAAATGCGCTAACATTTGGTATCATTTCCATAGTTCGAAGATGATCGATACGTTTTTAATGAAAAAATAACTTGCACAATGAACTTAGCTTTTTAAAAACTTAAAAATCTGGATGCCTTGAAGTCGCCAAGTAAGTTATAAGTCTTTAAGGTATAGATTTGGTCACTGTGCAGCATAGCCAATCAATCCAAATCATTATTAAGTACGTACATATTATGGGCTTAACCTCATAGATATTACAGTAACGTATTAATTTTAAGGAATCTTTATAATATTTTCCACACATACTCGTCATTTACACTTTGCAATTACTCGTGAAAAATGGACGTTATCGACTTGATATTGTAATTATACATTATTATACGTAATTGCACTTGTTCACTAGCTCTTCATTAGACTTTTCGCCAATAAAAGTGATGGTTTATACAGATGAACATACTTAGTAACACCTTTAAGAAATGGGTACCTGCATTATACATAGGTATATACTATACTTATTTTAGTGTCGCTGCCAATTTACAGTTAGCATTTTTTTCTCTGTTTCAATGAAAAATATTAATTTTTCAGGGTAGTGTTAAAATGTAAAGTCCAAACATGGATTGTGCGAAACAGCGATTGTAAGCGATTCATGATTCAAGGTATCACTAAGTTTAAAATATATTATTTTAATTTTTTAAATTTATTCTTTCAATTCCCTGTATGAATTGAAAGTAATTATTCCCCTCGGCTGGACTTGACATAGTAACTGTTACCTAGAACATATCATTCCCTTAGGTTGTAGTCAGCAGTAGGATAGTTGCTCGATAATTTTCCTACTGATAATTAAGTAGGCATAGTTATTATTCCAAGAGAGTTGAAAATAATATAAGAAGAAATTGTAGGTTCTATATGCTAGAACATAATGATTATCAGCTGTCTTCCACTTTCAACTCTATTTGAATCGTTAAGGCTATTTTTTTAATTATCAGTGTGAACTCTTCGAACCGTTCCATGCTTAATAAGTGCCGACCCTTAACTAACAGTACGTAAACCTTAAGTACGAAGTCTAGGTACGAAACGCGGTATTATTGGCTAACTATTGGTAAACATTCTAATACAAGTTAAGCTACATTTGTCCTGATTTTGTCTAGCAATCGGAACGAATAGGTTCTATTCAGCAATGGTATACAAAAAATCCTAATGTAACTATTTCAGAAGTGTGTAAATAGTTTATTTTCAAAAATAAAATAAAAACATGAACTCGAAACTAGAAGAGAAAAGCAAAAGTTTTGCAAGTTTGCAGTTTTGCAGAATAGACGGACTAAAATTGAAACAGACGGCAAGATGAGGCCTACGCCCACATTTAAGTAACTAGACTCGATTTAATAGAGAGTCTATTACCAAGTAATCAGTCAAACCAGCAAGGATTTAGACTATATCAATAGCCCAATCGTATTAACGGACGTCGGAACGTCAATGAAGGCGGCGTCCAATATTATCAATGCTATTATGCGAGCTTTAGCTCGTTCGCTACAAAGCTGGTCCTTTTGTAAGCTATCTTTGCGGATCAAAGCAACGTTTCAGACATTAATATAGCTTTACGATGACTAAACCAACTGTAAGTTTCTAGAAATTTCTAAGGCAAAAATTATTAAAGTTTCACTGGCTTGTTACGATAACGTTTCAGAATTTGTCATTCAACATATATATTTCTATAGTAACTATTATCATTAGAGTTGTTATTACTTTAATTTTAGTGCTGTATATTCCATCGTTGACATCTGATATTTAATTTAAGCCAGACAAAATCGGAACACATGTGGCGTCGCTACTTCCCACATTGTGACAGGACAGCAGCATAACCGTAACTTAAAACAAACATATCAATAATAACAGCTTGTACTTATATATAAACCCGGTAAATTTAACTAAAATCACAATGCCTTAGGCGCAGCGAGTACTAGGGACCCAGCGCTGTGAGAGCGGTCGGTGTTAGGCGTCGCAAGCAAGGCGCGCGCGGCGGCCGCGACTCGTCGCCCGCGCGTCTTAACTCTAACCTTACGCTAGCAGTTAGTGCACAATCGCGCTTACTTACCCTATGGGGCTGTCTGCGTTGAGAAGTGGGGTTATTTGTGGTATTAAGTTGTAAACGCAACGCGTCGGCCACTGACATTAACAGGAGGATGAAGAGGCACAAACCTAGGCAGTGCGGCGACTGCGGCGCGTGTGTCACGCAACCCGACGAGTTGCCCGTGTACTGCCCCGCGCTACCAAAGTCCTCTTTCTCCGGGGCACTGTCTTCAGTTATCTATTAAAAGAAAAAAAAATGTTTTCTTAGTTTTGACCTAAAAAGCAATATTCCTCATCAAGATTTTACTGATGTAATTGAAATGGTACGATTTTTGATAAAATAATTTTATAATATTTTTTTATATTTATAGAAGAAGTTAATTAAGTCTAGGTTTGGGTAAGTACATACTTCACAATAAAAACTATTAAATTTATAAAAAATCTAATTAATTACATAAGGACTAGGGATGTTACTTGGTACTAATTTACAGCGTTTAGCATTGTACGTTTTCAATCAATTTTTTTAGACAATTAATGTTAGGTCTACTTCATTAAGTAACGAATCTAATCAATAATTTGGAACGTTATAGTTTTATTAATTAGAAATTATCTACAAATAAAAAGAACACAGGAACAGCTTGAGTAGGTAAGTCGGTGTGGGTACACGGCTAAAATTCTACTTTTGTTACAAACACATACTTTTCATACCATTTAGTTTTATTGAATTCTTCATAACTTTTCAGCATAGCCCAAACATCTATTTTGAATGGAAACAGACTTTATTGAAACAGTTATTTGGCGATACTTACATTGGAAACATTGTATAAAGACTAACTTAATCAGTAACTTAGTAAGTACATGGAAACTATGTGTTTTTTATTTATTTAATAAAGTGCATGCTCTAATTCATTTCTATTTAATATAGTTTGCAAACAAATCCTTGACCAAATCTTGATGTTTGTTTGAGACCAGAGTTTATACCGGTTTTTTTATCATTTTCTAACTTTTTTTTATTTGAACACATGGTATATTTGAACTTGTATCTTCCGACTGGATTCTAGCTGACTTAGCGTCCGAGATCAACATTTCGTAAATAGGGAACTGTTTAATTCACTGACGCTCGTAGGTGGTAGGCGAATAATTAATTTTGTAATGCGTCTATGATATGAGACTTGACAATAATCCGTCAAGTTACATGCGTAAATGCCAAATAAAATAAAATAAAACATTCAATTACAATCAAAATGTATTACGAAATTAAACTAGTTCCAAGATTTAGTCTTTTCAAATTTACTATGACTCCCACTCCTAATGCTACCATGTCATCTATTATCTAAGTCAGTCAGTCAACAATCTCCATAAAGTTTCCTATTTCACATCCTATCTTCTTATCAAATAAAGTAAAAACAATTCAGTATACGAAGGAGTTTTATTACGGACACAAGGAACAGAAGACATTTATCGCGAGAATAGAGCTTGTTAATAATGAAAGCTCAAACTAGGGGTTAGGTGGAGCGTAGGTTATAGACTGAAAATCAGCGTCAGGTCGTTCATTCACAAACTCTTTTGGTACAATTATTAAGCAGATACCTACTTCTAGCCTGTCACAAGGCATTTTTGCTATAGATTATGCTTTAGTTCAAATAATTTTACTTCATTCTTTGTAGCGATTCTTTTTCTAAAATACTAGGCATCAATTTCAGCCTAGCGTGAAGTGACTAGCCTAGATGAAATCGCAAGTATTCCAATATACTTAAATAATGTACGGGTATACCTCGATATAAACTAGGACGCGAACCGTAAATACATGACGTAAATTCTCTAACTGTGAGCCTGGCACTTAGGCGGATCGGTACAAACTACTAGGTACTAATGAGTTTGACTGCTGAACGGGAAACATTTGTATGGTATGACCTAGCTAAATTAGTTTATGTTTGTGAACGTAAGCATCGTTCAAAACTAATCCTAAACGTACGAAATAATTATATTAGAAACAAATTCTAAGGCTTGACTCGAAGGACCACACTCTCCTTTCTCCGGACAAACATTATTTATGAAACAAAATAAAACATTAGGTACCTTTTCTAATATTACTTGGTCACAAAAATCAAGTGTGTTACGAATGGAACGATAACGTCAAACCGATTCTTGGAAACTTCAGTACATTAGAGTAGATAATCCAGTAATACTGTCATTCGAATAACTGATACTAAATATATTATTATTAGAAGAAGACTGTTTTTATTCATTTTGCGCAGCGAAATGTGCTCACGTTTCTGTTTTTCAGTTAGCGAGTACATACGGTTACAAATAAACCACTACATTTATGTTCCCCTTGGGGGCCGTTAAAGGCAGCACGAGATGATATCCTTAGGTAAGAGTGACGTTATTTTGCTCAACTAAATAATATAAATCCATCCCATTTCTTCATAAAAAAATGTGTGAATCTAAAATTGAATGTGAGCTAAGACCAATAAGACTAGATCCAAATAATTAATTTAAGTTTTGATCTTGATGAGAGATAAAAGTTAGTACCTAAAATGTCTATTTTTTTATTATAATAGGATGATAACCGCAGCCTATAGACGTCAGCAACACCAGTTGAATCATTGGCATCTTATCATGAAAATAAGTTACGTCAGATAATAATTATGTCTGGACAGTCAAATTTAAAGTGAACCTTCAAATGGCTAAGTTTTTTCATTGTGTTTCAAGCTGATACACGTCTGAAGAATTACCGTACATTTAATTGTATCAATAAAGTAAGCTATATTTTGAGAGGGAAATGTTGGAATATAAATTATGGAAAAAATCAAAATCAAGAACTCTATACCATTTTAAGAATTTATATCTACATGAACATCCATTAAAGGCCAGTACCTCTTACTTGAGGAGGGCAAGGATATATTGGTCTCGTATAAATAAACGTTCTCAGTAGTTACTACGTACTCGTACATTTTCAGCAAACAATATTTTTTATGCGGCTTACAGGAATCAACGCAATGTTGTTCGTTTTTGATCAATCAACGGTTAAAAACCTTTGGTACAAATTGGCAGATTGAATGAACCGTTAAATTGGGTTGATAACGCACTGTTCTGCATTAGTAAATCTAGCGCCAACAGCAAGGATGCATTAGCCAATTAGTTGAGCTAATAGCTAGTCAATCACGATACGTCAGTTGAACTAAACCATAATCTGGCGGTTTGTTACTCTGTCTTAAATTGAAATAGATTTAGATAACAGTAGAATCCTTTCTATATTAATATATAATTTTTAATAGAGATGAGCCGCATTTTTTCATCAAATTTTATAAAAGGATCTGCCGTTGCTTGCGTTATAGGGTTGTGATTTAATAGGAAGCATCTACGAGGTGAGCGGCGATTCTAATTGGCGAGGGGAATCTAAGGAGTTCAAGCTAAAAGCATCTGAGATTTGAGTCCAAACATGAAATTTTAAATTTAACTTGATATACCTAATTCTTCTTTCTTAGTTGATATCCAGGTTTGTATCAGATCAAAAACTGGATTCACCATCGTATCAGGTCATCCATTTTTGGCAAATTGTGGACGAATCAACAATGTTAAAGAAGTATTTTCCTGTTCCAATAGAAATTGTTACATGACACAAAAAGCTTAGTACCAAGTGTCAGCCACCCAGCCAAGGGTCTTTAGATTGATAGCACACTAGTAGTTTGGTCGAACACTCAATAACGTTGAGATTAAGTTCCGATCCACATCATTTTCACGCACATTTGTCGTACATTCTGTTTTTTCTCCATTTCCATTATCAAATATTAGTGTTGTGTAGAACTGTGTGTAAACGGCTTTTTTTGTTATCTGTATTTTTGTAACAGTCACATTTTGTTCGCAAATAAAAATGATTTTTATTTCCGAGCATTATTACGGTCTGTAATAACAATAACAGTAGCAGGTGTTGTGAAGACAATAAGGTATTGTTATATTGAAATCTTGTATTTTATTTTAGACTATTCGACATTTTCGAGAAGAGCCTTACATTTTTATTTGGATCCGCAGTATAAGTATTTACGTCTTATAAGAGACCATTCTTCGCAAAACAAGACTCCTACGTGCCTTGGAGAGCAAGTAAAGCTTTCGGTGCCGGTTGTAAACCAAACATGACATTCCGATATCAAAAAGCTTGGCAACTCATTATTATCAATTTCTGTATTGCCTAAAAATTAGGTTGCGGAAGTACATCGGCAGTCGTTTCTTGTAAAATACTAATAGGTATGAAAGGTAGCTGACCCCAAAATTTTTGTTCATTTATTATGAAATCAAGTTACAAGTCTTCGCAAAAATCATTTGAGTACTATGCATGAATGCTTTCAACATCATCATCAACCCATTACTTTGTCCCACTGCTGGGCACGGGTCTCCTCTCAGTATGAGAGGGTTAAAGCTATAGTCCGCCACGCTAGCCTACTGCGGGTTGACAGACTTCACACGCCGTCAAGAAAATCTGTCAGGCATGCAGGTTTCCTCACGATGTTTTCCTTCACCGTTTAAGTGCGTGATAATTAATTGTTAATACGCACATAACATCGAAAAGTCAGAGGTGCGTGCTTTGGATTCGAACTCGAGACCTTTGACTTGGCAGTCTAATGGTCATATCACTAGGCTATCACTGCACTCAACTGCTTTCAACATAACTTTCCAATTTACCTATTACATTTAAAAGCTGTGTCGAAAGCATTGCCGGCCACTGCCCTCAGCATGAGAGGGTTTAGGCTACAGACCAACCTTAATTAGTCAGATTGCTATCAAGTTTACCAAGCATTTAGTGTCATGGACCTGAGTTTGTATTTAGCTCATCTGATTCAATCTAGTGTTTATACAGTAGTACCCAGGTGTTTAAAACAATAACGCCACGCATTGCCATTGTCTAGATATTGACATAAAACCGAATGTTTGCACACGGTACAACAATAGCAGGAGGACAATGCTTTGTGCCATCATTTATGTATAGACAATCTACACAGTTACTACTAGATAGCAAAGATGATCTATTAGGAAGTGTATACGATGCTTTTGTTTTGATTTCATTGCAATTTTTTTGGTCCTTGGTTCCGTATGAAATCCTTATCTTAATTATGTCTAAATTTTCATAAATACAATAAGATAGCCTTAAGTATGGCCTACGCTAAGTTTTGGCTTTAAATTTCCCTTATATTTTGCCTGCAAATAAGCAAAGAAATATAAATCAAGGATTTGTTTGCACAGAGTATACAACAAACAGAGAGTTCAAACTCACCGTGGGCGGACGCCAAACGAGCGTGAGGTCGTGGAGTGCATTCTGTCGAACTTCCTCCGAGTCGGGCTCGTTCGGTCCGCTCCAGGAGGTCACTCCGGGTGCCGAAGGCGGTGCCGGGTTCGCGCCCGCGCTCTGTCCCGCTCCCGCTGCCGGTCCCCCAGCTCCACTCAAAGAGTTGGTCTCAGGAGACGCATCGTACTCTTGAGGCGGCGTTTCCGTTCCGTAGAATATAAGCTCCCATTGGGTTAATGGACCCGCTGAAGAAACAAAATATAATCAAACATATAATTAAACTAGAAACATTTAAACTTGAACATAATAAAATTGAATGAAGTAAAGCTACCTACTGAATTTTGTGACGTTATGATGCATTTTCAATATACAAAGCTCAAAAAGGATATAACAATAGAAACAAAAAATATTTTATTTAGCGCAACTACACAGTACAACAACAAAATAAATAAATAAAATAATAAAGAAATTAACGGTCTCTACTTAAAACAATACCTACAGTTAATTGTTTAAATTGGGAACAAAATTACATTTCAACTGCAACTGTTTCATAAAATAAAGTTTCACTACAAAATAAAATGTAAACAATGCAAACACACGACATGCAAAGAGCGGCAGAGTCTGGAACAAAGGTAATTGACGTGCAGGTTCAAACTAGGCGGCGAAATAAAACGGTCGAGGCTAAACGAACGGACACGACATGCAGTGCTGGTACCGTGGGCTTGCAGTGGCGCAGGATATATGCGCTGTATTTTGGGGTACTGCTCGAACAGGCTGGACATCTTGCGGCCGCGGACATCCGCCAGTGGATCCGCCAGGTCCCCGCGCAGGTTCAAGCTCAAGTCAGCCGCCGTCGACGTCGTCACTCGCGCTGTCGTACTCTCGATCGGCGAACGCGTTGCTGGCCGACTCTGTTTCGACTTTTGCGAGTTTCTATTCGGATTCTTGGAGTTTTTATTCTTTTTCCGTTTCACCAGCCCCACTGTGTATGTGGGCACGATCGGCACGGGTTTCCCTCTATTGTTTTTGCGGCCTGCCTGTACCACGACAGGTCGCGTTGCATTGCTCTTGTTGCGTATTATTGGATTCCGAAACGGTATGGGATCGTTTTTAGCTGCAGGTGTGCTAGTTCCGTATAAAGTTAAAGACCAATCTTGCAACGTTGCTCGCCCTATGACGTGAAATCGGACAAAATGATATTGAAATACATTCTTTTTCAGCTACCGAGGAATATTAGAATTATTTTTGCTCAATGATAAGTAGCTACGCTTCTTGAATAAGCAATCTCCTAAGCTATCGTTTAAGCCTTTTGGGCCTTTAAAACTTTCAGACCGCCGACTTTTGTGACAAGCCATTCGTTATAAACATGGTCGTAAAAAGTTTGCGGATTACAGTCGAAGTTTTTGTTATTCATGATTCTTTAAAGTATTAAATTATGAATTTAAATAAATCCTGACCTATTCCGGAAAATACATATCTATTATCTCATACTTGAATCACAGTCGGTTTACACCAGAAGTGTACTTTTAGTAACTTAAAACAGATCAATGTTGAATGCCATAAATAATATCATAGAAGAAGAATCACCAAATGTTGTAATTTACGACACTGGCATTAGATTGAGATTAGTTCATATTCTTACCCATATATCTTCCTTCGTTGGTGACTTCTAGCTGCCAGACGCCCAGTGGTGACTCGCCCCACATGTGGACGGACATGAAAGGCCACGAGCTGAAGCCAGCGCGGGACGAGTCGTGCGGCCTGGCGGAAAATTAACTGTGTAATTACAGCCAGTTTGCGAGCGCTGCTAGTTAGCGCCTTGTGTCGACTTTAATAAACTGGACAACTAACAACACACTGTACATGATTAATCGTGTAAAGTCACTTAGCTCTGAATAGAGAAAATGCTCTCTACAAATTACTGCAAAATATGAAAAAGGGTATTTCTAAGTAAATCTATCTATAAGTATGAAACTATTGCCTCGGCGGCCATTAGAATAAGTTTCCTTAACCTTTTTCATCTAAGTGGTTATTGTGAGTCTTTGAAATCCATAAAAATATTAGAATTTGCAAAACAATTACACTAATACTGTTTCTTCATCTTCAATTATTAACATGTGTGAGAGCTGCTTAATTTTTATTGTATTTTATTTTTATATTGATCTGTTTAAAATTTTCCTGTCGAAGATAGGTCTCATCATTGTTTAGTTACCATGTAAGGGAAGTTTCGAGACAGCTTCAATACAAGTACTACTGTCACTTACTGGAGTTGCCTCAATGTATGTATGATCACAATGTTTGAGATGAAATAAATATTTTTGTATTTTGTGGTAAATGGTTTTGCCGAGGGCTCCAATGTTGCTTAAATTACCTATAAGAAGATTCGTCCCAGCACAGTTGAGCAAAATGCTGGGAGGATGACATTGAGATAGGATAACTTCTCACAGGACATGCAAAACTGCATAATGCAATTCAAAACTTTTTCTATCATCGTCGTCAACTAAGCTCGGGTCCAAAATAAAATCCGTCAAAGGAAAAATTAAACGTAAATTGTCATCACTAAAGTTTCAACTCTCATCATTTTATATAAGTAAAGCATTTATAAAGGAAACAAACTAACAAACTAACACATCTATATGAAATTGATCGATCAAATGAATAGACTGCGCATTTTGCTTTTGCGGTCACCTGTCACCTTGTTCTATGTCACGGGCTCACGGCACGTCATTCAACATTGTGTATGAAGTAGGTATGACAGAATACAGACGCGAGATGGTTGAAACAGTAGATGCACTTCGGACAACAATAAAATTAATATATATTCCTAGGTTGACCAAAATGTTATTGAGTATTTCTATGAAACTTTCAGTAGCATCTCGAAGTCTTGATTTGAGCCCAGATAATGGCAACAGGCTCGCCCATTATTACATGAGGCCTAAACATACCGGCGAAGTTTGGGTGTACATTAGTACACCCACACTTCCGCCTAACACTTCGGCAAATACAGGTGTAATGGTATTTTTATTGTTATTTTGTAAATTCAATTTTGATTAGTTACATCTATGGAACATGTTTTTAAAAAAACTTTATTAATCTAGATGTTAATGGCCTATGTAGATTAAATATTTTGAACTACCAATACCCAACACAACGGATTTGCAAATGGTGATACATGTTTCATATATATACTCGTACTAACATGATGACGTATAGCTTCAACATTCAATGGACGCAGTAAAGCTGCCAATGTGAGAACCATTGTGTACGGAGCCATTATACCTCAATTACCTCACGTCAGTGCTCTGATCTATATTATATAGGCACGACATCCATAGTTTATATACCGTGACATTTTAGACATATTACGAATGCAAGGGACTCGTCATATTTATAATTATGATCAATTTTCAGTAAACGACCAATCCTAAATTATTAAAAAATGTCAGCAGTTTCATAGAAAAGTGCTGTTCGACAAAATGAAATGTAGGGAATAGGTGTTTTTTTTCGCTATTTAAGTGTTGGTCACACAATAGAAATTGTTCAAAATAAACAAGCTTTTGTCTGTAAGACGACTATCTACAATGTCACGGTGTATGAATACAGTCGTGCGCCAATATGTACACACACAGTAAAATTCAACAACCATTTTCTCCGAAACTATCGATTACAATTAAGAGAATTGTGCTGACAGAACCACTTAACACATACTTTACTTATTTGTATAATATTTAGACATTTGAATGGAGTTTTAGTGAATGTGCAATAAGACTGCCTCATTAGTCTAGTGGTCCTAAGCACTACTGCTACGCTAGAGGTCTTGGGTTCGATCCCCAGGTCGAGAAAAGGTTTATTGGGATTTTCCATGAAATTCTCAGTAACAGCTCGGAGTCTGGATTTGTGCCCGGTTAATGGCAATAGGCTCGCCCCCTATTACATGGGACCTAAACATACCGACGAAATGTGGATGTACATTAGTACACCTCTGCCTAACCCTTCGAGGAATACAAGCGTGATGGCATGTATGTATGTACGTATAATAATAGTATATTGTGTACTTATATATTTTTGTTCGTGACTGTACTTGTTGCAACCTATGTTGTATGTATGTACATAGTCATACTTAATTTTCTATGAACAGCGTATCAGATATTTCCTTGTAATTAAGGAAGGCACTGTCTTCTGAGATACAGGTTCTACCTAGGAGGCTCAGCTCCTTTGTGTTATAATATATTATTTATTATTATTACCTTGGTGCCAGCAGAGTGACCTTGGTCCCAGCAGGTGAAGTGAGAGCGATGCGAAGGTCACCTCGCCTTGCAGCGGAAAGGGACACGCGTGCTTGCACGTGTTCGAGGTAGTTCACGCCTGGGCATGCTCCGACATCCAGCTGGAGAGGAATGGTCCATTAGACTGTTGCCATCAACTGTTTGTATTTAAGAAATAGTGCTAAATAAGAATTCAACACTCTAAATATGTTGGTTGCTGTTAACAAAAGTTCTGTTTTAAACTACTCACTATTCTAGCTATCTTCATAATAAATATCTTTACTGCTAAATTAAAATAACACCAGCTACATTTTATGTAATTTTATCGCAACCTTAGATCTACGAAGAGATTATCTGTCTTAATATTCGTGTGTATCAAAAATGGACTTCGAAAAATGAGGATTTACTAATCTCCAGTCCTGTCGAAAAAAATGACATATCCACATACGTCATGGATGTTTGCACAAAATTGATGATTCTTGTTTTATAAAGTAGTCTTTATTTAAATTTTAATTATAACAGAACTCCCGAAGATAATAATAATTACGGTACTATTTTTTGAATTCGTATTTATTTCTAAAAAGTAAATAAAAAAACTGGCCATATTTTCTACTTTAGAATTTGAAACAGACAGTACAGTACTGATTTTCTGTCTCTTGTCTCCGCGGGACTGAAATGAGTTTATGACGTGTAAAAAGATAAGCCAGTCAGCATATTGATGATCTGACTGACCGTGACAGTAATGTGGCAGATGCTACTTTAGAAGTAAGACATCAACACCCAAAGATGGGTTGCTGCTCACAAAAGTTCTGTTATAAACAATGTTATGATATTATGAAGCTACATAGAGTCATCATGATTTTGATTACCTACTAAGAACGAGATTTGTAATATAACAAACATTTTCTGTATTCATTAATTCGATGATTACAATTTTATTGCACTTTTTTACTTGCGAAATAAGCTCCATTCCAAGGCTCGGTTGCATTGCAGACGTCACTTTATTCGTGGGATGGGTTTAAATGCAATAAGCTGAGAACACATTTCATCCCATGCATATGTAGTGATGTATAAGCATACAGACATGCGACATGAGAATTTCGCTCAAGATACGTTTGGGAGTAAATTGTACGTACTCACTCTTTTTTTTTTTTTTTTTTTATATGGGATAACTCGGCAAACGAGCAGGCGAGCTACCTGATGGTAAGTAGTCATCGCCGCCCATGGACATCTGCAAAACCAAAGGAGTTGCAGATGCGTTGCCGAGCCTATTTAGGGAAAGGGAGGGGAAGGAGAAAATGAGAAGGAAGGGGATTGGGGGCGGAATTGGGCCTCCGGCCCTCTCGCTCACCGAACGAAGCGCAGTAACGAAACGCTACTACTCGGACGTCGGTCTTCTGCGAGAGTGTGGTACTTCCCCGGTCGAGCCGGCCCATTCATGCTGCGAACAGCGTGGCCCTACCACAACAAAAGTCTACCACCACACTCTAGTCGAGTCACTAGATATTTTTATACACATTCGTTGATTTACTGAATTTAATATGATAGTGGACTTGGTGTAATGAATGCATCGCACACATATGTGAATGGTTATGTATGGTAATGTGTGAACGCTTTTCTGACTCCATTTGCAATTTGCATAAGCTAGCGAACTCTAGTGATGTTAAAAAGCTTCGTAGTCCATAAAATTACGTCTTATTTCGCCAGTAATGCAATTGTTAATAATGGCTAATGCCCTGAACAGTGGGTAAAATTAAAGTGGGCAATTTAAAATAATTATTGCCAAAGTTCGGTGTCTTTAACGCGCTATTATGACCTTTTCGGATCATTTACTTCGAAATAGTTACAAGTTTTCAATTAAATTAAAATTTCTCGAGTATTTCGTGTTTTTAAGAAATGATCATTAAATTTAAGGAAAAGAAAATTGACTTCAAAATTTCATGATGTATTTTCGAACCCATAGTCAAACACCAACCATATTTCTATGGGAAAAATAAGTAAGTTACATTCTATAAAAATATAAATATCCCAATCGGCGACGATATCAAGTAAGTACCTACCTAAAATTCACACAAAATCCATTTTTTTGAAACCTAAACGGCAGTTAATTTCACTAATCTGGTTTTCTCGTTAGTTTAAACGTGTAATTTAACTGAGGCCTGTGACCCACATTACTTACCGCGGCTTTGGTGTCGGCCATTGTGTGAGGGACATCGCTCCATCGCTCCTAGTTTACTTCTAAAATTCCACCACAATGTGGACACAATGTGGGTGAATTTTGCTGTTCGCCGTATGAATAGGCCGGCTTGACCGGGGAACTACCACGCTCTCGCAGAAGACAGATGTTCGAGTAGTACCGTTTCGCTACTGGCTGCGCTTCGTTCGGTGAGCGAGAGGGCCGGAGGCTCAATCCCTCCCACAATCCCCTTCCTTCTCCTTTTCTCCTTCCCCCCTCTTTTCCCTAAATAGGCTCGGCAACGCTCTGCAACTCCTTTGGTTTTGCAGATATCCATGGGCGGCGATGACTACTTACCATCAGGTAGCTCGCCCGTTTATTTGCCGAGTTGTCCCATAAAAAAAACTGTCGACTTGTGTATCCTGCTTTTTTTTTATTACATGTAGAATACCTCATGGTCTTCCGACGCCTGAGGAAGGCGACGAGGCGTGTCGGACTCCACCCAGTATGGGTAACCTACCGACTAAAACCACAAGGGTGTTTCGCCTCACCACTTTTTGCTGGGGTCACGGGAGCGAGTTGTCATTCCTCCGCGACCCTAGTAAAGCCAGCATTGAGTTCACTAGGAGAGGCCTACGTCCAGCAGTTGACGAGTATAGGCTGACGATGATGATGGTGAAATTATGCTATAGAAATAATATCGGTAATTCAATGCAATTAACATACCCGCAGTGTAACAGATGACCTTGGTGGAACTGGTCGCTGTGGTCGCGGCGAGGCCAGCTCGCACCTCCGCTGCGCCGGCACTGTCCTCCAGGACTTGGCGAGGCGCACCATGCCAGTGGCGTCCAGCAGCCCGTAGCCGAAGGAATGCGACACATTACGACCGACGCCGTTGACCCGCCACTCACCGCCGACACTGAGGCGTTCGGGACGAGCGGTGCGCACCACTAGCGGGAAAGGGTTACAGGTCAATACATTTATCTGGCCAATGAGTTAATAAGAAAAAATCAATGTCACTAAGTGCACACATCTATCAAGCTAGAATAGACTGGCCTCGCATTGTAAAGGCTTTCCGTGCAATGTCAGACCAGTTACCGGATTTGTATAAATTGATGTGTAGCTGTGCATATAAGTCATCATCAAACCATTTTTGACCCTCTGCTGGGCACAGGTCCCCTCTGAGGCATTTTTTCATAAAAAAGGTTTGCCTACCTAGTTTTGCTAGCCTATGCTAACCTACTATGGATTGGCAGACGTCACATGCTATCTAGAAAATCTTTCAGGCATAGTAGGTTTCCTCGCGGTGTTTTCCTTCACCGCTTACCCAAAAACTCAAGAGTTACGTGCCTTAAATTTGAACTTTAGACGACTTAATGGTTCAATGGTCATATCACAAGACTATCACTGCTTTTAAGTATTGTCTGTAGTGAAATTAAAAATAAACTCAGTTATGTAAAACAGTTGCCCTATTCCAACTTCTTGTGGACATTCGAAAAGTTCTACCATCCAATAGGCTCTCCGAAACAAAAGTTTTTGTAATACACTTATACGACTGTTTGGGATAAAGAATTCCCTGTACAATTTCGATAAATGTCAGCATTGGGAATGGGGCGAAATCGGATAATCCGAATACACAAAGTATTAAACAAAAAATTTGTTCGTTCGACGAACTTTTAATAACCAGCTACATACCATAACGCCTGTATTCCCGTAAGGGTTAGCAAAGGTGTACTTATGTACACTCACAGTTCGCCCGTATGTTTAGGTCCCAACCTAATACCAAATCCAAATACCAAACTGCTCATAGAAAAATTCCATAAGTGGGTAATACGACTTGGACCTAGGAATCGAACTGAAGACCTCTACTGTAGTAGACAAGCTTGTGACTATGAAACAGTTGGCAGTTGGTATAGCGACATAGTACTCATACCACAACACTCGTACTAAATAACGTAGTCTGTGTTATTTTTTCATTATCATCAGGAGAAAATAATTCGGTTTCGTGAGTCTGTACGTGATTAAGATAGAAATATTATATACCATACTCGTATTCCATAGTTACATGTAAAAATAAACCGATGTAATTATACTCAAAGAATATTATATTCGACGAGAGTTTCGGTAGAAATTTGTGTTCTCACATTCAATAGAATTTTGCAATCCTTTTATACTTAAAGGTTAATCCAATAAAATTATTATGGTATTTATTACGAGATAAGAAAACCTTTTGATCTTTTATTTATTAACGATGTCGTATAATAAACGCGGATTGGCTATTTGACATGCTTCATTTAGAAACGGTCGACCAAAATAGCGCAAAATGCCGTAAAGAAAATTGCTACCTAAAGGATCGCGAGAATTATTGCCAAGGTGGGGTGGAAATCCGCACAGATCATTGGTTTTGCGTCGTCATACTTCGGATTGTATTATTTGTACTATAGCTTATTGGCATTGCATGGTTCAATAAAAATCAAACATAAAACGTGATTAATACGCTCATTGGTTGTTCTGCTTTATTGGCTACAATATGCAAAATCGGTAAGTTCAAAGCTGTAAGCCAATACTGGGGAATCAGAGTATAAAATCTTAACAAATTAATCCATGCTTAAAATATCTTACATATCTTCGAAACCTGTTGCCATCCTTGCATTTAAGAATACCAGGAATTCTTAATAGAAAGAATCTTGATATTATTTCAAAGTAGTAGTAGGTGTATGTTTATTTTATATAAAAAAGATGGGTGATAGCCCTGCAGTGATAGCCTAGTGATATGACTATTTGCCTCTGACTTTTGAAGTTTTAAGTATTAATAATAATTAATTATCTTCCATGGTAAAGGAAAAAAGCTTAAGAAACCTGCTTGCCTGAGAGATTTTCATGACGACGTGTGAAGTCTGCCAACCCGCAAAAGGCTACCGTGGTTTACTATAGCCTTATCCATATTAAATGGGTTCATGATAATGATAATTTAGCCTGCTACTAAGTTAGGACATTGATAGGCTAGCTAGATAAATAGATATAAAGAAATAAATAGACTAAATGAAAACAGTTAATAGATTTCTTTAAAACGCCACAATTGGCTAAGGCGTATCTTTGAAAAAAATATGCTGAACATGAACAACAACATACAATCCAGCTGTCATGGTAAAAATATATGCGTTGCTGCAAAAAAATTGGGCAACTTTTAGGATAGTCATTTGAAAAAGAACATAGTATGAGAAGAAAGTAAGAAGTCCAGGGTTGATTTGATCCTATATACAAGTTGAAAAATATTGTTATACATACCAATATGTTGCATGTCTCTCCAAGTGAGATCCCTGTTCGCTTGTAACGCTAAAGCGCAAATGCCGGCAGCAAGCGGCGCCGACGCAGATGTACCGGTGTGACCCGCTGTGCAAGAGTGGTGCAAGTCTGTTGTAACCACCTGGACAAAAATTAAAGATTTTTTTTAAAATTAAAGCATCAAAAGGTCTACGTGAATTCGTGACGTGACTTCTGCTATGAACCAGCTTCTTGCCAATGTGTATTTAGCTTAGTTGGTAACAGTTGACAGGATCTGTCACGGTCAATATAGTGAATCCTATGATTCCCACGGCCTGGACTATTGTCATCTATAGAGAAAGAGAACATAGCCTGCCTTTACCTGGGCCCGTATTATGAAGTTTTAAAAAACCATGCAAGTTCCAGGCAATTCAATTTACGGCCGTAAACTGTCTCGCTAAATTTCGTATTATGACACAAATATAACCGGCCGACTTTTGAATGGATTACTTGTCTATGGCTGGCGTGTAATTTTTGGCAGCGCCGTTCAAAAGCTTGATTATTGTTTTTATCGGTAAGTTACGGTTATTTTTTTAATATCCTTTGTATTAAAAATCCATAATAAATATAGTTCCTAACCACATTTACGTAAAACATAATATTTAAGAATAAAAATCGAATAATATTCCTTTAGCTAACCCATATTTACATTACTTTGACGTTTTATATTTCATCTTCATATATGTAGTGAGAAATTAAGTTTTCGAATGACACCCATAAATTTAAGGTAAATGTACCAGTAATGATATACAGACAAAATGGTGAGAAAAACGGCTTTTCATAGAAAAAATATTATTTTTATATATAATTTTTATTATCATATAATAATTTATTGATCTTTCATTTAACTTAAAAAAAAGTATAAAGTGTTATTGTAAATACTTATACATAACTTTCCAATACTCTTAAATTGTACGTTTTATTAATCGACAAATTTTTCATTCGCCCGAATAGCTGACAATGATTTTTTTTAATTAGGTTCCTAATAATTGACAGTAGGATTCCGTAATAACTTAAGGTAAAAACATACATAGATGTGAATAGTAAATACGAGTGTTCTCATAGGCTCATAGTTTCATAGATTACATTCGCAGAAGTCTCTACTATTATTATAAGTAGTCGTGGGGCCAATCAATGTATAGTTATTTTTATTATAATCAGTAAGGACAAAAATATCAATTTCTGGGATACTACCGATTACTGGTACATTTACCTTGGCTGATATGGCGGGAATTGAATACGTAGGTATGCAATTTCGTAATACATTTACATTATTTTAAAGTAAATTAATTATATTACTCATGGCGTAAGTATTTTTTAGATGTTTTGTGTGTTTGTTTTATGTATGTGAGTCATTTACTTTTCATTTCACGTTATTTAGTCCGGGAAGCGAAACTACTACAAATCGTTGGCGGCGAGTAACTTTAACACAATTGTGAGAGTTTTTTTAAGATCCCTACACCCCTACAGTGGAGACTGATGAAAACCACATTGAACGTTGAAAGGCACTTGCCGTATTTATTCAGATAAAAACACTGGATCATTAGCGAATCACTCCGTATCGTGATTCGTTCTTCAAGTCTTCACCACTCATTGTCCGCTACAATGCCCATGAGGAAATTGGTATCGATTTTAATAAAACCGCTACAATGATTCCTTGAATTCTCAAGGACAAGGTGCTGTGAAGAGTTGCAGGGAATGTTCTAAACTTAGAATGTGAATGTATTTCGCTCTCTAGACATTCAGACACTTCCAATTCGTCACTCATGATTAATATATTTACTTTAAATTCGCAATAAACCTTAAACAATTCAGTTTACGTATCAATAAAGCAGCTTAAACTGAATGATTTTATTTGTCAGTTCTTGACATTTGAAACGGAAAATTGAATGTCAAATAAGCGCTCGTAATACGACTATTGCCAGCCAGTCAGCAAAGTCGGGCAGAAGTCGGCTTGAAGTGTCACGTGGCCTCTGACTGGCTGGATATTGTGTTTATAATACGAATTTGCAAGGCAGTTCAATTCACGGCGTAAACTGCCTGGCAATAAGAGCTCATAATACGCCCCCTGGCCTGTTTTCGAAGCTTACTTTTTGGCACAAATAGATGTATTCGTCGACATAATGAAATTACCATCTACCTCGATAATTTGTTTGCGACTCTTAGTCATGACTTGGGTTTTGGACCTAATCATGGAAAGACTAGCCTTAAGGCTTGCCGTATTGAGCTATCGTAGTATAGTTGTCAGCTCTGCGGCAGTAGATGAAAACAGAACAATTTCGACGTCAAAGCGAAGGTTTGCGAGACTCCCATCGCCGATGTCAATGCCCAAGATGTATATATATGTAGGTACTATGTCCATATAATTTCTCTTCCTCAAAAACTGGTAACAAAATAAGGAAAACAGAAACACACAGAATTACGTACTCTACAAACGCTCACAATTCACAATCGTGTAATTTACATCTATATTTTTTATCAGCATCCTCGTTCACTACGAATCGAATTATCCCTTTTTCACTCTGGAAAAATACATCCTCATAAATAATAGCATAACAATACGAGGCAATGTGAGGTAAAGAGGAAAAATGAAATCCCGTACATATGTAGAGTATCATGGGCTGATTTCAAAATAAGAAGTACATGAACACGAATTTTCTTCCTGCTAGACGAAGCAGGCGGTATTGTGTTAACTTTCTTAAAAATTTATTCTATAATTGTTTAGAACATTATTCTTGACGATCTGTGAAGTATGTGTGCAAAATGTACAAGTAAAATGTCACTAAAAACACGTGGTTGGCTTAAAGCGCTTTATTATCTGGTTACAAAATGAGAATATTATGTAACCTCGCATTTAGGGGTTTTGATAAACATTTCTACTGAAAAAAGCACTATATTGATTGTAAATTTTCTTTATTGAGAAAGCGTGGCCTAACGTAAGGCCGTAAGGTAATGTTTACAACAAAAAAATCTGGATCCTGGCAAGGTTTACGTGCTTACATAGGAATACGTGCAGAACAATTTTTAGTAGGTAGTAGGAATATTTGATTAGTGTGTAAGAGTAAAAAAAGTAAGGAGTAAAAAAGCTGGAGTGTACCATCTATGATGGATAGTGTGTTTTGAGTCGTTTTTGAGTGTGTTTTGGACTCGCACCGAATAGAAACTTCATTTGTGCGGCTAGTTTTAATCCAATTATTTCTATTTAATAGCTGATAATTTGACATAGTTGCGCTTGTTGAGTTGATCTTCAATACATACAGTTAACAGTTATTTACACAGAGACCTTCCAACTTAGCCAAGTTATTCGTTGTTTCTATCTCAATATGAGTTTCTGGCGAATCGGTTGAATGATCTAACGGCTACTTTTCGAACCCAATAGTTTATCTGCTCGTAACAATTTCGTTTGACCCAAAAGTTTATACAACTTTGATTGAGGAGACCCTTTGTATTATACGAATGTAGGACAAAAGTTTTTAGACCATCCTACACGTGGAACTAACAAGACGAACCTTATAATTTATATTCAAATGACTTAATTTTATTTACCCCACATCCTACGCTTAAAAGGGCAAAGGATGTAGGTATTTTCTGTAAAGCCTTGTAGGTATGGACTACTCTCAGGGTAAGTGGGATCGAGGGCTCGAATAGGTAAAAAGGTAGGACCCTCAGTAAAAAGATAATAATAGCAAGTTTCTTTTCGAAATCCGAGGGAGTGAATGAATACATTTCGTGTTTGTATTTGTGTTCATAAAATATATTGTAACACCGAAAGCGCTGTGAGGTATCTTTGTATTTCTTTTCTGGTATAGCAGTATTTTCAACCACCACGAATATTTCAGTATTTTGTTACTCGCAGAAATGAAGTATTGCATGTTTCGTTACAAGTATTATTTTAATAAACCTGCTAACCATGCCATCCTATAAACCTTTTTGGTTGCCTTTACTGTTCTTTATTTTATCTTTTTAAGCCAGATGTGGTGTTATTTGAATTAAAGCTTTTAATTCAAGACACGAATCAAAGAAAACAACGTACATTTACACTGAGTTACAGTCAAAATAAAGTTGTATAATAAAAACATGCTGAAAATAGAAACGCGTGTCATTGATCTTGGACATCCCAAGTTAGATGTCCGTCATAATAGACATCAAACGAAATGTTCATTACAACTCCAACTTTATTTAGGTCTTATTTGCCAGGAATTAAATCTCGCGAGTCGCGGGGCAACTGCTATTTCAGATCCATATTTAATGTTATACAGCACTAACTTGACGTATCTGGCTTGGGGGAGTCGCAACTAATTGACAACCGTTTAAATACATCCTGGGACTCTTCAAGTCACTAGTGAATAGGTTAATTATAGGCAAGCGCGCTGCCTCACAGTTTACATGTCTCAGATAAATAGTCAATATTACATTGGGATAACAATAAAAACAGACTATATCGGCAAGTTAGTATGTATTACTAGTAATTTGACTGGTCTGGGTATATTAATATATGAAAATGTGTGTTTGTCAACATAGCATTGTATATCATCATGTTGTGTATCATCCTCAGATCGGAATATCTTTATCTAGATTTCTATGTAGGTTCTGGCAATTTCTTTTTTCTTTTATATAACATTTTAAAAGTTTTATAATGTAAACATTATCATAGCACAGAAAATATTTCTATAATATGACAATGTAAAATGTCACGGAAAAGATTTGGAAACATCATAACATTCTTCCTTAATAACCAATCCGTCTTTTCTAAGTGAGATAAATAATCCAATTTGATCCAGCTATTATAAAGAGGACCTAGTAGGCGGTTTGCAAAGACAAATTGGTGAACAACATCATTTGTCATACTCAGTACTGTCTAGCGACTTTGACAACATAGATTACTAAAATCAGGACAGTATTTTCAGTTAACAAAGTTAAATTGTTTTTGAGGGATATTTGACTTAATTTTTTCTAATAAGGATCGATCCTTATTATGCCAATGGATACAAACCAATATTCATTTCGATAAGCTTATAAATAGATTCTTTTATTGTATCACTTACATTATTTTTAACGCATCCTTTTCTAGATATAAATGTGAAAGAAATATTGGCCCTAAAATTTTAATCCACTTTCACTAAACTCTAGCAATGTGGGTCGCACATTACCTACCTATATTCTTGTTAACCACTTGCACTAAGCTAAATGCTTAGCTAAATATTATGAGATTACGAGTGGGTACACATCGGTAGTGGGTTTCGAACCGGCAACCAAATGATTGCAAGTCCGATTCTCTAGCCATTAGGCTACCGCCCGCCTAGTGGCATTGTCTTTTAAAGACAATAAAAAAAAAACGTTTTTGATTTACCTACAGTCAAGAAAGAAATGGTCACTTACCTGTTTCTCATTAATAGCACCGCTGCTGTAAGTAGCTGCTAGGGTTGAGCTGCACATTTCCGAGTACCAAGGAACTTCCCCACGCTCTGTCGCCGAGGATATAGATAGCGTCCATATGGAGTTAGTGTAGCCATCGCAGTTACAGTTATCGTGCTCTCTCCCGCCATTTCCTGAAGCCCACACGAAAATGGAACCCTTGCCGTTACGACCCTGTTGAGGAAATAGACGCATTAGTGATTGTCAGACGACGCAGTTTTTCTTGAAGATTATGTCATAGAAGTACGAAAACGAATGACGCTTCGGCGCTTCTCATCTTAATCTTAAAGTTCTCAACGAAAAGCGCCGAAGCGTCGTTCGTTTAAATCTTGAAGTTCTTAATTTATGGTCTCAAAACAAAAACCTATCAAATTCTGCAGAGAGATCAGATATAATACAACTCTAATTTTAGTTTCTTATTGCGCTTTTTAATTAAAATAAAACCCCCTAGTGAAGACTGGTACCCACTCTACAGTGCCTAAAATGTAGATTCCTACCGTGGATCATAAAATAGACTTAGAATAGTTTATTAAACCGATACCTATGACAAAATGCCATAAATTCAACATATTTTTATTTCAAGTTGTTGACAAAACATAACGTACCTACTATTTTTATGTAGGTATACTATTGGATGTGCTGTGTAAGGAAAACAACGGTTTGATCAGTCACCTCCGTCATAGCTAGAACTAACAAGGTTCGTATTCTGATAATCGCTTTATAAAGGAAAAGTGTGTTATAAGCTCGAGTTAGTTAAGAAATATGGGCTTTTGATAATCGTAACTAATGTCTGGCTTTTGATAGAATATATCAATTTAATGGCAGTTCATGTTCAACATAATAGATGGCGCTACGTGCTGCTGCCGGCAAGGCATTACTCTCAGCTTCAGGTTTTAGACAATCATGATAGATATTCAACTGACTATTATATCAAGCCATGAGCCTGTGTTTATAAGAAGGACTCTGGTAAAACAAGAATTTATTAAAGTTAAAAAAAGGTCATATTACAAAACTGACTTAAGATTCATTGATATTTTTTGTATGGGATAACTCGGCAAACGAGCAGGCGAGCCACCTGATGGTAAGTAGTCATCCCCACCCATGGACATCTGCAAAACTAAAGGAGTTCAGATGCGTTGCCGAGACTATTCACGGTAAAGGCAGGGGAAAGAGAAGGAGGGATGAATCGGGTATCCAGCGCTCCATAATATTATGATTTAACTAACTATCTCGCCTGTATTCCCCGAAGGGTTAGGCAGAGGTGTACTTAATGTACACTCACAGTTCGCCAGTATGTTTGGGTCCCGTGTAATAGGGGGCGAGTATATTGCCGTTCACCGGGCACAAATCCAGACTCCGAGCTGCTACTGAGAATATCATAGAAAAACTCAATAACACTTTGCTCGACTTGGGGATCGAAACCAAGACCTCTAGCGTAGCAGTCGCGATTGAGACCACTAGACCAACGGGGCAGTCATGATATAACTAGTTATATAAAATACAATACCTAAAGAAATGCTTAACACTGTCCCAGTAGGTAAAATAAGGTGTGGCTGAAAAATATGTAACTCCTGATAAGAATTTCAATTTGTGTACTGAGAAAAATATACAAATATTTGTTTACCGAGGTACTTACAATTAGGATTACAATTCCTAGTGTTATTTTGAAAGTTCGTTAATGTACGAGTACCTATTATGACGATTAAATTTATTTAGGCTCTAATAATATTCATTAAAAAAAGACTAAAAAAGGTCGCCAAATCTACAAAACGAATGGGTTTACCTTTATTTATGGGTATACCTTTTTTTAGAGTGGGCTCATTATGGCGTTCCGATTTATTCCACTTTACTGCTTCGTTTCAAATCCACGAAAATAGAGCTCTCGTTATGAATTCTATCCATCCGCATTTGAGATAAAACAAAATGTTATTGTTTGAAGCAAAAGCATGTATACCTACGGGAAAATCTACGGCCATTTTCATATAACATCCCCATGGGGCATCCGCTTCAAACGAACTATTTTTTCCATACAATATCCCAACTATTGGGTGCGAAATAAATCATAGAACAATTTTTGATTCCAATCACTAGGCTCGTATTTATCTGAACACGAATGAATGATTGGTTTGACGTACTGCGGCAAACATTTTTTTTTAAAGTATATACTGTGATGCGGGCTTGCGGCTACATGCTGATTAAGCAATAGGTCTAGAAGGATAAGGTCTTAAGTCACCTCTTACACATTTTGCTTCAAAAAAACATTAAACTGTCGGATATAGTTATGACTTATTAATATGTCATACGAACATTTATTATAATTCTTTAGTGTGTAGTTTTGTTGCCAGAAGAGTGGACGGTAATATTCCGAAAGATAATTGGAATTACGTCATAGGAGTTACGGTCAAAATGTCGAGATTTATTAAATACGAAATACTCGATGCTAACCCGAGACGGCTCGCTAACGGTTAATTAACAGCTGTATAGTTTGATTGGCAGCTAAACAGTCGTTGACGTCGGTCGCTAGTACATCCCGCGATCCTGAGCAATTGGACGTAATTCGTTCGATCAATACTCACTGTTCAGGTATTAAATGAGAATAATATTGGATTCGTGGTTGACTGCCTCATTAGACTAGTGGTCCCAAGCGCGATTGCTACCCTGGGTTCGATTCTCAGGTCGAGCAAAGTGTTATTGAGTTTTCTAGGAAATTCTCATTAGCAACTCATTTGTGCCCGGCTAATGGCAATAGGCTCGCCCCCTATTACATGGGACCTAAACATATCGGCTAAGTGTGGTTATATATTAGTATTACTTTAGTACACCTCTGCCAAAGCCTTCGGGATATACAGACGTGATGGTATGTTATGTCGTGGTTGAATTTATATCTACATACACGTATGTATGAGATGACGTATAAATATGGACGAAAAGAATCAATACTTATGCAAGATTCGTAGCAAGTGGTGTCCTGAAGTTTCTGCTAAATTCTTTTTGCATATTTTGATAGCCCAATTCTAGAGGATGGCTATAGGCTTTTTAACATCATGCAACGATCCTTAGTAGCGGGGCAAAGCGAGTGAAACTGCGGGGCTCAGCTAGTCTCTTGGTAATTCTCACATCTACTTTGATCTTTACTTTCATTTCTACTGATTGAATGGTCTTTAGTACCTAAGTTGCCGATATTAAAAAAAACTTTTCCCAATTCGATAGTAAATAATTCAGATAAAAAAGCGTCCCATTCACTACGATATTGCGTACTAAAGAGCTTTAATAAACACACAAAAAACTTTCTACGCAGGTGTATTAGGCGGAAAGTCTTTTTTTCTCGACTACATTACCCGTTCTATTTAAATTTGAAAGAACCACAAGGGTACGTAAAACCGTGAGCCAGCTAAACTTTCTAGTGTTGTATAAATAGGGACCTTCAATCGCTATTTGGAGTTGAAAAAGGGAAAACAACATTATGTAAATGTTACGCTTCGTGAACACTTGACCATATAGTGTGGGAAATAGAGGGAGAGAGAAAATAATTGCATCATTACAGAAATTGCTTTAGCAGTGTCGCACTGCTAGTCCGGTACCCTTCACTAACTTAGTTACAAAATCGACGCGTAACACAAAAGAAGTGAAAAGAAACCCTGTGTCCGACCAAATAAGCGTCAATGTCACTTGAGCGGTACAAGTGAAAAATTAAAGTTGTGAATTTCATGTAGCTAGTGCTGTGACTTTTCATTAAATCTACAAGTACATAGCATTAAAATAGGTACAGTTGAAGAGAAAATTATGTAGCTATGTGTATTTCCGTACTAAATCATATAAGACACGTAGTCTTATATGATTTAGTACGGAATAAATAACAGGTATTTTGGTGGAAGGAGCGCTTCATTGTATATCAAGAACGACAGTTGTAGCATCTGTGTTTATGTTCACGTCAAGTAAACTATTGAAAATGCAGCAGAATCTGGAATGCATCGTCCGCCTGATTTGAAATAGATTTCGCAAAAGTTTATATTTTGAACTAGGGAACCTACATAGACTACTTACTTCATCGGTGAAGTATTATTTAGTATATTGGATACCTGGATATTATGTCTTATCTTAGGTAATGGCGTTAGGCGTATCAACTATTACACAGTACACATGGGTACAAATCAAGGTATACTAAACCAGTTTAGGCTGACCTCCCAATGTAAAGGTTTTGCGCACAATACAAGGCCGGTAGGTATAGACCTATGGTTTTGTATAGCTTGATGTGTAGCTGTGCATACCTCACAGGTATAATTGTGAATGCAGCATACATAGAAATATGATATGTATATATATCTGTGGCAACATACCTCCACAAAAAAAATATTCATAAAAATCTTAAATATTCATAAAGACCTTATTCATGCAAAATAATGTAAACAAAGTAACAAAAATATTTAACAGTAGGGTTTGTGAAATCAACATTTGAAAAAAAAAATATAATTTAATAGTTCAACCCTAAATATTTATGCTACATACTGTAAATGACACTGTATTATTGTAGACTAACTGATAGTAAATATTGTTTTAATGCATATGTACGTATTAATTGAAATATTAATTAATGGGTCTTGTGATTCCAAATAATGAAGAGCAACGTTGTTCAATTAATACAATTACGACTAGACAGAATTCTTAGATATTATATGCAGATTTAAAGAATAAATTCATAATAAAATGAAAAGACAATATATAGTTTGTTTTTTTAGATGAAGCTAAAATTTCAAAAGATTCTGCTAAATCAAGCAGAGTCTTGTGTTCAATTCCAAAATCCAATTATCTACAAAATAGCTTGTAACACAGATTAACTTGTAGTTCAGAGATATTAAATAGAAAAAACTCTACCAATTTTGTATGTTTCATCCTCAGACTAGTAAAATAGGCAGACGTAGCCCGTAGAACACGAGAGTGAAGCCACCAAAGCAAATACAAAATCAAAAGCGAATACAAACTCACGTCAGTACTTAGCTGCGCGTCGTACTGCTTGTACGTCTCAAATGAGTTACCATTTTATTTCAAAACATGCCGTCTTGTGTTTTTAAACTTTGTAAAAGTTGTTCCCAAAAACAAAGAAAAAAAGATGGAATATCTTTCCACAGGTAAATATTGTTTAGATTATTGTTTTGGTATTTATTTTCCCTCTAATATTTCTCGGCTCACTTGGAACACAGAACCTCGACAGTAATTGGTCTGGGTTGCCAGTTTACATCGAAATAGGTCTACTTGAATTTGGGTAATGTACGTTGTGTGTAAAAAGATCGATTCATTTCTTTAAATGTACCTATATGTAACCGTTCAGAGTTGGGCACAATGTAATCAGTTTAATGATTTACGATTACGATATTTTTTTATCATCAATTATTCTTACAGATTAACAAAAGTAATCATAATCAGTGATTTATGATTATTAGTTTGTATTATTACATAATACCTATTACATAATAATGATAAATTTTTCCGATTGATAATGGATGCATGATTGATTGCATGTATTATATTTTTTTTATTTTAAATCCATGATGGTGGACATTATTTGATATTGGATTGCATGTATTATATTTTTTTTATTTGAAATCCATGATGGTGGACATTATTTGATATTGGATTGCATGTATTATAATTTTTTATTTGAAATCCATGATGGTGGAAATTATTTATATGTAAATAAATGAATGTGGGTGTCATTTCGGAGGTTTTCCTGAGTGCTGATTACAAAAATGACATTAGTTTGGAAATCCAAGATGGCGGATATATATTTCTCTAAATAAATTCATAAGGGTCATATGGGTATCAATTTCAAGGTATTTTAGGGAGCTGATTATGAAAATAGCATTAATTTTGAAATCCAAGATGGTGGATATTATTTTTCTAAATAGTATGGGTGTCCATCGCAAGGTTCTCATGGTGCTAATATAGAATATGAAATTAATTTCGTAATCCAAGGCGGCGTAGGTACATTTTAATCGAAAAATATTTGATGGTACGATTGCACTATATAGCGAAATTAGAAACGAATGCTCGATGTTCAGACGCTAAACGGCAATACTATAAGAAATTGGTGCAGAACAAAGTCTGCTAAGATGTTATGTGTGTAAAATTATTGTAATAAATATGTTGGATTTTTTTATGTTTTTCCATGATAATATACCTAAATATGGTAAGTGTAAGTAATTATGCATATTTATTTATTTATTATATAGTACGCACGGCTAAACACCAAGCTATATAAATCCACAGTGCGAGGCCCGCCTATACTGTATTTGTATAGCTTAATGTGTAGCCGTGTGTACAGCATACATATTTATACAATATTTGAATATATATCACAGAGTACTACAACATCATGTATGACACTTACGTACATAGCATTGAGCAGCAAAATGAAGTAGTTTAACATTGTATAATAGACTAATATTTATATTTTGTATTATTATTTTATAATTTCCTAAGTTAAATACTCGTAAGTATTTAACTTTATTCCACCGTAATTTATTTAATAATAATGATTCCGTTTAAATTATATTTAAGTACCTATAAAGTAAAAGCACATTTCCAATTCTAAACATTAATAGGTACAATAATTGAGAACAATAGAAAAAAATGTGGGAGTTTTTCCCAATATCTGGCAACTTTACTCACACATAGATGCACGTGTCCCTACAATGCCGCTCCGAGCTGTCACGCACACATAAATATTATGTGACTTCACATCGTTTGTTGCGCATACTCTATCTGTCTTAATCTGTGGTTTCATCTTAGATTTCCATTTTTGGATGAAAATTCCCTTTCAGGGACTACGTTTTTATTTGATAATTAAAAAAAATTGGGCTCCAAGAAAATCACTAAGCAGGACTCAAAACTCATAATTTTATAATGAAAGTTTATTTATATGAAAGGAGGTAAGAGCTAAGAATTAAATTTAAGTGTCAATTGCAGCCACAATGTACTCATCATCATCATCATCAACCCATTACATTGTCCCACTGCTGGGCTCGGGTTGCCTCTCAATACGAGAGGGATTAGGCTATAGTCCGCCACGCTAGCCTACTGCGGGTTGGCAGACTTCACATGCCGTCAAGAAAATCTCTCAGGCATGCAGGTTTCCTCACGATGTTTTCCTTCACCGTTTAAGCGCGTGATAATTAATTATTAATACGCACATGACTTCGAAAAGTTAGAGGTGCGTGCCTTGGATTCGAACTCGAGAATGTACTAATAGTTCTTGTACCTTTTTAATGGTCATCGTCTTTTCGATGGTCCAATACTAAGCACGCGTGCGGTCTTTGAATCTGACACGCTCACGTGGCTTTGATGTGAGCACGTTTTGTGTTGACACGGGTCCGACTATACCAGATGTAACTATAGTTAGCAGCTTACGATCTCTGACTAACTAACTGGAGTTAACGAAGTGCGCTCGGGCGCAAATGTTTAGGAAATGGAATATCGTGGAAGGTGTTCTGTTGTTTGTTAATATTCTATAAACCTTATGTTGTATAATGCAAGTCAAGATAATTATTATGATGCTACTCTAAGACATCTTGCCATGAAAAATATTGCGGATTACATACCCTTACCCTATGTTCGGGGTTGTGGGGAACGTGACCCTAATGATCCACGTCATTAGGGTAATGATAGGTACATAGTACCAAAGAACTAAACATACAGGACATGTATCAAATAGCATGGTCCTCTGACAAAAGCAAAACTCAATTTACTAAAAGAACAACCTATATCGTTTTTTTTATGTAGGTACAATCGCTAGCAGGTCAAGGTATAAAAAACTGTCATATTTTTCCAAATGATTTTAAACCTTAAATAGTTGATGATAAAGTTCAAAATCTTGATGGGCTGGCCACCGTACCTACCAATCCTAGAATAATTTTAAATCAATGTAATTAAGCAAGCCTTTGTTATTATTTGCAAGTCATACCTAGATATTTTTAGTAAATTGCTATTAAGATACTTCTGGAGCACAGTTGCTATAGGTAAAAATATTGCATTATTCGGTCTAACCGTCTTACAGTATCTTCTTACCTTAGTGACACCTTCAATGAACGCCCTCGTAGCCAGTTCTCCAGGTCCATCTACAGTCTTCCCGTCATCATCGGGCCCCCACGACGCGCTGTATATGTCCACGTGCTGAGGATTCAAGCTCAAGGAGCGAGCTTCCACCGCATCTGTGACGTCACCGTCCAACATACGCACTCCTGGGAAAGAAACATTGATTTTAGTAAAGACAGAAAAGAATATCAAGCTATACAAATCCGTGTGCCATCACGCGGTAGGCTAGCGTGGTGGACTGTAGCCTAATACCAGCAGTGGGACGATGTTTTTTGGGTTGATAATGAATTACCTACTAATAAATACATATCCAGTTTATGCTGGCCTCGCATTGTACCGAAATCCTGTAATATAGGAGGTCAGCCTCTACGGATTTGTATAGCTGGAAGTGTTACCGTATGCATGCGTAATGTCGAAAAAAAATATCATAGAAATTGATAATAACGTAACATAGTACATACCATGATGATGATGATGATGATGATGATGATGATATTTTTAAGGCTTATGAGAATCAGCAAAAATAAAATTATAAGTATTTCTCTGTAAATTATGTAAGTATAAAATATGCGTTCTTTTTCAAATAAACGTCACTTAAGTTAACGTGACGTTAAGTACGTATACATATGTATATATTTTGTTATTGGCTTTTTGTTAACTATAATTGGAATTGCACTAGTTTCTGCACATTCAAAATATATTTGCATATAAATTCAAATACATAAAACAGAGAACCGTAAAACAAAGCCAAACCTTTTTTTATTCTGGTTTTGCGCGCCGTATTGGTGAACTACGAGTCAGATTTTAATGGCTGGTTAAATCAGAAACATAAAAAGTTCGGCTATGTATAGTTTTTATTTGTGTGTTCGTATTTTTATACTACGCACTCAACCATGTAACACTAATATCTCGGTCTTCACTCTATCTTCGGTCGAAAATACTGACCGCAATAATTTTCTGCACTACTCTTTATAATACCTACCTACACACACACACAAATCACACATTCCTCCGTGCGCGCAATATGCTTAAAGAGGGTATTTGTTTATATGTATTCACGTATTAGTATCTAGATATAATATACTTATTATAAACACATATAAGATAACTTTGAAATTATTGACTCAATTTTCAATATTTTTTTCACCGTTAATACCTACATTATTTCCAATTATCATATGCTTTTATTATACCAAAGAGGCTAGTATTCTATAAGAGGTCACTCCAGATTTCTATATTATATCAGGAGGTCAGTGCCGTCTAAGTACAAAAACGTAATTAGCATAAAAAGTGAAAACCCCCACTAATGATTTAATGTTGAGCCCAACAAAAACATGTTTTGTTATCCCGTATGTTACTGTAATTCGTGCTAATTTAGAGACCCGTGGATGTCAGCCTGTATAATTTATTATTCAGCTCATCCCAAGGACCGCTTGAAATATTCATACGTAAAATTCCTAATCCCGTAAAACAATACCATCTTGACACTTCCTTGGTAATAAATTATATTAGGAACAAAATCTTATCATTTTATTTAGCCTACGTTCATGTCAGATACCCATATAAACTGTTTTATAACCTTACTAGCTTCCCGCCCACGGCTTCGCCCGCGTAGTTTCTCGCCTTTTCTATTCTAAAATATGTATGTATTATACATATAAACCTTCCTCTTGAATCACTCTATCTATTAAAAAAAACCGCATCAAAATCCGTTGCGTAGTTTCAAAGATTTAAGCATACAAAGGGACATAGGGGCAGAGAAAGCGACTTTGTTTTATACTATGTAGTGATAAACGCTCGGTGTATCATATCATAAGATAGCACACGTCTTTGAAATTCACAGAATTGCTTCGAGCTGTCTTTGATCGCAAGTATAACATAATAATACCAACTGCGACTATTTTAAGGTGGATAAATTGATGTACATTGTGATGTTGAACTAGATACTCTCATTTTGTAGGAAATTCCTGCGTGCAATGCCATACCTTACCAAGTTTGTGGCGGCATAGTTCCTCAAATCTCGTGATTATTCAGTAAATGATAAATTGGTTTGATATTTAATTTATTTATTTATTTACTTTAAACTTAATTAGAACGGCCGCAGGCCACTTACACTAACTAAGAGATAATTAAAGACACAACTAGGACACCGACTTCTCGCAGTACTCCAGACATACAGATAGAATTGTCTTCCATCCGTCCACAAACAAATCACAGTCCGGATTTACTTCCAGGAGAGCGTTGAGTGCCATAAGTACACGCGGAATGGGCGAGTTAGCACGTGCTACGGTGCGACTAGCTGGTGGGGCAAACAGCCTGTGCTTCCTGCTGCGACGGTAGTTATCAGGCACGAATAGACGGCATATTTTTCCGTGGAGTTCTGGCGCCTGAGTTTTATTAAAAAGAATTTTACACATTGTTCTGATCTGTTAATAGGATAGCTAGCTGTAGGGAGCCCATATACACGCGCTAATCTCATCGGTAATATTCCTATACCCTTTCTAGACAAAGACGAATACACCTACAAAAAAAAAACAATTCGCCTTTGTAGGTACATTGTTTATTTTGTAATTATTTTAATATTATATGTTTTCTGAGTAAAATAAAGAATAAAGAACCAAATTTTATCGAAATCAGGTCAATGGTTTAAACGTGAAAAACTCTTTTCCTATTTGTAATATTATTAGGTACCTACCATGTATATTTAACTACTGCGTATTGCAAGGTACGGTCGCCAGCGCATCAGGTTACCACAAAATGTCAAATTTTCTCAGTCAATTTTTAACTTAATAATCAAGACTATAAGGTTTAAAATCATTTTGAGTAATTTGACAGTTTTGTATAACCTGATGTGCTTGAGGCTGTACAAGTTAAATATTGTTCGTAAGCAAGTTACACAAACGAGTACCTACGCGTCGTGGTGGCACGTTGACATGTTAATAACTTAACATCCTGCACGCGTTCTGATATCGCTTCACTTCAGAAAAGTTTGTTTATTCTTATTTGCACAAACGTTTCGCTAATACATATTTCGAAGAACAACTTTTCAACTTTAGGTACATAGGTAATTTATTTTTTCAGTATGCATATTTATGAAGATGTTGCATTGCCTTTAAAATTACGTACCTACCTCCTGTATTTTTACTTACTAGTGACTGTGGTCCCAACCGCGAAAGCTAATGTAGAGGTCCTGGGTTCGATTCCCGGGTCGAGCAAAGTGTTACTAGGTTTTTCTATGAAATGCTCAGTACCAGCTCATAGTTTGGGTTGCTCGGTTGATGGCAATAGGCTTGCCCCCTATTACATAGGACCTAAACATACCGGCGAACTGTGAGTGTACATTAGTACACCTCTGCCCAGCCCCTCGGCAAATACAATACCTATTGTTACAATTTTACAAGATTTTGCAACAAAGATTTCTTTTCATCATCATCATCATCATATCAGCCAAAAGAGATCCACTGCTGAACAAAGGCCTCCCCCATAGACTTCCACATCGACCAGTCATATGTCGCCTGCATTCAACGGCTCCCAGCGACCTTTACCTGATCACCTGTCCACCTTGTACAACTCTGCCAAGTGTTGACTTCAGGATATGAAGAAAGAATCTTACCTCCAACACTAGCTCCATAGGCGACCCCCACAGCACATAGTGAGTTGTTGGCAGTGGCAGCGACTTCACCTGCACACCTCGTCCCGTGGCGGTTGGAGTCGATCATGTCGTACCGCGGCTGAGGATCCGAGTCATGGGAATTCACGTCGTATGACGCCATTGGATCCTGTGAAAGAGATGATTGTGTTAGTGAGGTAACAAAGTCTGCAACAATATAGTTCTCTGTTGCAAATTCATTGATCCTGATGAGGAGTAATATTTTTTTAGATATAAATTGAAAGCGAATGGGCTCAAGAGTAGTAGGTAAGTAATTCTACTTAATAGATTACTTAATAGTAAACAAAGTGGCTATATGCTGTTTATATTTCTTAGGATTATTACATTTCAAGCTATACTTTTAAGGAATACAAAGGAACATGATTAGAAAGGGAGACTGGCTAATTTTCTGTATTATCTGTTCTAGTATGTATTCCCAAATGCTTGTCATTTGTATTTCCAAATGAATGTATTTTTAAATATTTAAAATAATTGAGATTCGTTTATAGGCTTTGTTCCACTTGTCTCCATATCCATTAGCGGGTTATAAACAAACACATTCAACTCTCGGATTACACCTAATTCTAAATTCAGCAATAACATTTGCATAATCCCCTAACATCGCGTACAAAACATTTGTAAACACACCGGCTCATTAAGTAGTTGATCCGCTTCCTGTCTTCAGCTATACTTAGCTCAGGTTTATCTGTAATTATGTAGGAAAACAATGAGCGATGTGTTTCGGGAGTCGGTACGAATCCTCGCACGAGACGCGGCCCTTACGCTCGTCGCACATAAATCGCCCCGGCACAACCGCGACCCAATTACCCATTTTTCCGAACGCCAACAGTGAAATTAAAGCCGCACGGGCGAGATGAATCGTGTAATTTGAAACTCCGAAGCTTTTGTTCACAGCACAGATGTCACTCTACGCCCTTTTATCGCGAAAGCGTGGATCCCTCGCGTAATACCCGCTCCCGTTCTGATTTCATTGGTGTTTTTCAAACGTGTCCCCGTTACGTACGTGGAACTGCGTCTCTTATTTCCAAATGAAAATTTGAGAGCAATGACAAAGGAAAGCGAGACCAACGTACTGATTCCAACGTCATAAGATTACAATGAGAAAAATTCAAAGAAATTCATTGAATGTGCTCTACGTGCAGACGTAATCTTACGATTGTTGGTATACAATGAAAACCAATCAATTTCCTACAAGTTTGTGTTAAAGAAGCGAGAACAATGAGTGAATACTTACGTAATTAGCGACTAGATCTGGATGATCAGTCTCCAGGCCGTCATCGAGGATGGTGACCACTACGCCGCGGCCCGTGATGCCTTCCCGCCACGCTGGTATCACATTCATGTCTAAACCACCTCCTCGATTCTAAATATCACAGAAAAAATAATAATATCAACACGAAATTATCTCTGCAAATTAAGAAACTAAAAAAAAAAAACCTAAACTTATCTAAACCATTAAATATTACTGTTCAGAAGATAAACGCCTGATTAAAAATTAGTAGCAGCCCTACACAGCCGTACTAAAGAAGTGTCAATGAAAACCCTAAGGATCTATCGTAGTTACTGTCAGTAGTCGCAAACGTCATTTTCGTTCCAAAGACTCGTTTCGCCACCTCATATAATCATAATAATAAGTAAGTATAACAGTAAAAAAAGTAATAAAATAAAAAGCAATGACCCACTTAATCTTTGTCCGTTGTAGGTATAATCCCATAATATATCGCAAAATGAAATGTACGGGCAAAACCAATTACTCAACTTCCATCAGCGAAGATTTTTAATTTGGAAAATTGTTACTAAAACAAATTCATGAAA
The DNA here is from genome assembly GCA_958496365.1 of Subacronicta megacephala. Classification (NCBI taxonomy): domain Eukaryota; kingdom Metazoa; phylum Arthropoda; class Insecta; order Lepidoptera; family Noctuidae; genus Subacronicta; species Subacronicta megacephala. The sequence continues at coordinate 8,947,828 of OY292531.1, read as the reverse complement.
ATGTATTTTGCAACTGTGGCAGAAATGAATGAAAATGAAATTTTAGCCACAACACAGACACGGCCGTTGGAAATTTGTTATTGACGGACCGTTTCACAGATAGATACGTTATACAAAATTGGTTTTTATATCAACTATTTCCGATCGCTGGTATAACATAATAATCAAACAAAAGCTGACTGCAAATTTTAAATTGAAATGATTTTTGAGGGTTGATTGAGCAATATGTATTTGTTGATGTCTATTGGCTTATTTACTTAATATAAATCATATTTGCAATTATGCTCGTTTGGCATATCGATTGTTAATTATATATAACTGTTCTACATAACTAGCTGTACTTCACCACGCGTACTTTTGGTCAGAAAGTATATACAACTCGCGCTTACTCGAATGCGTCATTTACATTTTTGTTTATATAAATAACTAGAAAGTTGAACGCAGTTTAGTCCGCTAAGGATACCGGTTATCCCGCTGGAAATTAAAGTCTATGATTGCGTATGTTAATCGGGAATAAAGTAGCTTTCTAATGGTGAAAGAATTATTAAAATCGATTTATTTATTTATACTTAAGTACAGAACTGAACAAGGCGATCTTAATGCCTTAGGTAAACAAATCTTTTCTCCTTATAATATTATTATATGTAAATATACCTAGATAATTAAGTATTTTAACTTTTTCCTGCTGGTGAGCACTGCTATCAGAATGAGAGGGATTAGGCTAAAGTTCATCATACTAGTTCAGTTCAAGTTGGCCAACTTAACATACCGTCGATTCTTCGCAGTATCTACGTAATTTGTAGTATGATTATTTTGTCTTACTTATAAATCGAATTCATTTAATTCAGAAGTCTTTAATGACAAAAACAAAAATAGGAATAATTTTAATTCGCATTTCGGCAGGCAGAGTAATTCTTTGAAAGCATTAGGCAAATTTTCCACGATATCTTAATAAAACTCGAATTTTTGGCTTTCACTTCTTCAATGTTTAAGAAGAGCGTTATAAACTTCACCCAAAGAAAATTAAACTTCCCTCTTGGGTGGGTAGAATTGCTAAAGAAAAACAAAAACGACGCGAATCGAGTGCTTACACAGTGTAACTTTACAACTTCTGGTAATTTACGCCAACAATATTTAAGAATTTAATTGCATAACACCTTTATTATACAATAAAGTAAATACGGAACCAATTATTATAAATTGGTTGTCATTATTCATTTTCTTCTTATATCCTATTAAGAATGTTTACTTAATCGAAAACGACGTCTAACAATTTTATTAAGATTAATAATTTTATACAACCCTCGTTGTTGTATCATTGCTATTTATGTTCATCATCATCAACCCATTACATTGTCCCACTGCTGGGCACGGGTTTACACATACATAATAATGTATCTATGTATTGTAAAAACTAAAACCTTCATGGATAAACTATAAACTGAAACCTTCATAGTGTGTTGAAAAGAAAATGAGCTGATGATTTATTAATGGAATAGGTACTTATGCTTTCGATAACGTACCCATAAATACAAATAGGAATCTATATCTAATCTTTAAAGACATTTCGGTAGCTAACAAGTTTTTGATAGTTAAAGTAGGTAAGATATCGAATAACTATTTATTTTATACGTTAGCATAAAGTAGGTCGTAAACAACTTACGAGGCGTTAACAATAAAAAAAGTTTTTTGATATCTAATAAATATTAATAATGCTACTGTATTTAGTTATCCATAAGTCTATGTCAATACTAGTTTATAATTGTGTGTGCTAAGCGTTTTCTAGTTATATATCTTTTTGTGAACAAAACGTGTCACAAAACAATATAGAACATAACTGTCATCATAGTCAGACACTTTGCTAGCTTAGGTGACTTAAGCGGTCGGTGTACCGAACTAAGGAAGTTAGAGGTTTTGTTGGCAAACAATTTTTTCTTTAAAAAAATAATATGTGTAAATATACATTTTCCTGACCGATTCATAACTATTTTTATTTAAATAATTTCTTAAAAATCTTTTCAAAACGTTTGTTCAAGAAAATGGTCCTTCGACCCGCATCAATAAATTTCTTATATCTGGTCTTTACCAAAGATATAGAACGCAGTACCCATACTAATCGCATTGGCACTGCTCAAAGTCACTCTCAAGTCGGGCACTCAAGAGTAAGTGCCAGCTCTTTTATAAGCGTGGACATCTAATAAGTGTTCCATATTATAGTGATACTTTGGAAGAGGGAGGCACGTAACCTAATAAGTGCCATGAACCTTATTTTTTAGCTTTATTTAAAACAAAATGTACATACGCATAGCTGAATGCCGTATGCCTTGCTATTCCTTGCCTTGGGCATTCTTTACCACTTCTTATTCACTATGTCAAAGCACATTTCGAATACACCGGCGCTTAGTGTTAAAAACGTGCTCCATTAAACTAGGTTCAACGATTAAGTTAATCATTTCAGAGTCCAGTTCATAACAAAATATGAAGAGTGAGGCAGGCACGAGCACTGCTGTTTAGGCCTTTACCAAGTCTGGTAAATGGCCTAAGCAGTAGCTGGACTACAGCAGTGCACTGGATAAATTTGAAAACGGTGGCCAATTTATAAATTTTAAGACTAATTATAACAATGTAGATCGCGGATACGAAAATTCATAGTGAGGCAACGATTTGAGGAAGAAACGGTAAGAAACTTATAAAAAAGTACCTATTTACTTAAACAAACCTTTGTTTTCTGTACTTATTACACGATAAGGGATTATCAATATCTGTTTCTTCCTATTATTGCTATTTTGGTTCGAATATTTTGTAGTGATACTTACTAAATACCACATATGAGGCCACTTGGGGTCGTTGAGTTGGAATTTGGAATCAGCGGCTCTTGGCCGTCCCTTCACCCGTGACTGTTGGAGCTCTCGCTTTTTATTAGTGTCGCGCTTCGACGCCGCTGACGGCGCGGGCGCATCTGATGACGTCGTTTTATCTAAGAAAAAAAAATTAAAGTCACGACTGATCTCACGGTCGGCTGAGCTTAGGCACCTTCTCTAGTAAATCTAGGATAGTATGCCGTGGAACGTTATGACCGTACCATTTATTGTGAGTCTTGTAGTCACTCGCATTTATAAAGCTCATAAACATTTGAAATACAGTTTATTCACTACTGAAACTTGGGAGTTAAACTTGAATAGGTGTACGTAGGTACATCATTATATTTGGTGTAAATACTTTGATAAAATAAAATATAATATAATCGGACTATAAAAAAGGCCTCATCAATCGCGGGGTCCCGGTCACTTGCTCAGACTGTCCAATAGAAAAAAGGGGCTTGATCTCACCTGTAGAATAGGAGCTTTGTATAATTTGAAAGTCCCTCTTCTTTCTTGAGAGAGCACGTTGTTGCTTCGCCCATCGCACCCGGTCATCGCCTTCCAGCTTGCCATGATGTTCCTGTGACGGCGTGATCGACCGCCGAGCGATCGAGTGATGATGGAAGTGGTAGTGGTTGTCGAATATCTGTGAAAGAAATAGAAAGCGTTAGGAAATCTGATGTGATGCAATGCAATACTTGCTGATGATGACCTACATGGTCACTAAGAGTAATTTACAAGACAATATCGTCACGAGACAGACATAAATTTTAAAGAAAGTATTTAACCCATTAAGTTCCATATTATAGAATAGACGTAATGCAAAATCTATTGTCTAAGTAATTAATCAACTAGGTATCTGTTTCTTAAAGTAAGTCCTTTTCGGACATTCGGATTATCATCAGCAGCCCGTATTCGTCCACTGCTAGAAGTAAACCTGTTTGAGTTAATACCAGTGCCCGATCTTCACAATATTTAAAAATAATATTTAAAATTACTAATTTACATAAAGTTTGTTATCAGATAAACAAAAATTAGACCACTCTTAATGTTAATCATCCAGTTCAGTGATGAAGCTACAAACAGCGCGTCCCTTCATTGTGTAATAAACTTAAATGTACAAATTAAGTTAATTTCCGAGGAAAATTTTAATAATAACCCCATTTCAATTCAAAGTGCAAAGTGAAATATTTATGAAACTGCTACAACGCCACTACGTGACCACTCCCAAATTAACTTTGTTTATCTAAGTCTTTGCCAGAACTACCCGACTTTATGGACGAAAATTATCAAGTACACCGTCCATTTTATTGTGTATTTCATCTACTGCGTGTATATAAAAATACATTGCTTGCGTAAAATGATAAAACAATAGAAAGTTAATTAAACTTACATGATATTATATACTGTACAGTTTGTTCGAAATAAGTAAGCCGATCGGAAGTTGTCTGCAAGTGGTTTAGAAGTCGTAAATTTTCATAGAAAGAGTCGGTGTAAAGATAATTAGAGTCGTATATGTTTCACATTTCTAATTATTTTGTTTACTGATTTAGATATTTATGTATTGATTAAATCACTTAATTAAATGATTTTATCACCGCGGTAGTTCGGAACGGCTAACTTCCGATCGGCTTACTTATTTCGAACAAACTGTACACGTATCAGAAATGTTTGTTCGTTCGATTAATTCTAGGAATTCTAATGTTTAACTTCGTTTCTAATATAATAATAATTCGGCGAACAGTGATTTAATTAAAAGTGGAACACGGACTGTCACTTAATAACTGAATACAGTGTCGAGCTTTATAACGACACCATACTAAAAGGACCATAGGTTTTTTTAAAACAACTACAGTCCAGTACAGTCCTTCCAATACCCAACATTTATAAAAAAAAATCGAATCCCTCTATGCCTCGATTTTAATTGCAACATCGATGATACTGAATCGATAACATTTATTTCTTTGCCAATATGTTTAGCCGATTCAATTTTGTTAAATAGATATTTTCGATTTGAATTTAAATATATTTTCCAAATTTATGCTTCGAGCTTACAAACTAATGACGTTAATTTACAGTTCAATAGAGTATTGAGTTCAGTCATCGGTAATTGAAATTTGTATTGAAATAAGCCGAGCTTGAAGTGACGAGCGACCTGATATACTGTGTACGTACTCGTGCATAGTCAGTAGTATTTGTATTGTGTGAAATTGGGGCCCGATACTAGTAGGTGAGTAGTATTAGTAAATATTCCGATAGTAGTCAATTCAAAAATTCTCGAGAAATAACTCTATTTCTCTAGAATTTTTGAATTTAGGTTTAAAGATATTTATTCTCAATCAAAACATAAAGTCACTTACTTGAGAACAACAATTGCTTATATAAATTACAAGTTCGCTTAAGATTCTTTACTTATAGTTCTAAGTACCCACCTAATGCATTTATTTGTTTCAAATTAAGTAATGTCTTAACTCGAAAACTCGAATTTACACACGAAGACTCCCTTATGTTCATTGTTATGCATCCAATTAATCGTACAACGAAAAATATTTTATTGGTTCGTCAAACCATATGACATGTCATGTTTTAACAAATTTTTGTCAAATTTGAATCTTACCTAAAAGTTATTTTAGTGAAGGAAAAATACGACCGCGGGCAGGATTCGAACCTGCGTCTTCTGGTTAAGTACACCCAGACGCTATGACTGCTCAGCCACCGCGAGTCCCACCCGCCTAGCTATAAGTAATTATTAGCACAATTAGGTATATAGCTTTTTCCATATTTCAGCTATTCGCCATTCCATGTAACATTTATAAAAAGACACTGAAAGTAGAGATTTCAACTTTCAGCGTCTTTCGTTCTCTACTTTCTCCCCGTCTATCTATGTCTAGGTTTTTGTTTAGTTATAAACTTCTCTGAATTACCCGATTTATGGAAAGAAGTTTTTATTAAAAAATACTTTATTATTAATTCTTCATACCTAAATTGCTAAATTTTAACTACCGGTTTTAATGTATATCTGGTTGTAGAAGCTAGGGTTGAAAATTATTGGCAAAAGCCACGCTTCACGAAACGATTGCCGAAATGTTCATATAAGTGCCTATCTCCGCATTGCGGTGTCGTCATTACATATTATTATATTCGAATTTTATTACATATTACGAAAATGCGTGAAAATATTTACATACATGTAATATCGTTTATAATTTCCATTACAATCGCAACATGGGTTTTAAGACCGATTTAAACTTACGATTTGGAAGTATTAATTTATTGGTAACACGAAATTATTTTATTGCGTAAAGTTAAATTAAACAAACTGAACGTGGTATAATTGGAGCGTTTTATCTTAAATTATGATGGTCGGAAAGGAGTCTGGAAGTATTCTGCAGCTTTATTTGATTATTCAATTAATTTTAAAGTTTATTTTGCTATGGCGGTGCGCTGGCTTTTTTCCACTGGGGCCTCAGGGGACAGATACGAAGCCATCCTGAGAGGCCATAAATATTTCTGGCCTGCGAATGGGATTTTAGCGTAGTAACCTTTTTTCGCCAAAAATAAAATATTAGACCACCGAGGTAAGTTGGGTTTCGAAAAATTGCAACAGTTCCTTTTTTTTCAATTTGGTATAATAGTATTTTGAAAATACGCGGATAAATTATAAGTATAAGGGATACTTATAATTTATCCGCGTATTTTCAAAATTCTATTATACCAAGTTGAAAAAAAAAAGGAACTGTAATTCATAACTTCAATATTGCATAAAAATACAAGTCAAAAATGACTACTAAGAAATGACTAACTACTACTTACTAACTACGTAAGTAAATTATCGCTAAAAGGCAACATGAATAATTTATTTTCATACCTTATAATTTGCCCTTTAAGTACTTTTTTCAAAACTGTGTACTTTTTATTAAAAAAAATAGGTTGAGTGATTTGAATCTAAATTTAAACTATACGTAGGCTACAGTTACCTATACAACAGCAGCAGCAGCAGCAGACCCTCTCAAATATTTTTTTTTTGTAAACAAGTTGTTTTCCAACGACATTATTTGTTTTTTTTCTACTCCTACGCTTAGATACTAGCTCAGTCGCTTTACAAGATACTTTTTTTGTTTTCTTCTTGCAACTCAACAGGATTCATTTTAAAACAGTCTTTACGGTCAACGAGACGTCGTATTCAGGAGATCCTAGCTAAGAGTGCCCGCTGGCGCCGCGCTTCCCGTATTTATGAATCCACGTGGAAAACGGGATTTCATGCTGCCAGGTAGATACAATATGCAGCGAGTCGAGCTCCGGCTTACCCAACTTTTACAAAGGATTGCCTTAAACATGGCTGCCGTAATACGATGTTGCCATTAATTAAAATGTGTTAACAATCAATATTGACAGCTCTAAAAATTTACTATAAAAATGTTGTTTCCCGTGTTTTGTCTGTTATTTCAAACTGTGTTTGCTAGCCATCGAATCTCTCTACGCTCATACTTGGAAAACATTGAATTAGTGTGTTGGTAGGAACGTGAAAAGCCGCGCATAGTCCGCTTGCGTAAAAAAATATTTGAATATAAACATTGCTTCCCAATATATTGAAATTTGATCAGGAAATAACCGTGAAATCACACAAATAGTATATCGTCAAATATTTTGGGAACAAAATCACACAGTGTAAATAATCATCTTTTCCATGTCCCAACCCTAAGGATGTCCAATATTTGTTTTCATTATTCTAAATAATGGAAGGACAGTTTTTGGGATACAATATTTTCAAGGAAAAAAGGGGTAGGTAGTTTCGTGTCAGTGCACACGGTCCTTAGAAACTGTTTCGCCCTTAGGGGATCGTGACCTGTGCTGACTTAACGGGAGAGACGACAAATGATACGGACACCTTTGTGTGCGACATTCATCCTTCTTTCTTATTCTATAAGCGTCAAAATGTGAAAATGTTAATTTTCATTTACGGTCCTGCTTCTCACGTTCATTAAATAGTTAAAAGTCGCAATCCAAAAGAATTTTCTTCTTAGGTATATTGAGATTATGAGGAATTAACAAAAAAATAAGGTCGTCACTAAATAATTTTTATTGACAATATCATTGTCTACAAGCAAACCACTTGGTTTTTTAACACAACTTGTATTTTTCCCAAGTATAACGTAATTACCTTTTCGTAGTTGGTGCAAGCTAGGATAACTTTTATTAAAATCTGTCGGCACTACGCTGGCTAAAGGCTTATGTAAAGAGTACGGCGCAAGATTGCGAATGTATTATGTTTTATGTGTTTATTTATGACGTAATCTCTACATTTTATAGAAATGGAAGCTCCTGTAGTGATCTCGATAGTGACACAAAAGTGACTATAAAACGCTGTCAAATTTTTCGAACCAGTTTTTTTTTTCTATATTTTAATATTAATACTTGACAAATAATTTTAATCTAAAACTAAAATGGGTCCTCTTGCTTTTTGTAAGAAATTTGTTCTTTCATATCTATTGTGTTGAAGTTTCTTTTATATTTATCAATATTTCAGTAAAGTTTGAAGCTAGAATTTTTAGGATAAAGAACAACGATCGTTGTATCGAGAACTATTCACAAAACATGGCTGCTCTCATTGGATTCGCGCGCGAAAAACCTTTTTGAATTACATTCGTCATGTTCGAAACGTTTTTTTTTAATCAGACCATTCAACACTCAACGCTTTCATCTATTTTTATTTGTTTTCAATTGCAGTCGGGACCGAGCAACCGCAGACTGCCACTCATTCGTGCTTCAGTTTTGGAAGGCACCCAATAAATTGGAAAATGTATGCTCGTCCTTTGAGTATCAATTACTCGAAATCAATAAAATACATAATATTATTACGTAGTAGTGGACCTGACATACAAAACTTGACTCTTGACTCTTGCCCGAACACGCTGGAGCGCTATCTACCGAGTCTAACTATTGTTAATTTAAACCATTCTGGAATCGAAATTTTTATGATCACCAGTTCACCACACATAAAAAATTTCATTCCAGAATGGTTTAAGTGTTATAGAAAATGTCAATAAAATCAGACGAGCCATTGTTTTGTGTTTGTGCAGATATGTGAAAATTTGGTGCCACGCGTGAAAATTGTATAGAAAGGATTTTCTTAAAAGAAAAAAGATGACGACGATACGATGACGAACGGCATTTTTGTATAATCTAGCCTAGTCTTATCTATTAGGAAATAACATGTTTCTTATTTAAAAGTACTTAACAAACGTCTTGAAAGTATTTTGTATAGATGAAGAGAGTAAGGTTTCAAGCAATCACATTTACAACAACAATTGTTTTAAGCGTGTTCAACACAACTTTAACTCCACAGTTTCAATAACAAGGAAACTTGTTACACAAGCTTTTATTTACTAAGAAAACACAGTATTTGACTGATACCTATAAAACAAACAAACAAGTAAGTAAATATTAGTACATTTATTTCTTACAAAACCGTATTAAGTTGGTATTAATAAGATTATAATTATTAAGGTAATATAATAGACGTATCTATTCCTCTATATCAATTAACAATGTTACTTGTAACATATCGATTATAACGACGGTAGAGGTCTTCGGTTCGATTCCCAGGTCGAGCAAAGTTTTTCTATGAAATTATCAGTAGCATCTCGGAGTCTGTATTTTTCCCCGTTAAAGGCAATAGGCTCGCCCCTATTACATGGGAATAAATATTAGTATGCATTAGTACACCTCTGACAAACCCTTCGGGGAATTCACGATAGCAATACAGGCACCGCCCCTGTATTGTTATTGTCAATTCCGCGAAGGATGTATGTTACATCGATTATTAATTTTGACTAGCTACTACACAACGTGCAAATCACATGTGCCCGTTATCGATTTTTTATCTGGAGAATCATAGATTACTTCCAACGTCCACCAAGGTATCTAGCCTGATTACAAAACCTCCTTACTGTAGCCAGATACATAACTATGGCAACAGAATAATGTAAGTATTAAAAAAACAGTAAGTACTAAATCTAATTTATATAATGGGAATTACTTGAAAGTCAATTTTAAAGCAATGTGGATTCCGATTACCTCGAATTCCCAATTCCCAGGCCGAGTTTAAGCGTAATTGAGATTTACAAAAATATCTTAGTCCTAGATTCAGTGTTGGATTTTTCCATTCAACTAATATCTGTAAATCTTAAAGGGCCTTTTTTTGTCACATGTTGTAGATCCCCAATGATACCCGTCCTCTCGGAAGCAGTTGTTATTATGTGCAGCCTATCTCATTTGATGTTAAAAGACGTTACGATCAATATCGGAGGATGCATAGAGAAGCTCTAGAAATATGAACTTCGGCATGGAGTTCCACAACCATACAGTTACGTCGAACGAAAGTGACAGTTGTCCAAGAGTGTTTAGTTATTAAGAGTATCACTTTACCATATCGACGTAACTTGGGGTTATGTGTTGACAGCACTGTTCATTTTCCAAAACTTTTAAAAGGCTTAGGCGCGGTAGGCGAGTAGAATTGACACTGCTTTGGCCTGTATTCCTCCCAGAGACCTGGGTTTGTCTTCTTGTTCCTGGACACATCAGGTGTTATGTGTGTGATTTTGTTGTGTTGTGTTCAAACATTTTAATGGTATCCTTACCTGCTTATAAATTAGATAAATCTGCCAATAAGGTTCTTTTGTATTATTTTCGGATCCAAAAAAGAACCTAAATAAGGACGCAAGTAATCTATGAAGTATTATATAACGAATAACGATAAAGAATTGTATATAGTAAGCTATGTAGGTACAAGAAGGTAAGTAATTACATACCTTTCTTGCTGAACCAATATAATAATAAGCAAGTATTGGGTTCTTGAAGAAACTTACAAGAAACTATGTTAAAAGCACTATGAAACCTGAATTTATTAAGAGTTACGCTCTAACTTACAACATAAATTGCGTAGAATTTGGACATCAATTTGGTATCACCTCTTGAAAGAAAAATTGCTGATTAGTTTCAGCTTTTGTACTATCAACAACCTGCTTATTATTAATATTCTGTTGGATTTAATGAATAAAGAAAGAGATTATCCTGGAATTTTCCTCTACGTAATAATGGTACGGTGCCCAGCACATCAAGTTACCACAAAATATCAAATTTTCTCAGTTGATTTTGAACTTTATCTTCTACAATTTAGGGTTTAAAATCATCTGGAGAAATTTGACAGTTTTGTAAACCTTGACCTGCTGGCGACTATACATACATCGTATGAAAACTGTTACACTTATGAAATCACTTATTTAATTAACAAAATTTAATTAACATGAGCAAATTATTGTATAGTAAAATCTTCTTTAGAGTTTGCTTTCTGTTGGCACAGTGTAGGTGTAAATTAGTAGGTACATGATTTTGTAGTCGAAAGGCTAACCTTTCGAGGACTACCGGTGTGATAGTATAGTATTTTGCAATTAATCCTACAATCGATTCATATTTAGAAGCTCCGCAGCAAATTTCTAGTGAGAATCATAATACGATTAATAAAAAGTGATTTTCACCTTCCTTTTTTATATACCATTTTCTTATTTATACCAAGAAACGCAAAATGTTTGAGCAAATACGTTCCCAAAATGAAAAAGCTTCACTACAAAGTAAAAAATAAACCGACACGTGCACATAATCTTGTTTAACGGGCCCCTGTACAGGTAGCGAGCGTCCCGTTTCCATGGAAACGGGTAGCCTCCACCTAAAATGGATCTGTGAAGCTTTCCCTCACCATAACATTAAATATCCGGGCCCTACAACTTCTGTAACGCGTAAAATAAAAGCCGAAGCACTTTTACGTAGGTACCTATTCGTAGTTATTAACGTTCGACGAGAGCGGGTAGTGCAAAAACTTTGCTGTATACCCAGCGTGTTCTAATTTATTAACACGTTCGAAAAGTTTCAATATGAATGGTCGTGTCAGTCAAATGACTTATGACCCTTAGTGTTCGAAGTCCGTCATAAACCAATAATCTTTTGTATCTTTTTCTCCACATTAAGATTGAAACAATGTTTAACGACATCACCATAAAATTTGTAGTGTAGTTTCAAAAAAATTTACTTACCTATTGACTCAAAAAGTCCTTTAGGATGCGAGTGAAGTCGCGGGTAGCATAGTAGTATCATACTAATATCATATACACGAAATGAAACTGCGCAGTCGACGTTTAAATAATATTTGTCTAAAATAGTAATCCAATTTAAACAATGTTAAACATTGGTATTTAAATGATTTTAAAGATATATTAGGTATATCATTTATAATTGAAATAAAACTATTTTTTACGGATTTTCTCGCGTTATATTGATATTATTAAATTTCCGACGTTTCGGATCCTTTACAGCATCCATGGTCACGGGTGGACATAATTTATTATTCAAAATTTTGAACTTGAAATTAGAAACTGATATAGTTTATGAATCAGATATATTATTTATATTTTATATATATTTGATATAGTTTATGAATTCAGTTATTTTAATATACAACGGAACTACAAAGTTATTATTCTATTCGGCAACTTAACGTGTTCAAAGTAAATAAAAACTTCTTGAAATCAAAAGAAGTAAGCTCTTTGTCTGACTAAGATAACTCGACGGTTGTTACTTATAAAATCTTCTATTAAAAAAATACTCACGTGCGGAATAAAGTAAGGGGGAGTTCAGTATCATAGTTTTAATAAAGTTAATAACTTGTAAGTCTGTTAAGTCGATTTGTATGCAGGAATCCTAAGTTTTTTTTTTTCATGTTGATCCTAAGTACCGGGATCCAGCAGAATACCAGCGTCAGATGTTAGTCTGGCACGTGCTGAGCTGGATACCTATTTGCTGCAGCGGGACACATACCTCATTTTAAAATTACAAATGTACTTACACTTAAATAATTTTGTACTAAATTGAAATTCTTAGAAAAACCAAGCAGTAAAATTTAATTTTCTCTTCTTACGGGTTATTAATTTTGAATTTTATCACGCATATAATATTTAAGTGTGGGTATTATTATTATTTAATATTTCAGTAACAGTTCCCTGGTTTATGGACGTTAAAAACAATGTTCATTATCAACACATTTGGTGTACCATCGCTGGATACGGCTCATTGTAAAATTAAAAACGGAATAATGAAATGTTTGTATGTACGTACATATGTAGGTATGTATGTACCCAATTGAAAGTTCTTTCTATCTATGGGATAATGTCACCTTGATACTACCTAAATGTTATGCTGTTGGTTATTTACAGGGAGTGATATAATGTCGAAAAATGTTAATGTCGAAAGTCTTTTCTTAATATCAAAACAACCTCAGCAACAAACTTTAAGTATTATGGCTCCTAATATTTTCCACGCAATGTCTCGGTAGCGACGAGAAGAGCTTTATGTGTGTAACAACCCATTTTAGCTTCCGACCAAGGAAAATTTTCTTCATTTAGACAAGCACTTTTATGGTTTTTTGATATAATTTCCAAAAAAAGGCATTGTTTTGTTTTGTGATTAAGGTTTATGATGAAAAATCTCAGCCCGGTTTTTATGTGCAAAATATTAATTAATGTCTAGGTATAGGACTATAGGTATGTATATCATATATTACCTACGGTTGGGTCAAGCAAAAGCCTTACTGATAAATATTTACAGTTGTACACACGGCCCCACATTTTGCGGAAAACCTTTCCAATGGGAGGTCAGTCTAATCTGGAATTTTATTGCTTGATGTGTACCCGTACTCACATACGGTTACACATCAAGCTATACAATTATTAAGCTATACATAACTATGCAATTCCAGTCAACCATATTTTGGTTTTGTATAGCTTGATGTGTAGCCGTGCGTACTTGAATAAAATATTAAACTAGGTAATAATAAACATTGCATTAGCTAACATAAATACCGGATAATGTTCAAACATAAATTTAACGAATGGCCCACGAAACATGTTGCAAATCCTGCCCTATGCCCCTGTCTTTACAATAGAAGGTCACTTACAAATGCCACGTACGATACTGCAACAATTAATCCTTTGCCAGAAATAATGGTACAAGTAGGTATTAGAAATCGCTTCTTCCGTTCATATTTCTTTCATTATTTTTAAAGAAACGGCACAATAAAAGTTTTGCAATAAAGTATTGCTGGAGTTATTTACTCTCTTGGGAGCACTCGCTGCACTGTATTGATGCAGGAGTGGTTTCACTGGGATTTTCAATTGATACCTGAAGTTTTAGTAGTTCAGAGAATATTTATTGTCAGCTTTTTCACTAGCATTACCCTAGCATTTGATTTCAAGCTTATTGCCAAAAATTATAGGTAAACTAATATCACTTATCTAATTGCTATTCTCTAATTAATATTGCTCACAACTATCTGCAATTCATAGAGCTTTTTCATAAAATGCTTTTCATTCATATTACAGCATTTTTAATCAACACAGCCAGCATATTATAAGTGCAAAGAGCTGTGAGCTACAAATCCAATATCGACTTAATAAGCTTTCCACTCCACCTTGGATCCACAAAAAAAAATGAGAGAACGCCTTCAGCAATGTTGAGGAAAGCTGATTTTGTGAATCTCGACATTGTTATATTGTTAAAATAACAACTTTTGTGGTAAAAAAAAAATTGCATAGGTACGTTACAAACATTGGTATGCGTTAAACTGTGAACGTAATTAGCATTTGATCTAAGAAAAATCTCGTAAAGATTTAATGAATAAGGCAGTTTTTCTATGATCTAAACATATCGGCGAACTGTAGTAGGCCATAGAAGTTAACTTCATATTATATTCATCTAATTAAATAAATTAATAAATTCCTTGCCTAATTCTTCTGAAAATAGAAGCCTGTTGTTATATAATAAGTGTAGAGAAATAATAAAAAAATGTAACGGAGTTTCTTTCGTTCCTCAATTATGTTCATCTTTGTGCATTAACTATCAGTTACATTACACAATAAACTAAACAGCTATTGTGAATGCATAAAGGCAGCCGTGCTATATTACACAATGGTTGGCATCGAGCAGTGACGACACGGTCGTAGCCAGTCGTGCCGATACAAAAACTGATTTCAACGGCAACTGAAGTTCATTGGAAATAAGATCGGAGCAAACGCAATGTAGTGAAAACGTGCGCTATTGTGGGAGACGAGGCTTTTACGGCTCGCCCCCTACCCCAGGCCTCGACACCCCTCTCAGCTGAGGCCACCCCCTCTTAGCAGACGGCGTGGCGCTGCCCTATTGTAAACACACTTTCCTCCGACTTGCATCGGTTTCCTTAATCATCTTTAATTAACGTTGCACCATTGTTAACGTTGCCGTACAGAGTAATGTTTAACATTAGTCGGTAACCCTCGAAGATGGTAATAGGAAAAATACTTATCGTTAATTAGACGACTGTATACGGAACCTATCAATTTATTCGTTGATAAAACGATAACATAATAAAGCCTGTAACGTTAACGTGAATAAGCGGTAGTGACGACACTTAAAATTATTTAGTAACCATAAAAGGGCAATAAAGATATGGGAAAATAGATTTGTTTTATCACCACGGATGAAACGATGAGATGTTGTTAAAACATGTTTCAAAACGTCATTCACGACACAATTATTTATGGTTCAAACAGGCTCTTAATTCTTTCTTTGAGTCTCATTAGCGCTTTTGTTATACTGACTATGTCGGTAGCGAAGGAATCCTGTCGATGTCACGAATAAGCTGGTAGACTTATAAATTTTTAAGGCTTCATAAAAAAATTGAGCATGAATATAGACCAAAAAATACAAACTAAATTAAAATCAGTTCAATAAATTAAAAGAAAAACGAAATTGCATTAAATCTCGCCCGATTTTCATCAAACATAGCTAAGAACACTTCCGACTAATACATCTTTCAAAAAATTTAATAGGCTCTGAAAGTACTGGACCAATTTGAAAAATTCTTTCACCGATAGATACAGTATTCCTGAGTGAAATAGGCGATATATTAAAATGACAAGAAACGTATGCTCCACAAGTCCACGCGGGCCAAGCCGCGAGCAGAAAGCTAGTTTTCAATAAATTCAACACCTTTCTACTATCCTATTCTCCTCAATCCCTAAGACGTATTGGTATCGCAGAAAATATCCCTTGGCGGGAGATAGGAAGCTCAAATTTTCGTGGATATCTTAAGGCCTCTACACACCAAATCCGCCAGCCACCCGGCGGGTTATTACGGCCAACGAACGAACATGACGCAAAACACGCCGGCCCGCCTTTAGGCTTTGATCATGTATCTAATATCACACAAACCATGAAAAAACCTACATGGTAAAAACGGTAGTCGCTTCACATGAACCAAAAGCTCAATAAATCATGGATGAAGGAACTTGTGAACTAATAAGTCCGTGAACAAACTTTCCTTCCGAACCACACCGTATCGCCTTCCGCCAGAACTCATAAATGCTGCCATCGCGAATTATGGAAGTTATTCCTATGACCTAACCTGAACTTTAATGTTTGAATTTTCTTGACTTTATGAAAACCCGGAGTCAAATCACTTTCGTAGACTTGGTGTTTCAAATATGTTGGAGTTGGTTTATAATTGAGTATTCTAATTGAGTGAAGCGGCGGTAGCCTAATGGCTAGGGGGTCGGACTGGCGATCATGTGGTTTCCGGTTCGAACCTCACCCATTGCACTACCGACGTGAACCCACTCGTAACACAAGCATTTAGCTTAGCACGAGGGGTTAACAAGAATACTAGTAATGTGTTACCCACATTGCTAGTAAGCTTTTTTAAAAAAAATAAAAAAAATAGATGCGGCTGAGTATCAGTATTTTACATATACACAGCGACTGCTACCTTGACCTCCACCATTCAATTTCTGGGCAATAAATTGATTGTAAAGAGAGAATGACATAATTTTAATTATAAGGTTTAGGCACAACTTAGTAAGTATATACCTACATAGGTATCGAAAAAAATACTGTGCTTATTGTATGCCTTAAAACTGTGTCATGTCATGTTCAAATGTTAACCGGGACGGACAACTTTGCTTCGGCACATAGAGACGTGTTGACTTGCTAACAATGGTCCTATCTAACCGCGTTAACTGCATTTTAACTTTGCAGATCAATTGATGACTGACTCATTGGTCTAGTGGTCCTAAGCGCGACTGCTACGCTAGAGGTTAGGACCTCTAGCGTAGGTTCGATCCCCAGGTCGAGCCAAGTGTTATTGGGTTTTTCTATTAAATTCTCAGTAGCAGCTCGAAATCAGAATTTGTGCCCGGTTAATGGCAATAGGCTTTACATGGGACCTAAACATACCAGCGAAGTGTAGGTGTACATTAGTACACTTCTGCCTAACCCTTCGGGGAATACAGGTGTGATGGTACGTTAGATCAAATCGACCAGTATAATTATTGCTTATCTATACTAAGCCAAGACCAAGCCCAAGACCGGGATGGTTGGCGCTCTTTAGGAGAGGCCTATGTTCAGCAGTGGACAGCAATAGGATATGATATGATGATACTAACCTAATAATAATAATAGCCTTTCCAACTAAAGCGTATAAATCACTAAATTGCTGCCTGGACGTTATCAGTGCAGTCCCGAGGAACAAGAGGCGGGAAAATGCTGCAAAGAAGCTGGTTTTTCTTAAACTAGGCAAGATAATGTAAAATGTATGAGAACGAGCCTGGCTTACGGTGGAGGTGGGCCTCTTTAATAAAGTGGATTTAATATTACGGAGCGCGGCATCGGTTTTACATTGCAAACAAAGCGCTTTTAGCTTTTACAACTTTAATTATAATATTAAGTTGTACATATTATATACGATACCGAATTTATGTTTGCATGCTGGAATCTTTGTTCCCCTACAATTTGGTTATCTTCAAGACGAGAGTAAATAGGTGTGTTCTCAAGTGGGCTCCATCGTAGACCACATCGTTGCTTAACATCAGACGAGTTGTGGTCAAGCGCAAGCCTACCTCTGATTTAAAAGAAAAAAATATTGTGAATACAATTTTTTTTTATCTTTCCAGCATGCAAGTATTCCCCAAAGGGTTAAGCAGAAGAGTACCTGCAGCTGTATGTAAGTATATGCACATTTAAGTTCCATGTAATAGGGGGCGAGTCTATTGCCATGAACCAGGCACGACTCCAAACTCCAAATTGCTTCTCTGCTCCGAAAAACTTTGACCGGGAAGTCGGGCACAGGCTCTTAAGCATAGCAGTCGCGCTCACAACCAAAAGACCGACGAGGCATGAATAACCTCATAGCTTCAGAGGTGACCCCTATGCACTCAGTAGCCAATCTTAAATATTTCAAGACTAATAAATCATGTGTGGAATTATTGTTATATCTCCGTAAATGTTGCCATAACAAGATAAGATCTGCCTTAGGAAGCTCTTACGTAAGGGAAAATAATGCTAAGCCACAAGATGATCGCGGTAGGTAGATTTTATTTGACGAGCTTATCTTAGACGTCACGGATATTACATGCACGGTAACAGCGCCCCCTATAGGCGCTATTACACTGTACGCCTAAATACCACATGGCAATTATTTCCGTAAATTTTAATCTTGGTATGATTTATGGTATTTTATTATACGTGTATTATGAATATGTAATGAGAAATATGAAAATGAGGAAGCAAGAAAATAACTTTTCGAGGAAATACATTTTGATAGTTATTTAAAAAGTTAGTAAAAAAGACTGCCTCGATAGTCTAGTGGTCCCAATCGCGACTGCTACGCTAGAGGTCTTGGGTTCGATCCCCAGGTCGAGCAAAGTGTTATTGGGTTTTTCTATGAAATTCTCAGTAACAGCTTGGGGCGCATGAAAGGAGCCTCCCCGAGCGACGTTATAAAGCAGTACCCATTCCCCCAAACGTCCGGCGCGCCCTGGACACCTAGCACTCGGTAACGCAGAGTCTGGGTGACTAATCCTTTCAACACGATGGTACGTACCGATCATTCTCAAGATCTACCCCAAACGACTCTTTTGAGAGCCAACTCTCGGAACCTAACTACACCAAAAAAAAAAAAAACGTACCTTCGACACGAAGAAGAAGAACAGCTCGGAGTCTGGATTTGTGCCCGGTAAATGGCAATAGGCTCGCCCCCTATTACAAGGGCCCTAAACATACCGGCGAACTGTGGGTGTACATTAAGTACACCTCTGCCTAACCCTTCGGGGAATACAGGCGTGATGGTATGTTAGTTATGTTGTTTTTTAAAGTACTACCGACACTCGGACCTACTTAAAACCGACACACGAACCTAAACTTGATTTTACCAGTTAAAGCTTTTTATAAATGTATGTCGTAGGTATTTCGAATTTTAGATAATTCAATTTTGTATTTCGAAGTTGCAGGTAGGTCAACACATTCTAGGCGCATAACAGTAGTCGGTAATCGTAACATTTTACTATACAATATTCACCAATGACAACAACCTTTCCAAAAAGTTTCTTAAATGAAAGAAGTTCTATAATAGTTCACATATCATGTAACTATGCAATATGTGAACTGAACCGATGACTGAATGACTGAGTGAATCATTCAAAAAAACAATTGAAATTCGAATGCGGCGGCCAAGCAAACGGCTTCGCCTTAACTAAAAATCATTGCGCAAGTCTTTATCGCTCCACTTAAATACCAGTCTTAGGTGATAAAGTATCGACCCTTTTGCTAGTTTATTAGCGAAGTCAAGACTGGAAAAGCTATTTAACGTTCAAAGCACGTCATTTTCCACTCCGTTGGCCCTCTACAGCTACTTAATAAAGTTATTGTAAACTCGCGGTACTGGCTGTGATATTTAAATTAAGGTTAAACTAAAACAATGCCAATGTCTGGCACTATTTTTGTTTGAGTCAGTTAAGATAAAGGATAGCTACGTGCTCTAGAACGATTTGTCATTCTTTTTTCTATAGCCCCTAAATTTAAGTTACCAATCTGTAATAAGTACTGCTTAAATTGAGGCGTTATTGGTATTGGTGTTGGATGTCCCAAACGATTCTGACCTTTACACAAATGAGGCATGAGCGTGGGTTCTGTACTACTGGAACCAATTTCGAAGTGATTGGGTTTTTCTGTGACGATTTCAGTAGTAGACTGGATTTTGGTTGTGTGCTTAGTTGATAACAATAGAGTAGCCCCCTATTACCTATATGAGACTTAATTCAGAGAACATATCGAAAAACTGTTGGTGTACAACAGTATACCAGTGCATTGTACCAGTCCTTGATTAATAAAATTGTTCTTTGCATATCTCTATTCTACACTTCTGCCTAACTCTTTACAGGCGTACCCAAAAATTGCATTGCATAATTAAGGACCTACTTTTTTTATAGTACAATTTTCATACTTTAGCTACTAGGGAAGCTAACATAAATCCAAAAATATTAAACCATTAATTAACAATTTACTTTCATCTTTAAATGCAAGAAGATAAAATTGACTGAACCAAAGTACGTGGCTTATACTTCTAGAAGTTTCGAATTAATTTGCTGAAGTTTGGTGCTTGGCGCAAATTTAGTGGTCGGCGACCTTTCAACTATGTAACAGGAACGTTAGTACGGCTGCACCCCGCATATAAAAGATATCCGAAGAAGGTTCATTTCCCACTACAGGAACGATCTCTGCACTGTGATTTTTAACTCACCGAACCTTTGTGGGAGTGAAAGTACTCATGATCTTAAACAAATTTCACAAAGTCACCCTGAAATATAGAAAGACCTGATTTTTCATCCTTCGTGTAAATTAAGCGGCGGTAACTTAATGGCTAGGGCGTCGGACTTGCGGTCATGTAGTTTCCGGTTCGAAACCCCCATTGAACTGCCGATGTACTGGGTGTACATCGGCAGTTCAATGTTCGTTCAATCACGTAACACAATCAATTAGCTTATTACGAGGGGTTAACAAGAATTTTGGTAATGGGCGACCCACAATGCTGGTTAGCTTTTAGAAAAAAGCAAATGTAACAGCTATTTTTAAGTCTTTGGTTGACCAGTAGAGCTGTTATTTTTTTTTATAACAATGCAGCCTTCAGTCTCTAGCAGCATCAGTAATAGCATAAGCGTGTTGTTATATTGACATATAAGTTGCCATATAGCCCTTCAAATTCGAACACAATGTTTATGTTCCAGAGTAATTGGCAATGCGGCCGACAGTGGAGTTCCGAACTTTTTGTCGAGAGAGCCTTCTGTTTTTATTTCTCAATGGCGTTCTATATTAACAATATGTATAGGAACGTCGAGACCAACATTTTCCTTTATTAGCACAACACGGTCCATAGATTCAATGTTTGCTGGGAGTTCTATGCAAACACATCTCCGGACCCACCTCTGAGCGTAATATTTTTCGCTCTATGCAGTCTCTGCAAATTTTATGTTTGCACCGCAAATAGTACAATTTACTTTAAAAACGTACCTATGTTATAATGAGTACATATTAAAAACAAGCTTTCCGCCCACGGCTTCGCATGCGTGTTTTCTCGGCTTTTCTGCATTAAAATTTTTTTTAGCGCGTTCAAGCAAACAAACAAACTCTTCAGCTTTATAATATAAGTATAGATGTAATTCTGATGTAACCGCTGTCATAATATCACATCTAGGGTTAATAAAAAAATTAATCTAAATACAATAATAGATATTTACGTTTGATATTTTTTGTTACGTTTTCATTTGTTATTTACGAATTTTAACACATGGACAAGGAAGGGACTACATTTTTTATTACTTAAATTTTGTATGACTTAAATTTTCCATCATAGAGTGCTTTAACTGGACGAAGTTCAAACATTTAGAAAGACGAAAGTGTTATATTACCGCAGTAACGCAATATTTTTGGCTGTCGAAACCAAATAAAACGAACTTAACCTTTTTCAGCTGAAACGATTTCGAATATCAAATAACTTGAAGTCTTTGTCGGGTTATTTTATACGCAAGGCCATTTAATTTAACGTCAACTAGTGTTTCCTAACATAAAGACTTAAGATAAATTGCTTAAAAGCGTGAAATAAGAACAAGCAAATTTAAATAAGAATTTGTTCACAGATTTTTTTAAACTCGAAATTCCCGAACAAAACAACAAAATTGATTTTAAAATGGTCATACTACGGTCATACGTTTATTTTCATAAATAAACGTATCCTATATCCTAAATCAATGTTGTTTTAGGCCTAGAAAACAGAATTATTTTCAATTCATTGGTATTTAGGTAACTTTAGACAGTAATATTAAATTTATTAGATATTCGATATTCTTCGTAGTTTTAGCAATAATTAATTGTACATAATCATATAGTACCAACTGTCATTGAAACTAACTTTTCACCGTTTCCCGCAAAGAAAACTTTGTCAAGAAATAACTCATATTTTTCCTTGTTATTTTGGTATGAAAAGATGTGTGACTGTGGAAGAAGCGAAAGAAAATGCAAAAATCGCAGCAAGTGGCGGTGTATAGTTTCTGCCTACCCCTGTGGGAAAAAGTCGTTAGTGTATATGTATGTATGTACTAGGCCCCAGTAGTAACACAAAACTGCCGTTCTTTAAGGCCTCAAATTGCAAATGTATCGACATTTTGAACACACATTGTATGCGCTGTGTCATCAATCAGCAATCTAGGGCCTAGATTACTCATTGTTATAAAATTTATTAACATATTTGTTTCAAGAAAGTTTTACGAAAACGTGTATGTACTAAAATTTTCCAGTGCAATGCACCCTAGGTGCTAATAAGATGTCACCTGTTTCAGTATTTTCTATAGGTATACTTCCCGTTAGAACGTGTCGGATTTATATTTTAGCACCTCAGTCACCTATGCGTGTACGCCTCATTAGAAGTGTACCGCGTCTCTTAGAACCTTGAAAATGTACTAAAAACTTATATTAACAAGATACCATAAATGTATTATTTCATTCTTCATCTTTTTGTATTTTTCTATGTATATTCCAGGCTAATATCATAAAGTTATTTAAGTGAACGACAAATTCGACTGCGGGTAGGATTCGGACCTGGTCTTAGCATCTGGTACAGCTTACCAAAAGACGCAGGTTCGAATCCTGCCCCCAGTCGAATTTTTCCTTCACTGAAATAACTGTATTACTTATTTTTTGGCAATCCCAGCCATTGCGACTACGATAAAATCATACCAGCTGTTGTGGCTTGTGTGACATTTTCAGGACACGAAACTCCACGATAATGTAACTGAACCCAATATGCACGACACGGCACGACACGCAAGTATGTTCCTACCTTTTGTTAATAAATACAACAGTAATTGTACCACTAATCAAAATACGACTAACATAACGCTTCACGGTGGGATCGAAATTTAACGTAAAACAATTGAATTAAAAGAACCGAATGAACGACATCAGCTCGAACATCTCTACGAATGAACTAGGACTCAACAAGGCCACACTCTGTGTATCTCATATTTGTGTCAAGTATGAAAATATTACCTGCTACAAAAATTCTAACTCCTCTCGGGACAATAATAAAGTGTTACAAGGACTACCCAAATCGTATTTGAGCATTTTGAGCTGGACCTTATTCCACAAAGAATACATTTAAATGAATATGTGAGTCTAGGTATATTTTATATTATGTCCTTGCTCTTGTGTTTAACATGTCGTTTCTGTTGAAAATTTTGGTTGGATGAAGGTCGAATGTATAAGATTTATGAATTTTTCTCCAACATATTTAACCTACTGTGGATCAATTCGCATACAATAGAAAAGCAATTGTTTTGGTAGTCACGATGTATTTAATAAATAAATTTCATTAAAAGTTAATAGTAGTTACACATAAGATGTGGCTCAATATCAATATTTTACACGAACGGCCTGCTGGCTTACAACAACCCAAAGTTAATAATCTTTCCACATAAGATGTGGCTCAATATCAGTATTTTACAAGAAGGGTCCTCCGCAACCTAATTTCTAGACAATACCGATATTCAAAGAGAACACTCGTTTAAAGATATAGGTATACATATTAGCAGAAAATCCCAAGCAGGATTCGAACTTGCGTCCGGACGGATTTTACTATAGATACTTATCGTATTATTTGTATTATAAGGGTATATATTAAATAGCAATTTAATTACATCGAAATAATATACTACCATTTCATTATAACCTGCGTTATCAAGGAGTATTAAAAATGACCACCCAAAACGAAACCTTCGTCATATTTATTTTCAACTCAAAATAGACATTAAGAGTCCATTAATTTAACGAACCCAAAGTTAATAAAATTCTCGTACTTCATTCGGCTAAATGTGCACATAAAACATCAGAAAAACAAGCCCGTGCGAAATAACGGCCTCAAAATAAAACATCGTACATTTGTTACGTTAATAGGCAGCCGGCCGGTATAAAGGATGTACTAAATACCGTAAATCTACACGAAATATATTAGAATACGGACGATAATTGGTGTCTAGGGACGCTAATGAAGTTGTGACCGATGGACGGTTGGCGTAATTGAAATGACAAATCTCTATAAATATGTGGAGCAAGTTACAGTAGTTATCATATTGACAGGTGAAGGACCGATCTGTTAAGAATATATCAAATAACGGGTTAGGATGTAAATTTAAAGTGTGATAATATTGTATCGAATTGAGGGATGAATTGTTTTGTAAACAGTTATTATTAAATATCAGCTACTTAATATAGCTATCAATTGCTGTTGCCTACGTCGATTTCGTTTGGACCTATCTCATTGGGATTTTTTTCAATACCTACACAATATTGTGTAAAAATATATGCATGTAAAGAGTGGCCAGCCAAATTGAAAGGTGTTATGTCAGTGAGTTAGTCTTTTGGTTCTTCTTTGTAATGTCAATTATAAGTTATCTACACGTTTTCAATTTTAATCTAATAGAACAAAATAATAAGATAGCGAAAGAGAAATACCCATAGAAGACACCGAGTTTTTACCGCCTCGTAATTCTTGAATGAAACATTGGTTTCCATAACCGTAACTATAGGTATTATATTTATTACGTTTTTAGTAAAGAGTGCTCTTTACGGCACAGCGGGTGTTCAGAATAGTTTCACATCCCTATACACAGCAAGTGCCGTACAACCTCACAGATCGATAATAGCGCAGCCTTTTAGCCCCCGCACTATTCGAGCCGTCAAATGTTTTCCTTTTATAAACTTTTACAACCAGATCCATGTAGATGGATGGCGATAGACATCTAAATCGATTGTGCGGCTCTCGGAATTAGTTTACACACCCGTACGGGACTTTATTTATACTAGCAGTGATATAGAGGGCGCGCACGTCGAAGGCTGACGTGACAGCGGGCTTATTGCGCGCTCGACAAGCTCTGTTTTATGGCCATGAAAAACGACCGATGTACATATTGGAAGGAGCATTTCTAGAGTTAGGAATGGTATCGAAGACTGTTTTATTTTTTTACGACACACTTTTTTGATTACAGTTAACATTAAAAGTTACTACTTTAACAACCCGAGGAAAGGTGGCATTCGTGTTGAATGACCATGTCGTATTAGGAGTCGATTTCCACCCTAAAACTTCTCATCCAAGTCGACTTACACATTTTAATATAAATTGAACACCTTGTCTGCGTTCAATTTGGGAACAACTATTAATTTGTGTTTGTCACATCATTTCATCATGAGTTATTTATTAACTATCTCTACTGTGCCAGAATAAGCAACACATAAGGTACATTCAAATCTTGAAGAGTAGCACGACTATCCAAGTTTCTAGAGGGTGCAAGTGAGGTCTTCTGGGAGATTAGTCACCTATTCTTGTAAATAAATAAAAATGTTTTAATTACAATCACTAAACCAAATAACCATACAAAACTCGTAGCGTCAGGCGAGCTATAATTTAGACCTACCAATATTATATAAAGCAATGCTATTACATTTTAATCTGGGTTAAAGGTCGAGGTAGGGAAACGCAAATGCCGAGTATTATTGGTATTAATTCTATTATAAAATGGTCTATGATGCTTTGGCACGCAATTAAATATAATCATCTAGATAGATAAATAATCAAATAATTACATTATATCAGTCTCTAATAAAACATGCGAGTTATATTTCATTTTGTTTCATTAGATTTAATGATATTATATCGAATTTACAAAACATTGCCCGTGGATTTCAGAAAGACTTGAAATTAATGATATCCGTACAGTAAATCGACCGCAGTCTTCGACACGACACTATGATTTTGAAAGAAATTGAAACACTGTCACTGAAATTAACTATAACTTTAGAAATATCAAAGTAGGTATTAGTACATTGAACGAAGTTAAAATGTTTAAAGTTTTTCTCTATAATTAAAACGGATCAGTCAGAAATTCAGAAAATAAAACTACAAAACAAAGTAAACGCTTGCATAATCTTTACAGATGATTATATGCAAAAAGTTACTATGAGTGTCTCAAAACTGCAAACACTTAATGATAAAACGTTTAGAAAATGTGTCACTACGAACCAGCTCTCAACATCTCAAGAATTTTTATTTATAAAGTCTTACGTTAAGGAACTTGATATAATCCATCTGAAAACAAACTGAATGCTTTAAGCTTGTAATAAAATAACATTTAATGTGCCTTTTTAAATTTTTAGTTATGAAGTCAAAAATTTAAGCAACTCTATACATTTAGATAACATATTAGATTTTATATAAATAAGAACACAAGTAAATGAAACCTACTTACTGTTATTATACCATTAATTTTTCAGTTGAAATTTTATTTGATTTTTTAAGTACCCTTGAATCTCAATTAATATTTATTACTATAACCAATCTCTCTTGTAAAGAGTGAAAACAGCGGTTTGTCTAACACTGAGTGCGGCTGACCTTCTACAACAGTAATACAGTAAATCACAAAAGATTGCATGTTACAAAGTAATAAGCATTTACGAATTCCATGTAACTTTTAACTTACAACTGACCGTTTACCCCAGCGTTAAGAAACATTGCACGCCTAATAGCTTTTAAGAAACTACAAAGCATTCACATTTGTATTTCTTTGTATTCAAAATTGTTCGCGCATGCGATGTAACGACCGACTAAACGCGTGACGTAAATGAGCCGGAATATTGTCAGACGAACCCTTGATAATAGGCTTTAAATGCCTTTGCAGAACTAAGTAATTGCAGTTACTTGGTTAGAGTCGAGTC
The DNA here is from genome assembly GCA_958496365.1 of Subacronicta megacephala. Lineage (NCBI taxonomy): Eukaryota > Metazoa > Arthropoda > Insecta > Lepidoptera > Noctuidae > Subacronicta > Subacronicta megacephala. Next base: position 8,920,793 of record OY292531.1, on the reverse strand, counting down.
GACTAGTTCGGAATGACAACAAAGGTACAAGTGAACGCTCAACTTATGAAGTAATATGTACCTCATAAAACTTTATTAAACATTTAAACGTAAAGTTTGGAAGTCTATTAAGTTAAATACTTGTACGATAGTAAATGTGAGGGTATAAGCTGTTATTTAGTATTAAAATACTTTAAAACTGAATATAACGTCGTGTTTTTATACATTGCTCGTGAATGACGTAAGCTGCTTAAATCTGCCAATTGTAATTACTGAGCCACAATCCCATCTTATCTAGGTCATCGGTCTTATTCGTCTTCCAGAAATACCCGACCCTCTTCATTCGCATCAGACATTCAAGGATAATTTTTGCAAGGAAACACACTTTGCCACTTATGCGAATTTTCGGTTGAGAAAGTTCCGTCGTGTTACTTAAAATGATTGTACAAAAACTGAACAACGAGAAAATACTTAGTCTTAATACCGATATTGGAGATAAAATTATATTGAACTCTTCCGATTGGCACGGTAAGTTTTATATTTGAAAGTAGCGGAGTAGCATGGTATATTTCAGAAAATGTTTTATTCATAGAGACTTGTAGAACAGAAATTTCGTTTGAGACAAATGTCGAACAGGTTCAGTGAATGATTTAAAATAATTGATTGAAACAACATATTTTCCTGTATAAGATAAAGAATCTTTTCAAATGGCCTTATTAAAGAAGGTCATTAGGGTGAAGATCCTTTGACAGTTTGTACGCATATTCATGCATCATTACATGTTTAACTCTTATCTAAGGAACCGATGTTGCTCGAGTCGCTAGCGCAATATTGCCTATTGCTGTTTTCCGCGGTTTCAGTCGTATACCAAGAGACATCTTGCGATGAAAGGAAGTCTGTGTCCTTCTCCAAGATCTAATCTCAATAATAATAACAATCCAATCTGTCTTTACACCAATATTTATCAAAATCTGGTCAATGACTTGGAGGTATAAAGCATAAAATGTAACAAACTAACGGTACTTTAGCATTTATTATAAGAGTATGTTTTTATTCCTATGCGAGCCTTTTTTCACAGCAGTGTCCAATACAAAATGCTCCAGGGGAAACGCAACACGTCATTAAATATGCACGCCACTTGCACCTACTAGATGATATATATTGCTCGTCCGTTGCCACTTCACCGGCTGTTGCTAAGTATCACGCTAACATTTTCAATATTTTGCTGGGAAAATGTTAACTGTAATTTTACAAACCGAAATTCAGAAATGTTGGTCACAGAAAGCAATGTTACATGTATACAGTTTTCTACGGTAAAATAATGTATTTTGTTAGTTCTGGAATTGGTGATATATCTATGAAGACAATCATGTTTAAATCGGATTTCCGCTCCCGCAATCATTGTTTTCACCTAAATCTGTATACTTAGATCATACATAGTATTAGTGTCTGTAGGTCGCACAGTTCTAGTGTATTGTGGCCGACGGGAGTACATGTATTTATTTTTTATAGTTACTTGAATCGAGAGACGGTTTTCACAATCACCACAATTGCTATCAGCATGTTTTTCCCATTATTTAGTAGTATACTCATATAAATATGAAGATATTTTGAGGATAACTGCTGCAAAATTAATGATGCCGAAAGAATAATGGATGGTACCTACCAAAAAAATTGTAGGGCAAGAACTTTTTGACATTTGCATGACAGCGGTTTTCACTTAACCGGTAACTTTCGACCTAATCCCATGACGGACTAAGGTAGACCGCAAGCCGCATTTATCACATCAAAATATGATTAAGCTTTGACATGACGCGGGCAAATGGACGGAACACGCTTGTCAAAGGCCACTTTTTAGAGCAAGGAACTCAAATAATCACATATCACCCCGCAAAAAAGGTACCCATCAAAAAGCTTTTAGGCACCTAAGTTTTTTTGGAAATATGGGACAATGTTATGGCTATACATAGTGAACTTATAACAAGATGATCAAACACGAGTGTAATTTTAGCTTAAACAACTAGCAATTTTATAAATCAAACTTTTTATTAAGCTGTTGTGTTAATAGGGTACCATACTTGTTATATGCATTAGATTGGGTTGTTAATATACGCTGTTTATCTCCGCTTTTATAGTACCAACATCAAAAGAAACAACATAATGACGCCCTATTCCCAAAGATACGGTAGAAACAGAAAGGAGTTCCATAAAACAAAAAAGGGATACTCATTGATCCGTATCGTTGACCATGCCCACTCAGCCATTAATTCTTCACAAAATTTCGCGATAAGACTTTAAAATTATAAAACAATTTACAACTCCGAACCATTAGATAAACCCGTCACTTTTTTTGTTTATTTGAAGAACCGACATAAAAACTCATTAGTATGGCTTGTGAAACGAGAATGGTCGATGGAGATCACATTTTTTGCAAACACAGTTTCATTGCTTCTGAATTTGAATTTGAAATATCGTTGTCCTGCGTATAAGATTAATTCATAAAGTCAGCCTTATTCGAACGGGAACAATTGCTAAACTTTTTGACAAGTAAAGCGCTTGAAATTAACGTTGTGCCAAGTTTTAGCGAAGTTCGTGCGAATTGTTTGCGAATTTTAGATCCGCACGAGACGCGGCATTGAGGACAAAAAATGCTGAACACATTCGCGTTTTGATCCATACTGGAATTAATCATTATTTTTCTGCAGAGCAAAGAACTGTCGGTGTTCATAGGACAGTGATTAATTCATATTTTTATTAACCAAGTTGATTTTCCTAGTTCACATTACCATCGTAAGGGCGCGGGACACGGGCTTGATTTCCAAATTTAAGCAAATATGAAATCATAATTCGCCATAAACAAATCCAACAACGTTGGCTTTGTTGGTTGGCAAATTTTATTCACCATTCAATCACCTACCAGACTACTTTAAGAGCACTAAGAGAGTTAAATAAAATAATTAATAAATTGCAAATTGAGAATCGTGATCAAAAACTATGCTATCGTACGCTCTATCAACCAGCAATCTCTATTTCACAATCCGGTTACCCGTAACTATACACCCAAATTTTTAATTCCCATGCATCTTAATCGAACCCAAAGCAGAATACATTTTGAAACAGTCGAAATTATACATCATAAAGTTTGTAAACTTAAGGTCAGTCGTGTGGTTCTAATGGCCATCGATTTTATTTTTCTGTTTTTATGACATCGAAGTTTTATTGCCGATACTTTGAGATAGTTGTTTTTATTTTTTTAAGCTGTATATTATAAATGTCTCTGCAGACTTGATGTTCTTAAGTAAAGCAAATAAGTCCTTATGTTTATGATTGGAAGTATCTGAATCGCAACCGATAGGTAAGTGATATTTGGGGATATTATTCATCACGCCTGGACTTTGAATTTGAACGTTGATACTTGGTTGCTGTATATATTTTATGAACCTACTAGCTGCCTTACCAGAAAAGAAAGAAATTAAGAAAATATATTTTATTTAAAACAACACAAAACCACACAAAAAAATAATACCTAGGAAGCTAATACGAAATAAAATTAATTAATGGTGCACTGAAGGCATACGCCTATAAGTGCACACCCACAGATAGCCAACATAAATATATAGGTATACGTGTAAAGACCGCCGCCGTCGCAGCGCTCTACGGCGTCAGCCATGGTACTGACCGGCCGGCGCATGACGAATTTCTTTTCCTGATTTTATCTTTTTTATCGGCTCCTAAAGGTCATATCTTAATGTTAAATAGCCTACAGATACCATCAGCGAATGTCAAGTTAAATTCCGTTAAAATTGTTAACCGTTTCGCAGACCAGAACACATAAATAGACAGACGTACCTACACAAATTCAACTCATACTTCAAATTATGCTCTGATTAAAAAACCTCGCGATTTTACTTCAGGTATATAGATACCTCGACTCTCTTTCGAGAGTCAAGACTATGTAAGCAATTGAATGCCTTTCTCAAACGACCTGTAAATAGTATCGACTTTAAAGGGGTTCTCAATAGAGTTTTAATCTATGATTTACTTTAAAGGTCTTCTTTATAGCTTTAAATAAAACGGAAAGAGATAAATTAACAGAAGTTATCTATGACTGCATCATTAGTCTAATGGTCCTAAGCGCGACTGCTACGCTAGAGGTCCTGGGTTCGATCCCTAGGTCGAGCAGTGTTATTTGGGTTTTTCTATGAAATTCTCAGTAGCAGCTCCGAGTCTGGATTTGTGCCCGGTTAATGGCAATAGGCTCGCCCCCTATTACATGGGACCTAAACATACCGGCGAAATGTGCCTCTGCCTAACCCTTCGGGGAATACAGGCGTGATGGTATGTTATGTGTTAACAGCAGCTTCACGGTAAGTAGCTTTAAAAGATAATATTATATTTTTTCTTTAAAAATAGCAGTAAGTTGGTGCCTATAATTAATTTTGTCCTTGACATCTTGAATGCATTACACGTTTTACTTATTAATACAAAAACAAAATGTCAGACGTCTTGAAATAAATTACACGTTAAAGATAATAAGGATAAACGTTACAAGACGGATGAAAAAAAGGGATGCTTAAATACCTACTCGTGTTTTAGTCAACCTAACGTCTACCTTGACATTTTACATTAAGGCTAATTTCTGTCTGAGCAGTGCATCACGACAAATAACGTGACAAATTTTCAATGAAGTAGGTACATGTTGATTTTATATAACACGCTGCCTAATCTCTTCGGTGATTAACATAGTATCGTATCGTAGGATCATATTATCTGTTCCTACAGAGATGATGACTTCTATTTCTTCCACCAAGAAATAGAAGTCATCATCTGGGCACTACATACATACATATTGTCACGCCTGTCTCCCATGGGGGTAGGCAGAGACTATAGATTTCCACTTGCTACGATCCCGGCACACTACTTTCGGTTCATCTACATTCATTAATCTCTTCATGCATGACCGTCGGTTTAGGGTGCTCGGAACCTGGCCTTTTTAAGAACATCCGCAATTGGTTGCGGTACATTCGCCGAGGTCTTCCCCTTCCAACTCGTCCATCCATACTCACCATATATACTTGTTTCGTCAATCTCCGTTCATCCATTCTCTCTACATGACCAAACCATCTTAACATACCTTTCTCAATTCTTGTTACTAAATCTTCTTTCACTCCACAACGCTCCCTTATCACACTGTTTCTCACTCTATCTTTATCACTCTGGGCACTGATAGTATTAATTGTATACTTCTTATCTTCCTTTATGATTACCTCATTAGTCTGATAGCAGTCGTAAGCGCGATCTCTACTTTAGCGCTAAGCACGACGAGCAAAGCGTTGTTGGGATTTTCTGAGTATTTTTCAGTACTTAGCAGCTAAGAGTTTGATTTGTGCACAAATGCGAGGCAGTTTTGGCCTTATAGTGTAGTGGACCGAAGCGCGACTGCTACGCTGCAGGTCTTCAGTTCGTTTCCTAGGTAGAGCAAAGTGTTATTCAAATAAATTCTCTATTCTCTAATGTTTACCTGCCACCAAGCTTAAATGCGAACTGAACCATCTATGTACGCTATTGGTGTTATTTGCAAAACTGCTTATGTACCTGTAAAGACGATAAAATGTTTGTTAATTTAGATACGAATAGAAAAAAGTTTCCAGGATCATTTTCCTTTCCAGGGAAATAAGGAACGAACCTCATATGCTAGACAAAAAGAAAAATCGCTTCTTTATAATAAATCCTAAACCAGTTGCAGTTTGACAGAAATTATAATTATATACCAAGGTTGCTGTCCTAAAATTTTATCGCAACAGATTACGGGTCTCGTCGCCCTATTTGCCCTTATCTGCGGTCCCCTTTTAAGTGACCCATTGGGGGTATGACCTATAAACGCGGTAAGCTAATGACCAGAGGAGTCGTCCATAAAATATGATCCACATACGAGAAAACGCTCACGTTAAAGCAGCCGACTACATAATGCAAGCTGTTATCGGAACCGTGTCCGCATGGAGTATAATGAATGGGCAGTTTTATGTACGGACATTCTGAATTTAAATTTAATTCTCTCAATAGAATAAAATGTTGGACTGTGCTGCCAAGAAAACGTTTTGGTTAACTGTACGAAAATTTAAGTCTTTTTGGAGAATATTTTTTTTTATACAAATAGTTTAAAAACATTTAAAATTAAAATGTTTCAGCAGAAAAATAAATTTAATCGGTGACATAACCCGTCAGCTTCCGCACGTTTTTATAATGAGGACGAGTCTATCCCTGTCACAACATAATCTACGTACCTATAACATATTTACATCGTGGCAATTCAATTTGTCCCAAGCCGTTTGGTGGTAGTTGTCTCGTGAAAAATATTGATATTCAGCCACTTCTGGTTAGACTAAGAGGCGATCCCAGCAAAGGTTAAGAAGAAAAGGATTTGTTAGTGTCCTATTGTGCCCACCTACTAAAAACTAAACCCCTTTAAAGATTTTCTTTTATGTCAATAAAAGATTACAAGCTATTCTGCTCTATTATCCCGTATAAATAAGAGTGATTCCAACAATCAGTTGATTAATAGTCGTCGGCGTCTCGTCACGTCAAATGGAGGGCAAAATCGAGAAGCATTTGGTCCACAAATTCGCGCATTAATCCCTTAAAAATTACGGAATGCTCGAAGTCACAACGATATTGGCAAGAGGGTCATTGACCGAAATAAAGATGATAAAGAAAAGTAAAGTAACTAAGTCCCTGTATAACCCCAATCAATAGCATATTGAGGGCACTGTATAAAATCATACTGTAGCTATACAGTATGAATTATGATGCAACTAAATGGGTCAGTTTGGAGAAACCTACCATTACTAAAGAACTTTCCCATTTTTGTTGGAGATACTGAATTTAAATAATATTTTACATAAGCGCCTTATAGTCTCGTTCAAAAGATCTTGAAAATAAAAATATTATCTCTAATGTTATAATTCAAGTATTTTTTATTGCCTGAATAGTTTTACATCATTCCATATTGATCCATTTCGGTAGCTCAACATATATTTGAATAAATAAAAAATATTGCTATTAATCTAAAGAACATGCAGATAAATAATAAAAAAGACCTTCTGATTGACTAAATAAGATAAATGTTTACATTAACAGTGAGATAATGATGCCCGCGTTTGTATATATTTATAAAGTAATTGACTATTTTTTATCATGATAGTAAAAACATGTGACGTAAGATGGCAACAAAGAAACAACTGTTATATATGACAATTCAAGAGTATAATCTGTAATGATGTAATGATCAGATGATCTAATTGAAATAAAACGTTTTGAGCGATACCGATTGTCATTCGTACACCGTAGTGGAAACATATATTATATTAAAAAGTGCAAAAAGCCAGAAATTTGATTTCGGAGTTCTGAGAACAGTTGCTTTTTAAAAATACTGGCCGCATCTGGCTACACCCAAAGCTAACACCAACACAATTGGAAAGGCGAGGAAGATGATGATGTCGTGGCGGATGTCACAAATGCCATGGCCATAACTATAAGGCATGTGTGGTTTTAGTTGGTGATACCCTATCCGAAATACCCAGTCTCCTCCTCCTCGATTCTTAAGGATTTTCCGTACTATAAAAAGGAAATAAATAAAATACTTGGCTCAAGGTGAAGTAAAATAGTTAATTATCTTTAGGACTGGTATTGAATGTGTGAAAAGTAGGTAAAAATTATCATATCGGTTATTAGTGCCTATGGAAAATTTCCGTGATATTAAGTCCAGAGGAAAATGTGTTCAGGGAGTCCCCAGGTCCATTTACATAGTAACATTGTTGAGACCAAATGTTCGCACTGATGCAGCGATGTTATGTTGTATAATTAGCTCTGAAGCGACTGCACGCAGTTCCAGGCGTCTAATTAAGAGTGATAATGATTGAACCCTGATTAACCTTCCGACTTGTGGGAAAATTTCATTCATAATATCTTCACGTGAATTCATGATACCAGTGGACAGTGTATTGTTTTATACATATTACCTCTTATCAGTAATTTATTGTACATAACCATATCTCGTTAACTTTGTTCAAATTTGTCTTTGTACTGATTACGTGTTTTGCGTTCTTTACTATTTTGCAATCTAATCTGTAATTGACAGCGTTTGAAACAACAAGCACCACCCTTTTCAACCACAATGTTTTCGTAGTCATCAACGAATCTTTTTCAAGTTCTACGTTAGGTATTTCGATCTAATAAAATGTGCTCTTATTTCCAGACCATTCCAACAAAACAGAATGAACTAGAAAAACCAATCAACACTGTCCGACGCTCTTGCGACCGCTAGTCTAATAATGCAGTTAGAAAATTTGAAATCAGAACATGGAATCATTGTACCTCGTTCCATTCGTTCCATTGCAGTGTTTTGTATGTCATGTTTATCATGATTACGATCCCCGGTCAGCTGAATTACAATTAGCAACAATGCAGTATTCAAGCTGCTGCTATGTTGCAATTTCAATGAGAGAATAGAAAAATTTCGTCGACTAAATTCAATATTAGAACATCTCAAAATATTGCGAACCGGGAAGTTTGTTCTTTAAAACATCAAATAGTTCGTAATATAGAACGGGAAAACGTTGGTGAGAACGGGCTTATACCTACTCGTAAAGACCCTCTTGCCTCTTACTAATACTAATATCAAATAAAGTTAATATCAACCGCCTCGTTTGGTGACTCTCTACACTACATTATACTTGAGTCTTCATAATTTTTTCTTCGATAAGAAAAAAAAGGCATCACAGGCAGTGGTCTCGGTAGCTAAGCTGACAAAAGTGTCTGGTATACTTAAATTAAGGGACGCAGGATCGAACACCTTTTTTGGGATTCGTGTGAAAATCCTCTTGGCCTTTCCCCGCCCGGGAAAGGCGACGAGACGTTTCGGACTACAACCAGAGTGGGTGACATACCGACTGAAAGAAACCACATGGGGTTTTCGCCTCACCACGTTTTGATGGGGTCACGGGAGCGACCTGTCATTCCTCCGCGACAGGTTCAAACTCTACCTGAGGCTGAATTTTGATATATTTAAAGATATGCATATCTTTAGTGATAGATATAAAACATTGGCTAAAAACATTCCAATTAGAACGTTATTCACCTTAAATGTTTGAAAGGAATTTAGGCATATTACAACTTTGTCACGTAAGCGAGAAACTGGTTTGCCTCTTAGGCTGAAACGGCGACAGAATCCTCTGGCTTGAGGCCAAACACATATCGACCGGGCCCTGCCTAACTGTACCGACGCACTGAATTTTGACTGAATGCAATCGACGCAAAGTTGGCGAGTAAGTATGCATTTGCTTTGAAATACGCTCGCAAACAAACAAACAACGCCAACACCGCTGTGTATAATTTTGGTGATCGATTCTGAATTTTTAATGGCTTTGGCTTTATACGCTGTTTTTTAGTCTCTTTATTTTTAATTATAGGCCTTTGTATTATATCACTACCTCATTAGTCTAGTGGTCCCAAGCGCGACTGCTACGCTAGAGGTCCTGGGTTCGATTCCCATGTCGAACAAAGTGTTATTGAGTTTTTATATGAAATTCTCAGCAGCAGCTCGGAGTCTAGATTTATGCCCGGTTAATGGCAATAGGCTCGCCCCCCATAACATGGGACCTAAACATACCGGCAAAATGTGGGCGTAAATTAGTTTACCTCTGCATTACCCTTCGGGGAATATAGGCGTGATGGTATGTTATAGTTTTTGTATTAGAAACTACAATAGGCGGCCTAATCGCGAACTGTGATTTGTTTGTTCCTTTGGATGGACACAACTTCATTGGACGAAACTAGTTGTAGGTATAGCAGTTATGTGTTCTTAAACCGTTTGACTCTGAGCAATGAGACTGAAATATCACGAGTGATAGACGAGGCAATATAAACAAAATCCTCAATCCAAATTCTAGTTCCTACTAGTTGCCCATAGCTAATGAGTCCCTGTCTAAAGTGCATCAATCTGACAAACAAAGCTACAATGGCTCTTTCTTCAAAAGGCCAATTCAGATTTTGCCCTACATTGTAAAACTTGCATATCTATGATACTACTATTTCTGGACTTTAAAAGAGACCATGATTCTCTGAGTTTGTTTTAGTTATTCTTCTAGGAGGTCATCAGATAGGAAAAACCGGCACCATCTAGCTTAAAAAAATATGTTAATATGTTTACTTGTAAAAGTGTCTTCGATGTATCTTTTTACAGAAATAAATATCATTTATCAAAGTCTTTACTTTCTTTTTCTGTGTTGTTCACAATGTCTATAACCCTTTTAAATCTCTTTGACCCTAGTCTAGAAAATATAAACAGGGTTTAAGATTGAGCAGGCAATTTAAGTAAATACCCTTTAGGCCTCGGTCTTGTGTAAACAGGACGGAATACTAATGTCCATAATTAATAAGCTATGTTTAGACATTTTGTCCTTTTTTCGAGGTGCGGAATATCCCCATGATCCCTCGGCTAGATGTATATCTAGCAGGGTATATTGGACTCGTATCGAGTGATGACCTCATTTGCCTTCTCTTGTCCTATTGTCGGGAATAGGATTCCTGACATTCGCCACCGTAACAGTCTGTTTGACCTACTTATTTACCTCATTACTTTTGTGTACGGAAGTACAGGTGCTGAACTAAATGGCATCGAACAGACCTAAAGTTCGATTCCATTCGATTTTCAAATCGATTAGCAGGCCAAGAACTTAGTTTTGTGTCCGGTATAGTGCAGTGATAGCATAGTGATATGACCATTGGACTGCCAAGTCAAAGGTCTCGAGTTCGAATCCAAGGCACGCACCTCTAACTTTTCGAAGTTATGTGCGTATTAATAATTAATTATCACGCGCTTAAACGGTGAAGGAAAACATCGTGAGGAAACCTGCATGCCTGAGAGATTTTCTTGACGGCATGTGAAGTCTGCCAACCCGCAGTAGGCTAGCGTGGCGGACTATAGCCTAATCCCTCTCGTATTGAGAGGAGACCCGTGCCCAGCAGTGGGACAATGTAATGGGTTGATGATGATAAGGTAAATAAACATGTGCTCAATACAATTTGTCGAGTTATTTAGAAATAGATTTTTTGGTTATATCAGGGTTAGTCCGAAAGTTATTAAAAGTTGTTCATAATAATGAGTTCAATGATCCCTTTTAGTTTTCATGGTAAGTAATCATCGCCCCCATTGACATCTACAATACCAAAGGAATTTCAGATGCGTTGCCGAGACTATTTAAGGAGAAGTGATGGGACTGAGGGCGGAATTGGGCGTTGGAGTTAATGGTACTTATAGATTAAAAAAAAATAGGTTATATTGTTTATTTTTATTACCCCTGTCCCTGTGAAGTCCTTTAATACTGATACAATGCAAAATATATTATTTCGCTTACGGTCGACATTGAATAAATTTGTTCGTAATTTAATTTGTAAGTATCGTAACACTTTCAAAATATTCATGCTTAACTACAAAGTTTTTTCAATAGTTGGGTACGTGTACTATAATTTATTCTGTAGTTGCGCAAAGTTTAGTAACAACCGAAGTTTAAATTCAGTTAAAATTCAATAGTTTCTCTCAATAATAATCTGAAAAGCCCTTATTTAAATTTACAATTTTCGAAATAGTTGCTGGAATTTTCGCATTGATTACATTGTGAAATATATGACAGCATTGCTACAAACGGCAATTTAAGCGGCGGTAGTCTAATGGTTAGGGCGTCGGACTTGCGATCATGTGGTTGCCGATTCGAACCCCACCCATTGCACTACCGACGTGAACCCACTCGTAATATAAGCATATAGCTTAGCACGAGGGGTTAACAAGAACACTAGTAATGTGTGACCCACATTTCTAGTAAGCTTTAAAAAAATAATCTAACTCGAACAATAAATATATTGGCTTAAAAAAAGAACCAATCAGTTTGACCTTTGAATCACCCTTATTCCATCGCAATAGCGATGTTTTTTTTTTTACTTAGTATAACTGGATTATTTGGCGTGTGTATTTGTAACCTGTATAATACGCGCATAACGATTAAAAGTGCCCTACATGTAAATCCGAGTGATAAGCAACATCGATACATCGAGCGATTACAATCGGCGCCATCATTGACAATCGATTAACTAACTCGCTTTTGTCTGTCATTCCTCACTATTGGGGTTTGAGCGAGGTAATACAAGTTTCACCTGAATTATCCGATATACAGAGATGTACCTACATTCATTGATTCATGTAGTTAGTCGATGCCTGAATTTGATCTCTATGTCCAATTAATAAGTTTTCAGAACTTAAGCACTCTTTTTCATGACTGTACAACGGGTATTAATAGTATTATTATTAAAAGGCAATTATTATGATCTGAACCTATTATCGTCTTGCTGAAAAATTAAGAAGGTACCTACTCAATTTTTCGATAAGTTTTGTATTTCCCTAAACATTATACTCGTACATTATATGTAGGTACCCTATTTAGTCGCAACACAATTAAAAGGTCCGACTTGACAGGTGTCAATCAAAGAAATGGCTCCTAGAAAACCCATTCTTTAGGCTTTTCGGATAATTTACCGATTTCTTATATAGAAATTCGTACACATGACTACACATCGAATTATATAAATCCAGTATATGCTGGCGTCGTATTGCAAATGATCTCTTTACAATCAGAGATCAGCTTATACTGGCAATGCGTACCTTCATGTGTACCTACCTGTCTGTACAAAGTTCTCACATCAACAGGTTTACTTTAATATTTATAAAATTTTAACAAAAGGCAGTATGTATTCAAAGGACAAACGACGACGACCTTCTCTTCATAAAGTACCGAACATAAAGAAAGTGGCACAGAACACTTTCAATTTCTACGTGTCTTTAAAATGAGACTTGAAAGTCTTTAGAACAAGTTGAAGTCTAATTTATTCATGCATTCAATTCAGACTCAGTAGCATTGTATAACGTTTATTATCTTATCAAATGTTGTTCAAAAGTGAGTTCAGCTACGTTCCCATATCATTGTTTCTCGAACGAATATCGCTTTTAGTATGAACAACATGAATTTTAAATAGACATCGTCCATTCATCACGCGATGCTCAAAGGGGAGGGGGTTTGAAAAAAATTAAATACTACAAGGGGAAAGGGTATAATAAATAAATACACGTGTATTTATTTTTTGTGTGTTCACGTGTGTTTATGATTTCAATTACCTACAATTTCGAACAGTTTTTCAATATTAAAGTTAGGTACTAACAAAGTACCGTGTCTGCAGTGCTGTTAGCTTAATAGATGTTTATTTCTGCCTTTATAATCAAGTCTGGAACCCCAAAGAGATAGGCGGAGATTTACTGATGCACCTACATCTACAACTCATAAAATTCTCGCTCAAGACATAAAATTCTAAAAAGTTACATCAAAACTGAGTATCAATTATTCAATAAGTACATTATATTTAATACCATCAAAAAAACCACTCAAATTTACGCAGCCAATTTCAACAAAAAGCTTTGAGCATATTTAAAATATTTAACGTTGGTAATATTCTCGAGTAATTAATAACTGATAACGTTATCAGAGCCGGGTCAACGCAGCAGATACGTCATACGGCGCAACATAAAACCCAACACATTAATAAGTCTTCAACACCTATAAGTATTTAGTTATTGTTTTACTGCCTGCCTCATTAGTCTAGTGGTCCTGAAATAAATAATAGTAGTAAGTTATTAATTTGGGGAACTGTTTTTTATTCTCAGCTCATGGCTGGTTTTAGCTACATTTACGGGCCGAAACCAAGTAAATGAAGCGTGAGGTGTTTTATGTTCTGGGTTGTGGTGTGTTGTGTTGTGGGGCTATTTCATTTTCCTCTATTTGCATGAACTTTCTCACTATTCTACAGGTATTTAGTATGGCGGCTTTTTGTAGGGTTATATAAAGGGATTCTTTCAGGTCTATGAGTTTAAGGCTATGTTTTAGGTGGTTTGGTATGACACCGGTGGTGGAAATAACAATGGGCACGACATATACTTTTTCTTGTTTCCAGATTTGTGTAACTTCTTCTTTTAGTTCTGCGTATTTATTAATTTTTTCTGCTATTGTTTTTTGCAAGTTATGTGTATTCGGGACTGCAATATCTATCAAGTAAGTAGTTTTGTTTAGTTTATCTATTAAAGTTATATCTGGCCTATTATAGTGTACAGTTCTGTCGGTAAGTATGGCGCGGTCGTAGTATAATTTATGTGATGTATTTTCTAGGACGGTTTGTGGTGTGTATATGTAGTATGGTGTATTCGTGTTTTGTATGAGTTTATGTTTGACAGCCAGCTTTTGGTGAATGATGTTGGCTACTTGGTTATGTCTGTGAGTGTAGTCTGTCTGTGTAAGTGTTGTGCAAGCTCCTGTTATGTGTTGTATAGTTTCGGGTTGAGTGTGACATCTGCGGCATTTGTCGTTCGTGACGGTAGGGTCTTTGATTATATATTTTCTGTAATTTTTGGTGTTAATGATCTGATCTTGTATCGCTATTATAAATCCTTCTGTTTCTGGAAATAGATTACCTACTTTAAGCCATTTATTTGAAGCTATTGTATCAATATGGGATTGTTCTAGATCATGAGGGTGGCGTCCATGTAGTACTTTCTTTTTCCAGTCTTGTAGTTTTTGCTGTTGCGGGTCATTGATAATAAGGTTTTCTATGTTTGAGTGTTCGTTTAAATTTAGTGGAGTGTAATTGAAGTCGTTCTGAGATATGGCTTTGTGTATGTCGCTAGTGTCGGATTTTAAATGAAAGAATGTCTTTAAGTTTTTGATTTGTTTCTGCCATAGGTGATGGATATCTATTAGGCCTCTCCCACCGTTTTGTCGTTTGATGGTTAATCTTTCTATTGCTGATTTAGGGTGTAGGTTATTGTGTTTAGTAAGTGTAGTGCGTGTGGATCGTTCTATTTGCTCAATATCTGTTTTCGACCATTTCACAACTCCGTATGAGTAAGTAAGAATTGGGATGGCAAAGGTATTTAAGGCTTTAATTAGATGCTTTCCAGAGAGTTGGGATTTGCATACTGCATTCACTCTTCTCTTGTATTCTATTGTTAGTGTTTGTTTAATTGCTGTGTGATCGAGTCCTTTAAGTTGTTTGTACCCTAAGTATTTGTATAGATCGTTTGGTTCCATTGCTGTAATTGTATCGTTATTATTTACTGTATAGTTACCTGGCTTAATCTTCCCTCTTATAATATGTAAAGTTTTGCACTTATCTAACCCAAATTGCATGTTGATGTCTCTGCTAAATTCTGCTGTGGTGTCTATGAGTTTTTTCATTTCCTTTTCTGTTTTCGAATATAATTTGATATCGTCCATATAAATGAGGTGTGATATAATTGTTTCTGCTGTAGAGTGTTTAAGGGAATATCCAATTTTACAATTGTGCAGTAAGTGAGATAAAGGATTCAGGGCAAGACAAAACCACAAGGGACTTAGGGAATCACCTTGGTAAATACCCTTCTTAATAGAAATTTGTCGAGTGAGAACAGTGTTTTGGAGGGTGTTTAGTTGTAGTGTTGTCTTCCAACGCGACATTATTGTACGCAAGAAATCTATTATTTTGGGGTTTATTTTATATATCTGTAAAACTTGCAATAACCAGGAGTGTGGAATACTATCAAATGCTTTTTTATAATCTATGTAGGTACAGTGTAAATTTCTATTTTTAGATGTGGCGTGTTTATGTATTGTGGAGTCTATGACTAATTGTTCCTTACATCCCATGTGGCCCCGCCTGCAGCCCTTCTGTTCCTCAGCTATTATATTTTGTTGTTCTACGTGTAGATTGATTTTGGTTGCTATTGCTGATGTTAGGATCTTGTATATTGTAGGTAGGCATGTTATAGGTCTGTATTGGGAAGGTTCTGGTGAGTATGTTGTTTTTGGGAGCATATAAGTTATGCCTGTGGCAATGAATTCGGGTATGTTTTGTTTTCCTAAGATGATGTCTGTAAGGTTACTAGCTATTATTTTGTGTAGGGATATTAATTTTTTATACCAGTAATTGTGAATTTTAT
The DNA here is from genome assembly GCA_958496365.1 of Subacronicta megacephala. Taxonomy (NCBI): domain Eukaryota; kingdom Metazoa; phylum Arthropoda; class Insecta; order Lepidoptera; family Noctuidae; genus Subacronicta; species Subacronicta megacephala. Next base: position 8,904,745 of record OY292531.1, on the reverse strand, counting down.
CAATACCGGGAGATTTCCAATTATGCAGTCTAGCTGTAATGTTTCTTATATCATTCTCGGTTATTTCAATAAATTCCATTTCTTCTAATGTATTGCACCTAATTTGTTCCTTTTCTATCCAATCTGCTTTATCGTTATGATGAACTTGTTCTTCCCATATACCAGACCAAAATGTTTCTAATTGTTCTTGTGTTGGTATTTGTATGTTTGTGTCAGTTGTCGTGTTATTTTGTGGTTTTTGTAAGTATCTGTAAAATAATTTTTCGTTCGTAGCAAATGTGATGTTATCGTTTTTTCGCTGTTGTGCTTTTTTGTATCGTCTGAGTCTATGAACCTTGAGTGCTAGTTTTTGCTTTAAAGTATCTAGGAATTCTTCAGGTGTCCTGTTATTCTTTTCGTGTCTTGTGTGTGTAGGACTACTTTTAAAAATTGCTTCTACTCTCCTAACTACCTTATTTGATCTATTATTGTTTATATACTGGGTAAGTCTTCCACAATCTGCTCTTAGTTTCTCTATATCCTTTTCTAACCTTATTTGCCATGGAGGCTTATTGTTGTGTTTTGTGGGTGTGTTTCCTGTATAGTCTGTTATTTTATAATTAAGTTCTTCAGATATTACTAGAGCTGTGCAGTATATGAGTGTGTGTATGTCTATGAGTTGTGTGTCTTCTGATATGAATAGATGCATTATATTGTGATTAAATAAATTTACAAGTTTGGGGAGATGGGGACTATACTTAAGTTTTGGCAATTTTGGTCGTGCTGTTGGATCCATACCGGAATATTGTGCAAGGGCTGTCCTAAGTTTGTCATGCATTTCTTGAATACGTACTTCGGTAATAGGATTATGTTCAACAAGTGTTTCAATATCATTCTCTAACATGAGAGTTATAGACTCAGTTTGTGTTGATGAATGTGATGTTAGTGTAGTTTGAGTGTTTGGATGCGTTTGAATGTACGGTTGAGATTGTGTGTTAGCTTGTGAGTGAGTGCTAGGTTGTGATTGTGTTTCTGGATGATTTTCTAATGGATGCTGTATATTTGAGGAGATGCTTGCACCTTGATTGTTATCTACGGTAGTTTGTAGTTGTGTTCGTACTTCGTTTTTTATCTGTTCTATTTCTTCTGAAGATAGTAGTTTATTTCTTACTATTGTTCTCCTCTGATCTGAGATTCTTTGTTCAGTTACGGTAATTTCAGGATAGTGTCGTGGGAATAGTTCATGCAGTTGTTGTCTATATGTCGTTAAATCGGTTTCTAATTTCGTAATTAAGAAATAAGTACGCATGATAAATGTATTTACTTCTTTGCTCCATCTCATGCGCACTCTTGGTTTGCCAGCCTTGGTGGACGCGGGTAAAAAGGTATTTACCCCCCGCGCAACATCCAGAGTTGGTATGGTTGGATTTAAAATAATACTATTTGTAGGTGATGACGGCGGTGATGATCGAATAGATGGTGTGTAAGATATGGTACTAGGGCTATATGGCTCTACTGGGCTATTAGTTCTGTCTGTCTGTCTGTCGATTTCGTCACTAATTTCGGCTGTAATATTTTGTTCGGTGGGAGCCCGCCTGCTCAACTCCTCACCGCTGACGGTTCGCATGCTGAGACACCCAGCGTCAGCTCCAGGTGTGCCCCGGCGATCGCCCCCGGGCAGCGGTCCTAAACGTTTCTTCTTCGAACGGGTCTCCATATTGAATGGGTTTCCATGGCCTTGTTAGCCGTGCAAGTTTTCATGTAGTATCATTGTGCAGCGGCACCGCACATGGCATCACACAATAGTAAGTACCATATACGGCACCGCCACACAACAATACTACATTACACGTCCGCCCCCCACGTGGACAAGATGTTCAGCCCGGACGTAAGGTTGGAATTTAGGGGGCTAAGTTATTAATATTATTAATATTACTATTAACATTAATATTATAAAGAGGTAAAGTTTGTGAGTTTGTGCAGTTGTAGGGGTAATCTCTAGATCAACTGAACCAATTTTGAAAATACGAAAAGCTACATTATTCCTGAGTGATAGGCTATATCTTACCCCGTAAAATGAAATGAAACGTATAGTCCACGTGGGCGATGCCGCGGTCGGAAAGCTAGTAAATTGATAAATTCAGAAAGATTAACAAGATTCCGTACTAGTTATTAAAAAAAACTTTCCTACATAAATAAAGAATAGAATAAAAGGAGTTGCCATTCAACGTGGCAATGCTGCCAGTCTTTTGGGCACGTTACTAGACGACAGTAATGCAGAGGAAGACTTCGACGCCTGGGCGTGATAATCTGTTTCGTATATTGTGTATAGTTTATTAGAATAAGGTTAAGGTTTATCTTATTTAATTAATTATGTGTTTTTTTTATAAATTCTTTTTTTAGGAGTTAGTTACTTAAGGTAAAGTACCTACAAGTAACGGTAGATCGGGTCACACAGGCGTTATCGTGAACACCGCAAACCCGTGTCCCTTAACTGACCCCTACAACTGACACGGAATAAACAAGAAATGTATTCCGTTGCTTACTTATTAAGCACTAAGGGTGCACGTACAGAACGCGTGTTTTGCAATACGCAGGTACAATTTGATCTGTTGGTGAAACTCTGTGTTGAACTTCACCTTAATGGGTAAGAAAGTACATTCACTATGTTAAGTTTAGTACATTACCGGGCAAATTACTGTCTCAGAGCTACAGATGGGTTTGTGGCGGGCATTATTTTTTTGCCCAAAATGTCTGAGCATAAACATTATAGCCTGCTATAATGTGCAACTATATTTAGGTAAATAGTTGGTCCTAATCGATGATAGTAACAGAGATGAATGTAAGAAAATGACATTCTGCGCCGACCCCAAATAAATTGGAAAAAGGGAAGGAAGATGATGATGATAATTATCGGTACCTACCTAAATGAAATTGTTTGCTAGCATAATTATAGCGTTAAAATGTTACGTATTTTAGTGACATTTGAAACTATATCATCCAGTGGTGAAACTCGTTAAACCGTTACACTGTTTTGCACACGATATGTCATTTCTACTGCAAATGACAGCTATAAAACTAACGATAAACTTACAAGTCGCATGTACCATTTCGGCCACGAAAATGGACTAGAAATCTTCATGCAAATATTCTCTTGGAAATGTGCCTTACATTTTATTTACACTGTAAATGTATGTCGACATTTTACGTACTTACGTAGATGCCGGTGCTCGCGTTAAGTGCACTACGTTGAACAGGAAATTAATAAATAATATTGTCATAAGCTGGATTATCTTACGATCAAATACTGTCGATATCAGCATGTGAAGCTCCGAGTGGACTTCATCAGGAGTTAGAAACCACTCGAAGTCGGGAAAATACTAACGAATATTTTTTAGGATAAAATACGACATTCATATGAAAATTAAGTTTACATAATAAGCAATTTTATTCTGCAATTCCAATTTCTTCTTCGAATTGTTATTGATTTATAATTTATTAATTGAAATCTAATTCTGTATCATACAACTTAGGGCTGATTTTTCAATAGTCAGGTAAGTTAAAATCGATGAATAAATTTGACGTTTTGACAGATTGTCTATTCCATACAAAAACTGTCCTACGTCAGTAGTAGTCGTATTTACCCGTCAAAATTGCCCCTTAAACAAGAAAGAAAATACTTTTACTTCCACTCTAGGATGAGAGTTAAGTAGATTGAAAACATTTAAAATAGGTACTGCGGGCTTTAATTTACATTTCGATCAAGAAATCTTGTAAATCGACTGTGTAATGAAACGCACGTTATTAACCTTTACTATCTTATTAAAATACATATTATTAAACCAATGTCATTTAGACATTGTTATCATCGTAATTTGGATAATGATACGCGGTCATACTGATGGCATACGCGTGTATTGATAACAATATATTCAATATGTAAATACGCGATACGATGTTGATAACATTTTTATATTTATTATGCAAATCATCTTGAACCCATTTTATTGTCCCACTGCTGGGCATGGGGGCTCTTAGAACGAGAAGGATTAGACTATAGTCCACCACACAAGCCTATTGCGGGTTGGCAGACTTCACACACCGTAAAAAAATCTCTTAGGCATGCAGCTTTCCTCACAATGTTTTCCTTCACCGCTTAAGGGCGTGATTAATTCTTAATACGTTCAGGACTTATAAAGTATGGCTTTTGACTTCGCAATCCATCATTAGTCTTAAGTCCATGGTAATACCTATCACAATGCCATCACTGAACTTCATCAAGCAAATTCAACTACGGAATCAAATGCATTTTTTATAAGTATTTCTTGCTAAGTTTCTAAAAGAAACCCACCCAATCACGCCTGTATTTTCAAAAGATAAGGTAGAACTGTACTACACAAAACGTACACCTGCTACACATCCAAGCTATTATATCCAGTATAAGCAGATCTCGTATTTTAAAGGCTTACTGTAACATGAAAAGTCTTCTTATACTGGATATTTGTAGACGTGTGTACACCACTGGTATATTTTAGGTCTCTTGTAATAAGGGGTGATAAGCCTATAAGGGGTAATAAGCCTATTGCCGTTAAGCAACCAAAATCCATTTTTTAACTACTGAAAATTTTCTGGAAATACGAGACCTTCACTTGGAATAAGCGAGCACATGTAAATAAGAAAGTAGGTACATAAAATTTATTTTATCACTTCTTTCGATTAAGTCAGTGTTTGATCACTAGGCAATAAATTATTTTGTGGCCACGAAATTGCTTACAGCCGCCATACCGCGCCATAATGTGTTTATTTTGAAAATTGCAAGGAAAAATTACACGAAATTTTTACTTCAATTACTTTTTATTGAATGTTGCCAAGTTATCTTCCTAAATACGTTAGACGTGTTCTGAGGTACGAATTTATGTTTTATGTCGAGGGATCATGGTGCATATTTAAGTAATCTTGTTAGAAATGACAAAGTAAGCCTTAGTAAGTGATCCGGAAGCTTTTAAATTACGCCCGTTGAATATTTTATTTGCTACGGAACGATGCTTCGATATTTCCGGGACGTGTAAAATACATGACAATTTTTTTGTAATCTTACGATTGTTATTTGGGCGAAAAGGTACGAAAAATCGAGGCATTCTTTGTGATTTCCATTTGTAGAAATTAACACATTCAATATACCTATAGTATTATGTTAAATTTACATTATCGCTCACAGCCATTTTTAACATAATCATATCCTTTGGATAGACTAAAGATATAAAGAGGGATAATACTTTTTGATATATTTTATAGTATGTATATACAGCTTAGGACATAAAAAGATAAAAAAATGATAAATGGAATATAATACATAATATCTAATAGTTCTAATACCAGAAGATTACGAGGAGAATATGACAATTATGTGGATAGAAAATGCTCCTTAAATCATTTTTTAAATATAGTCGGAGAGTGTGTTATCTACTCAGTAATGCTTTTATTTATCAAACATGAAACTTTAAGAATACTTCACCTATAATAATGTTTACTTCACCGTACAAATAATATTGTTGATCTCTAAATACACCCTTGCAATGACGGGTATTACCTGAAAAAAAAGAAAAAAACAAAAATTTATTAAGCAAACTCGCATTTATTAGCAAAGAAATTTAATTATCATGTTCTTTGTTTGTACCATCTAAATACCTAATAGCGCCAAGAATTTTATTTGTTTTTAGAGTTCCTCGACAAAATATAGGCATGTAGATATTCGTTAATTTAATAAAAATAAATGATACTCCATTTAAAACTCCGTGTTATTATTCATCCTTCCTATGTAGATATAACCATGCCAAATATAAAAAGTACTGAGTCATCGCCAACTGATTTAAAAATGTTTTATGTAGACTGATTGCTCACGCAGACTGATTCCTCAAAATAAATAAATATATCGCACACCTAGATTTAAAGAGAGTTAAGTCAAAAATCTGTGTGATTGAGTTATGCTCACCATTTCATTTCCTATACGGATACCTATCTGTTTGCTAAAACATTGTTTTATTGGTCAGATACCTATCTGACCAATAAAAAATTGTTTTCTCAATCACACAGATTTTTGACTTGACTCTCTTTAGATCTAGGTGTGCGATATTATCACGCTAAGACCAATAGGAGAGGAGCATAATTGAAAAATGTTGCAAAAACGGGAAACATTTAAATGCAGAAAAGCCGAGAATCCACGCGGGCGAAGTCGTGGACGGAAAGCTAAAATGTATAATTTATCCATGAGTCATTGCGATTTTCTCATGAAGTCTCTACTATACTCACTATTCTTCAAAAGGCACGATCTCAAAGTGAGTTTTATATGCCAATTAGGTTGCAGAACACTGAACGAGCAAATTCAACTCGCACTTGCCATTTCATACGTTTCTCCAACAGTCCCCGCTCGCTGTTATTATCAAAGGCGTCCATTAAATAATGAAACGTTTTTTGAAAGCTATTACGAAGATTATTGGAAACATGGAGAAGTACCGTCAGGTAAGAAAGAAAATACAGAAATAAAATGTTAAGACGACTTAACGAAAAACTCCATAAACATTAATTTTTGATGGAAACAAAATTCAGTTAAGTAGATCTAAAGACATCGCTTTCGAGTTTTTTTTGTGCCGCATTTATGTGCAACTGTTAACACTCCTTATTAAATAATTATCCAGACAGTGTACCGTAGAGGTTATCGGTAATTCTTGGAAATGATTTGCTTATAATCATAATAATCGGCAGATGGCACGACGTCCGATACTATTCTATAATTGTAATGTTCATGCTATCCTGATTTCTGAGACTTGGCTCAAACCAAACCTATTATCTACTACCTACCCTCTTCCTGGTTTCGTTCTTATCCGGAATGATCGGATTGGAAGGAGAGGGGGTGGTGTGGGCTTATACCTACGCAGTGATTTTCCATATAACATTATAGCTTCTTCGTCTTCGAATTCTAATGCAGCAGAATTCCTCTTTCTGGAAGTAAACGTCAAAGGTGCTAAAGTTATGGTTGGTGTTGTTTATTGTCCCCCAACTGTTGATTATTTCACTGAATTCGAATCAGTATTAGAATCTTTGGGGTCTCAGTATGCACATCATATCATCATGGGTGATTTTAATACAGACATCCTTGTGCACAACTCTCCTAGATCCCGTAAACTCCGATACTTGATTGAGTCAGCTAGCCTACATCTTCTACCTCTGCAAGCTACTCACCATAACACTACTGGTGATGATACCTGGCTCGATTTAATTATCACTTCAAACCCTTCCCTTGTTTCCTCTCATGGTCAATATATTGCTCCTGGCTTTTCTCACCATGACCTTATTTTCCTATCCTATATCCTTAAACCCCCCAAACCTAGTCCTAGAGTGGTGCATAGACGTTGTTTTGCGCGTATGGATGTGGAGAGTCTGCGTAGAGATGCAGATGCACTAAATTGGACCTCTTTGTTTGAGGCCACCGGAGTGGATGATAAAGTTTGTATTTTCAATACTTCTCTGATCAAACTTTATGATGTACATGCCCCAGTAAAGAAAATCAAACTTAAACGCCCACCCGCGTCTTGGATGACCAGAGGCATTCGTATGGCTATGAGGCGTAGAGATCGCGCGTTCCGTAAATTTAAAAGGGATCGGTCAGAGGAAAATTGGTCAGTTTTCAAGTCTGCTAGGAATCGGTGTAATCAGATGATACGAAACGCCAAGCGCCGCCATATTCTTGATAACATCACTTCCTCTTCTTCTGCTGATATTTGGAAGTTCCTCAGAACTCTAGGTATCGGCAAGCCATGTTATTTAGACCTGCCAAGCTCAATTAGGTTGGACGATCTCAATCGTCATTTCTCTACTGTATCTAGAATGGATCGTTCAACCCAAGATCAAACTATTATGCAAATATCTGGTCTAACGCGTCCTGATATAAGCCCCTTTCACTTCTTCCCAGTAGACCTCGGAGAGATCAAAAAGACTGTCCTATCCATAAAATCCAATGCGGTGGGATGTGACTGTATCACACGCCGTATGATCGTGATTATTCTAGATCAACTACTTCCAGTAATATCCCATATCATTAATTTTTCCCTTGACTCCGGCACATTCCCTTCTCTGTGGCGTAAAGCCTATGTCCGAGCACTTCCTAAAATTCCTAATCCCACACTTCCTAGCCACTTCCGCCCTATTTCAATACTTCCTTTTCTTTCGAAAGTGCTCGAAGCGTGTGTTCACAAGCAACTATCCCACTTCATTTATGGTAACAAACTCATCAGTCCTCTACAGTCTGGGTTTAGGCCTGGGCACAGTACCGTTTCTGCCCTCCTGAAAGTGACTGGCGACATTAGAGCAGGTATGGAGGATACCAAAGTCACAGTACTTGTGTTGGTCGATTTCTCTAACGCTTTTAATACTGTGAGTCACAACATCCTCTTGTCCATTCTTTCCCATCTCATGGTCTCTTGTGAGGCACTAAACTGGTTCTCTTCTTATCTTCGGGAACGTCAGCAGTCAGTTCACACTGGTGAGTCCTCATCAAGTTGGTATGACTTGGAAACTGGCGTTCCACAAGGCGGTATTCTTTCTCCTCTATTATTTTCTATTTTTATTAACTTCCTAACGATTGAACTTCAGTGTGCGTATCATCTTTATGCCGATGACTTACAGATGTACTGTCAAGCGAGGATTGAAGAGATACCTGATGCGGTTGACAAGCTAAACCGGGACTTGGTGGCTATTAAAAATTGGTCAGATAGATTTGGAGTAGCAGTAAACCCAACTAAGTGCCAGGCCATAGTTATAGGAAGCCATCGTGCTATAAGCAAAGTGGAAGGTATACCTTTGCCTTCGATTACGTTTGACGGTACCACCATTCCTTTCAGCTCTGATGTCAAGAACCTAGGCTTGCACATAGACAACACATTGAACTGGCGAACGCAGATCACCAATGTTAGCCAAAAAGTTACGGGAACATTGCGGTCCCTCTACCGACTTAGAAATTTACTGCCATACAAAACGAAAACGATGCTGGTGCAGGTATTGATTTTTCCAATGATTGATTATGGTGATGTGTGCTATTACGACCTGAATGCAGATCTACTCAATAAACTTGACCGTCTTCTGAATAACTGCATTCGATTCGTTTTCAACCTGCGTAAGTATGACCATGTGTCAGAGTATAGAACACTTTTAAAATGGTTGCCCATCCGTCAGCGTAGAGCGCAGAGGGCATTAACTACCTTGTTCTCCTTACTAGATTCTCCCTTTTCACCTACTTATCTTACTTCACAATTTCAATATATCTGCTCAAATCATGACAAAAATCTTCGGTCTTCATTTAATCGTCTTCTGCAATGTCCCTCTCACCGTTCCGACTTTTTGCATTCTTCCTTCTTGGTGCAATCTATACTTTTGTGGAACGCGCTACCCTTGGAAATCAGGATGGCCACCAGCCGCTACGTTTTTAAAAGTAAGCTAAGAACTCGTCTTCTAAGTTCTTTGGCAGAATCATCTCAACATTGATCTTTCGTATATATTATAATATGTATTATCATGTATGTATGTGTGTATTCATAGTTATTATTGGAGTTATATATATGGTATCTATTTTATATGTATATTATTTATTTATGTATGTATATATTGATATGTTTCCTTATTATTATTCTTTCTTTTTTTTGTGTTTTATTAGTTATGCACCTGCTATCATTTTATTTCTGCATCACCTAAAGGTAGACTGGCAGAGAATGCCTAATGGCATTAAGTCCGCCTATGTACATTTGTTTTTGTGCATGAAGTATTAAATAAATAAATAAATAAATATATTCGAACAGTATTCAGAAACAGTTATTTGAATATTTTTAATGAAATATTTACCAAATACTAAGAATACCCCAAAAATAAAGCTGATTTCGTATCCAATTTGTCATCAGCTGTTTGTGAATGTTTAAAAGTTCACTTATCAATGTTTGTATCAAAGGTCGTTCCATCTGCAGAATGGTGAATGTTTGCAGATTATATAAAAAAATAGGTCAATACTTTTATACCAATTACTAGACTCCCGCTTTTCGCATCAACAAATGCGATATCATAATCAAATAACACGGAGAAAATCTCGAGGGAGCTCCTGTCTTATTTTCCTGTTTGTTCTAATGAACCGGCTTCGCTTATTAGAAATCCGACGTGCAACGCTTAGAGCACCATTTCTTATACAAAGGTAATCATCGAACGTCTGATAGTTAAAGATTGCAACTTTCACCTTCACAATGGGATCTAGATCAAAAGTAAAACAAGTATCTTCTATTTCAGCCAGTGACTCATTCAATTTACCTTTCAAAATTCACTCTGATACAAGGTATGTATGGTAAGATTTCTCAAACCAGTCTCAAAACTTCACTCGGATGCGGTTTATTAACGAAGTCTCTGTAGAGAGAGCATGAAACTTCCGAACAGCTTGCCCCAGCTTACTCGGCGATTGAAATGACTATCCAGTCGAAATGTCCGTCGATTTCAAAACTTTTGAAACTGACGATCGTGCTAAATCCAAAATTGGAGTTTATATTGAAACTTTGGAAGAACGTGTTATTTCAAAGTACGGAGAACTTCATAATATATTTGACTTTACTATATAAATTTAGAACAGAACGAAAATACTTTAATGCGTATTTTTTTAATCTTCTTGTTACAACTGAAGTAGGAAGTTTTATATAAATTAATAGTTTTTTAGAGTCACAATTTTACAAGATAAAAAAATCCAAAATTGCAAAATCACAAATCGCTTTTTATACACAGAAAGCCAAATAAATGAAAATATTCCTTAAAGTTCCATATAGTGCAATGACAAAAAACATGTTTTTGTAAATGTAAGTTAACTCCAAACTATAAACAGACCGAATGTCATTGATATGCAACAGGCGCACTGAGGATACTAACAGCTGTTGACAATGAATTGTGCGAACACACTGGGGACGAAATGGTGTAAAGTTGCAAATTCGCAATCTTGAGGCGATCGACCATGTCCGGAACTAAATCAGATGAAGGGAAAACTTAGGAGCAGGATAACTTGGTTGGGAATGCCAGAGTCGCGGAATGGGCCAAGTTAAATAAGAAGGCACTGAGCACGCCGAGTCATCGCATTTTGGAGCTAGTAATCAGGACATTTACTGAGAACAAAGCTGCTTTATTTTTTTACCCAAACAGATTTGCGAACTTTATCGACGATGCTGATGAGTTCCAACTTCGAAATACGGTTTACATAACGATGTTAAATTTTCTGCGATTGGAAGAGAAACTTGAAATGAATATTTCAGTAAGTGCCTCATCGAAACGTTAGACTTATCTTCTGAATTAAGTAAAACAAAACTACGAAATCTATAAGCATCTTATAATTATGTAGGGGAGAACATTATTTAGCTTTTCTATGTTCATTGTTAAATTTTTATTGAGTTTTATTTGAAGGACCTTAGTATAGTGAAGAAGCATTGAACACATGAATTGGTTCACAAGAAGAAAAAGATTCCTTTTCAAAACAATCCAATATACAGATTCAATTTAAAGAGATCTTTATAGATGGCTGTATTGAACGGTAAGTTGACGTATAGACGCAGTAATATCAGTACAGACAAGTTAAGTCGAGAGCGACACGATGGCAGCTGTTCGTAGGAGGCGCCCGACTAAATTGGGTCACAGTCGAGCTGAACTAAGCGTTGCATAATTAATAGCACCATCCATTCGCAATCTCTTAAACCTCTCGGATATCGCTTACAATCGCTCACCAGCATAAATTAATAAATGTGTCAACGCTGAAACTGAAGCGCTACAATATTTCGTCGTTCAAATTACAAGAGGTTTAGATAAAACATTTAATTGAAACAATTATCTTTCAAGGCTGTGTTTAATGACACAAACATTATTCACTAAGACCAGTTTTATTACTACCCTCATTTGGCAAATTGTCAAAGTTAATAATTTAATTCAAAAGTTTATCAACAATCACTAAGAGCTCTGAAACCACTCGATTGAAAGCTTCGCAAATTAGGTCAGCGTAACTTAAGGAAATAAATAAACAATACTTGAATTACATCCATTCCATTTTAATTATATTTTGCTTATGATTGTTTTGACTCGCGAAAATATTCCTATTCAATGTAAAATCAGTAAAAATATACTACAAAAGTAGTGCAGTGATAGCCCTGTGACATGACCATTGGACTGCTAAGTCAAAGGTCCCGAGTTCGAATCCAGGGCACGCACCTCTGTCTTTTCGAAGTCATGTGCGTATTAATAATTAATTATCACGCGCTTAAACGGTGAAGGAAAACATTGTGAGGAAACCTGCATGCCTGAGAGATTTTCTTGACGGCATGTGAAGTCTGCCAACCCGCAGTAGGCTAGCGTGATGGACTATAGCCTAATCCCTCTCGTTCTGAGAGGAGACCCGTGCCCAGCAGTGGGACTATGTAATGGGTTTATGATTATGATGATACTACAAAAATTACCGCAGAAAATGCTAGTTTTTTTGTGATACTAGCAATCGGTTGTCAACGAAGCGAGTTTAAAAATATACATATATTCCTTCATCGATATTAATATTTCACCGTATAGAAATCCAACTTTCATAATGCCACATATATTATATAAATGTACAGTCCTTTTGATATACATTCGGAAACTTTTCGAATAATTTTCTATACATGAGTATTTTACGACGCTAAAAATTTATTTCGCTAGAATTTATTTACATAAATCTCTATCGTCTCATTGACTATATCGTTGAAGCAATGTTGGAACCTGACTCACTCAAACGGCTGGAATCTATTGGAATAAAAACTTTTATTCATTAGATTCAAATAAAGCTCTTACAAATAGTTTAAAACTTGAAACTCCACATTCCGCTCCCCGGATCGGCTAAAAGTTTAATTGGGTTTTTCTATTATTCCAAATGTTCGTATGGAATGAGTGTTAAAATCTGGCTTTGTCCTATTTCCTCAATCTGCTTCACACAGATTCAAATTCAAAGTTAAAACACTTTCTGACAATAATTTGGGACCAGGTCTATATTTATCAGTAATAGTCTTATCTTCTCAGTTTCTATGTATTTTCATTTTTTCTATATCAGTGATTTCACCTATATACTCGTAACTGCTAATTCAGGAAATGTTTATGCTAGTTATTGCCTGCGGTCACAGTACGTAAACTTTGTTAGTAGTAAAGACTCGGTCGATGTCATCGTATGAGCGGCTCATTAGCTGTGTATTGACCGAAACAGCTGAAAGTAAGGAGCCAAATCTGGCAATGCGAACTCGCTGAACGCTCGTACTTAAACTGAATTATAATATAATTATTATTCACGTGTACAGCACTGTAAAATTGAATAACAATTATAATTAGAGGGAAAGTACTCTTTCTTTTTGGATTGAAAGACTGACTTTCGGTTCGGCTATAGTTTGCTTTCAGGGCCCAGTGCGAGTCCACAGACTTGAATCACCTTCAAATTCTTTTTAAAACGTTAAACCCAATGATACTTTGTCTAATTCTTATCCCCAAAGGATAAGGAATTAAAATAAGTGGGTTTAATTAGAAATACTGCCTCGTTAGTATAGTGGTCCCAATCGCGACTACTACGCTAGAGGTCTTGGGTTCGATCCAACCCAATAATACTTTGCTCGACCTGGGCAAAGTATTATTGGGTTTTTCTATGAAATTCTTAGTAGCAGCTCGGAGTCTGGATTTGTGCCCGGTGAATGGCAATAGGCTCGCCCCCTATTACATGGGACCTAAACATACTGGAACTGTGGGTGTACATTAAGTACACCTCTGCCTTACCCTTCGGGAAATACAGGCGTGATGGTATGCATGTATGTATGTATGTAATTTAAAAATACTAACCCTTAGAAAGGTTGAATGATTGTGATGCGGACATGAGATCATGGTATTTTCCAAAAAATAAGAAATTCTAATGTATGGATGAATTTAGGCTTATGACTGTTAGACTTAGTAAAGAATATAATTAGTATTCTGAAAACAAAATTAAATCGGCTAATGAAAATACAAGATATAAAAGCGTTTTTGATGGGGATTGAGAAGGGATTATAATATAATTTGTGACGTCACAAATTGTTATAATGCGCTCTCTGTCTACTGAAGAAAGTTAATAATTTCCTTTTTTGAACCTATTTTAATTTTGTTTTTGTTGATTGGTTCTGTTTATGGTAAACATTTTTATGACACCATAGAAAAATACAGCCAACAAGCCTATTGACGTTATAACCCGTCAAATTCCATGATAAAGGCACAATTCAAAATCTATTGTTTCGGTTATTATTGTATTACGAGATAGGCGAATATTTATATATCATTATTAAGTTATAGGGTCTCAATTTACACTGACATGTTGACTAAAATATGTATGTTCAACGATTGTCAGTTAGGAAACTGGGTCACAAACTCACAAGCTTTCCCGAAGTACCGCATACTAATTTCATTGCACGGCTTCAAAACCGTGAGAGAGATTTAATTTTTCTGAAGTTGGGCCTTCGGATTCCGGATTTTGTTTTGTGTGCATATTGTTTTGCTGGCCAATATTTATATTGCTGTTTATTTTTCGAGATTCTCTTTCCATAAAATTAATTTGAACCTGCAAAGTTTGTCTGAAATTGTTTAGTAAGTAATATTTAACTTAAACAACATCGTTTGAGGCTGCATTTTCGTACACAAACAAAACAAAAGGATGTTTGTGTCATTGCTAAAACGTAGGTATAATACCTTCTCCACTTTAATAAACTCAGAAATGTATTAAGTAAGTTTTACGAGTATGTCACTTTCACGGCATATTAATTTTATCAAATTATTTTAACAAATACGGAGTTTAATTTCCAAATTAAATAGGTACTATATAATATATATATCAGGTTAACAATGACGTACTCCAATGTCCTCACATCCTGTTATCACCATAATAAACCAGCGAATAATGTTAAATCAATACACTCTTTTAAAAAAAATTTTTTTTTTGAAACTATGCAACTACGGGTCAATAACGTTTTTATAAACGCTTGTAAAAAAGCTAAGAAAGAAGAAAAAATACTTTTTAATTTATTATCCATTCTTTTCTTTTATCTTCTTTTCTTTTCTTCTATTAGTCGCAAAAGTCACCAAGAATCCAATGTAAAATTGTAATATTATTTACTGGCAACAAAGCACAGTTCAAGTTTGACAGTGCAACTTTAAATTGAGTTTAACACGGTGACGTCATTCACGTCAGTTCAGGTAACCTTCATGGCCAAGTGAAGCAATACAAAGTTTATTCATCAGACTACCAAGTTTACAACGGAAATAGAGAAACGAATTGAGGCGCTTTTACTTTTATAATTCTAAGGGCCTGTTTCACCACCTCCAGATAAGTACTATCTACCAGATAAATTCAAAATTGGAACAGAATTTGTATGTATTTAACTGTCAGATAATTCATCGGGAACTTATCAGAAGGCGGTGAAACAGACCCTAAGACTCCCTTGAGTCCAGTTTAACTTATAATTGTTGTGTAGAATTCTTTATAGTTATACAAAGAAACGCACAAATAAACTGTTTTATAGATCCTTTCATAAAATCCATTAATTTCTTAATAATCGCTGCAAATATTGAGGTTACAATCATAAACACTGCGAACAGTGTTCCAGTTTATGTAAAATTGAAAGATTTCGCATGAAGTAGGTCACTATTGGCTTTGAAGCATACTTGCATGCATTGTGAGGAAAAAAGATTTCATTCACGGATTCGTTCGACTCCAAGAAATACGAGTTGCATAAAATTTATACGTGCCAAAGGCGGAACACGGCTCAATGTTTTCTTGGGAAAAGTTTTGGAAGGAAAATCGCAATTTTATTAGATTACCGTAAGCTTCAAGCAAGTTAAATATGTTTTGCTCGTCTAAAAAAGGAGATTAGGTACTGAAAAAAGTTTGAATATGTAGAATAATTAGCTTACTTGGAATTAAGGAATGAATCTAAATGTATGGAAATGATAATTATGAACCGTTTTGTTTCATTGCCTTCGTCGATTTGAATTAATTTAAACAAAAACATTTTTTTACGGTTTTCAAAATAATTTGTATGGTAATTCGCAACTAGTAAGTACAGTTTATTTAAGCGCAGCGAAGTAAATTTCAAGGACAGATGGCTGTTCAAATTATTCATTACCCAACAACATTTCTCCACTTTAATGTTATACGTCACGTGAAATGGTGCTGATGGTATTAAAAATACTTTTGAGATATCTGTTTTCTTTTTCATTAAAGTAACTACTTTTGAAAACATACCGTCAACATCAAAAATTTTTGACCAAAAATTCAGATTCATATTTACGGTTGTTTCATCATCGTCATCAGCTTATATCAGTCAAATGCTGGACATAGGCCTCCCCTAGTTTTCGCCACGGTTGTATATTTGTTGAAAAATACACATTATTAATGTACAGTGCAATAATATCACTTTTAACATTTCAAAGGGCGCGAGCGCTGCGTTGTTTATGTATTCCCATTTTAAGATAATCGTAGTAGCGTGGCCTGTTTATCTTACAAAGTGGCGCATCTGTTCACTTATATCTACGAATATAAACTCGTATTAAGTATGTTTGTTGATGGTATCTCTTAATCTACAGCTAAGAAAATCCTCACTTTATATAAGAAAGTTATGTCTTTATAGCCATTCGAGCTAAAGCGCTTTGTTGATATAAAAGTTTATATTTCTTACCGAATTTTAAAATGTTTGCTTCTTATAAAGATAAACTGGTTCATACTACATACCATCAAACTATAAAATTAATTGCAACCCATTCGTACTAAGACTGTACTCGTTATGATTTTCCAGTATAAGCTGACCTTGATTTGTATAGCCTTTCTGTAAAATGAGAGCTCAGTTTAAACTGAAAATATATATAGCTTGATGTGTACCCGTTCATATGATGCTTATTAAGCACTTTTTTGGTTTAATCAACTGCAAGGTTTAAGGGGACGCCTCTGAAAGGGAAACGCCCATTTTTGGCCATGGTTTGCCCAATAATGTGGTAAATACTAAAAAAATACGCATTTAGTAACTAAATTATTGCTATAAACTTATTTGTAGCAGAACTCCGGAATTAAAAGCCGATTTAATTAAGAAACTCAATCGGATTGCTTTATTTTACAACTTCCGGGCTTTGGTCAATCCGACAAAGTAGGGAGGGATAGCGACTTTTACTGAAAAAATCGATACATCTAAACCGGATAAAACAGATTTTTGGGAAATCTCTTTGTGTGTGCGATTTTTTCTGCTTTTTTTACTGTCTTTTTACAGAAAAAAAGTGAAAAAAAGAAGTGTTTGTCCATTTTTGGGCTTCAAATACAAACTATTGAACCGATTCCGTGTTTTCGGTTTTTTTTTTATATAGATTTTTCGATAAATTGATATCTTATCGGCATCCCTACGTCAATAATAATCGTAAATCATAATTGACAACTGACTGATTGACATTGACATTTCACATTTTGTTTGTTGACAAAATGCGTTATTGCGAGTAGTGATTTTTTGAATTGCGTTTTCTGGTTGATTTTTCGCCGACTTTGATTACGATTATGGACCCTGTTACCGCTCCTGATGACGACCTTGGCTTTACATTGGATTCTGTACCCGCTTCCCACGACCAAAAATCATAAAACTACAAGTATGTTTTTTGTTAACCGTGAATTTTTTAATATGATTTTTATAACTCCCACCGAGTTTTGTGTAAAAAATAGTGGTTGTTTCTTTATCTATAATGTCAACCCTAATGCCTATAATTTGTTTCTTTCATGGGCGTCATTTGGCCAAAACCTCTTTATCAAATGGGCATTTCCCTTTACCCAATTATTGTACTTAAAATACATTGAACCACCGGTCACGGATTTTTCAGCCTACGAATTCAAGTAAGTCAAATTATAAGTAAGTCGAAAGAAACACAAATAAGCTAATGTATATTTTTTTACATTGGACTCTAATAGGTACAATTCCACTGTAACCCAATTCCTAAAAACAGGAATTCAAAAACAGACTTGTAGTCCCATTTCTAATTAAACATTATTTTAGTCACTAATTAGAGCCAAGAAACAACAACAGTGGGATGTTTAACAACTTCAAATTTGTATCTTATATTTCGGTCTTGAACTTGTATACCTACATACCTTGTTGTCTTAAAATTTGTACAGTTTTGATGTCACTTAACATAATTATTTTAATTGGACGTCTCTCCTTTACATATTTCCATTTTATACCGAAATAACGTATAAATAAAAATTAAGCGAACACATTATTGTGTCTATGAAGTGTGTATATAAAGATGTATGAATCAAGAAGAAGCGAAAGAAGTAAGTATGTACGCAAGAGTTGTAGCAAGTCACGGTCTATAGTTTCTGCCTACCCCTGAGGGAAAAGGATGAGAGTGTATGTATGTATGTACTTTAAAAATATCGTTTTACGTTTCCATATAATATAATGGTTCTATTAAATAATTATTATAAGTAAAAATATCACTGCCTCATTAGTCTAGTGGTCCTATACGCGAATGCAACGCTTGTGGTCCTTGTTACCATCTTACAAGTAAAAAAAACATCAAACTTTTGGCAATTATAGTTAAATAACATAAATCAAAGATAAAAAAATAACCGTATAATAAATTTAATTTCATACTCGACCGACTTTTGACACATCATGCAGATAAAATTATGGCATGCCGTGTAGATCATTTGAGGATAAGCCACCGCCATCATTTTGAGTATCATAAAACACGCCTCAGGGATTATACCAAGTGGATCGGCAACAACCTTCGTCTGAATACTGATCATACTGAGATCGCTAATCCCTCTTCCAAACGTGGTGATTAAGACATTATCCGAATTGTACGTACACGTTTATAGGCCATTGTGGATAAAGTACCTGCTATTAACATAAAATACGTTTTTTTTTTTCAAAAGAATCACTTAATTTTAGACTCGGTTCCATTTTGCGAGTTTGATCCATTATTGACATTCGAAGACCTTCCCCAACCTTCTTTGTTCGTTTCACTCTTAATTCGCTTCTTAAAGATTATAGGGGACAGCAAACAACTACCCAAATTCGCATTACTTAGGCTTACGTATTCTCTTAAAGTTTTAAGACAATCCCTCTTGCGTACATAATAGTCATTCTTTAGAAATAAAAGGTATCAGACGTTCAAAGGAGTGGAAAAATACGATTGAAAGAACAAATCCTTTAGATGCTGCTAGTAACAAGAGAGTTCACTCAGAGAGTCGCATTGATTGCGAAACGAACGAAAATTTCTATGACGTTTTATGCAGTACCGATTTGTGGATAAAGTTAATAATTGAAAATTTCCTTGACGGTGTTATTGAGAAAGTTAATCGGGTCGATCCACGATTTCTTGATAGTGAACGGAGAGACGGCAACCGACACGGCGAAAATTGGTTTTTGAAATTATATTATCATTGAAATCTTTATTTACTGGCTAAAGTAATTCAGGTCTAGAAAATATTTCATTTTAATTTTCAAACTATTCGACAGTCCTTTCGACCTCAATACACTAGAACTAGAGTAACACATTACCAAGTAAAATAACGTTTTTGTTTATTCACTAGATACCCGACCCTCTAGGGCCTTTCCCATCAATATTGAGGTCAGTTTCTAGACTAACCTGTATTTAACACGAAATGACTTCGACCCCTTCAATCCGATTACTGAGTAATACCTACATGCTTAGTTTCACCAGCATTACGGTAGTAATTGTCAGAATTTCGAGCTTCTGAATCCTATATTTTACTTGTTTGATAGTAATAAGAAAATAACTGACAGAAACATTCAGCGCGAGATGACGCTCTAAAGAGAGGTAAGAAAAAAAAATCCAGACATAAAACAGCGACGTATAGAAAAATCTTCACGGAGAAGCACGATTGGTTTTCATTTTCAAAAGATAAAAGGTGTACAAAATAGAACAAGAAAGGGAATTCACGTTGTTTAGCAAAACTGTGTAGTATACTAAAGTGTTTGCTCAGTTAGTACTTACTTGGACATTAAAGAAGCCATTAACATTAACTATCTCCATTGTCTATTAGAATAACAATTCTAGGGCAGAAAATACAAGTTAATTAAAGGGGTGGCTTAGTTCCATTTACTTGAGAAAGACAAATTTCACTACATTCTAAATTGAAATCATCTTTTTGCAGCAGCGTTAGGTAATTCAACTTGATTTATTTCACAGGGTCGCTCGGCATATCATTGGGGCTGTATAGGGGTCTAAACCGAGGGTCCTTCGTCCCTTCTACCTAAGCTGCCGGGAAAAACTGCAATTTACCGTAAAAATATGCACAGTTGTGCCGAAATAACTGTGCGTGTCTGAAGTTGAACGCAGGCCGAGCCGTTGCGCAGAGGCAAAGATGATAAAATTCCGTTAATTATAGTCCCTACTAACTTCGATTTGATATTGTTACACAAAATCGCTTCCTACGAGTATACAAGTGACTTTCTCTTATTTATTCGAAACGGCTGATTTCAGACACGCGAAATTATTTCGTTAGGAATTATATAGTGTGGTTAAATTTTTTCTCCTGTTTCCGCCTGTGATAAAGAATTCGTTTAATATTGATGCACCATAAAGCCCGCGCGGGAAATAATGAGAATGAACGGTTGAATGATAAATTGCCGTACAATGCTTTGTTAGGGGAAAACCGCTCTGTTTGTGTTTATGAATGTGGACCATGCAACATTTTTCTAATGTGAACCAAATTTCAAATGGTTACGTTTCGCGAATATGGCCCACATATTATTTTATAACGTAGTCGTATATATGTACGTTATAAAAGTTATGACCCTTTTTTGTTACTATAGCCCATTTTCAAAGGGCCTGTTGTCCCATAATCACAGAAGTACATACAAACCAAGTAGCACAATTCTAGTATCGAATGATCAAGATCAAGTATATAATGTAGGTACGGGTATTATATCAGGCCGCAACTGAATGTCAATGTTAGGGTCAGACCTGATATCATTATTTGGGACCAGATTAGGCATACAGGCAGTAATACTAAGATATATTTCACCATCCCAGCGGTGTCGTAAATAAAACGAAGGGACCATCCTGCCATCGAATTTATCAGTAACTACAAACAAAACATAATTTCCCTGAGGACGGTTATTAAACCTTAATACTCTTGATAGCAACCCTAGATTGAAATAAAAATCGTGGAGACGCTATTGAGGCGTAAATTATAAATTTTCAATTGACTGCAATAGCCAGTAGGGCTGACAGATGATTACAATATCTTGTTTTATTAAGCTGCTAAGGTTTATAAAATCGATACCAAACATATTCAATACTCTCGATACTGGCAAATAAATCTACAGGTTATTGCAATATTCATAAGGTCGTGATCGTGAATCAAAAGAATTGAATTACGTCCCAACAATAACCCAATTAGAGCCAATCCTGAATATTTCTTCGGTAAAGCGAACACTTTAATTCAATTATTCAAGACGATAAAAAGTATTAACGAGCGAAATGAAAGCCACAAAGAACATTCCCAAAGAACGTTTACCCGACACATGGCACATTAATCTAACTTTGTTTACGTCATTAATAACAGAAAGAACAATAAAATTCCTTCGCCCCGTGTAAAATATCCACGAAAAGCAATAATGCTTAGATCTATCGAAGACGACGGTCGTGGCACGCGGGGTCCATACAAACATTTATTTTGTCCTGGCAACACCTCCCGAAACAATATTGAGGCTATAAAGAATGGAGTGCGGAGCAAGAGGGTGCTTCTACGAATAATGAGAAATATTCCCCCTGAACTTGCACCTACCGTTAATTTAAAAAACATTCCTGCAACGCAAATAGTTTGTTTAGGGGGGCGAAAGATGTACCTCCTGCAAAATAAAATATTATGTTTTGCTCCAAATTGTTTGCCAACGAGAATTTCTGTTGGCAAACAATTTGGAGCATCTTTCAATGTTTTGACCGAAAGAGAAGATATAGATTACATAGTATTTAAAAACATAAAGTTATATTACAACAATCTTTCATAACATAAAAAGAAAACTATTAAAAAAAAACAGATTTCTTCCTGCCGTCGTTTTCATAAACCAGTCAAACTAATAAGAGATGACAAGAAACGGTACTTTTTAAAAGACCCTTTCACAGTAAAACGTTAATAAATTATACAATATTTCGAAATAATTTCAGCGGTATTTCCATAAATTTAATGGCAACACAGTGGTTCGGTCAACGCTCCGCGGCCAGTTATTTATACCGTGTGTGACATCTCTGCATATCATATATCAAACCGCTGGACATCACGATCTCTCATCACAAAGTATAAAGTAACGACCACTCTTAAGCTGTTTACACACTTTATTTTAGTCTCTTTATGACGAAATTCCTGAAGACAAACTTGAAATGGAGTTCATAAACATCAGCTTCGCTTAATGTCTGCATATTCTACGACCTCACTGTCCCACCGAAAATTTACGCACGAATAGAAAATGGCAACGTGAAAATTCAACCAATTTCAACCTAAAAGGCGTGAATATTTCATATAAAAGTTACCTAATTTACTTTGGTTCTATTAAACAGAGTAACGCAACTCCGCCTAAATTTAGTTGGGGCGAAAGTAAAAATATCAAAGTTCCCAAATTAACTCGCTACGGGTTTCGTTCTTGAATTTCAAACTTTGGATTACAAACTCGAGGGAGTTCCTCTAGATTGAAATCCTTGGTATAATATATCAGAATATAAGAACTGGGGACATTATCCTTGAGGCGCAAAAACCGCTCGCGTAATGTGAACGCTGCGGAAGTTCCAGCATATTGTGTAGGGATCGCACATCAAACCGGCGTGACTTGCATTTCACACTTGACTGAAAGCGTGACGTCACATTAAATATATTGCTGTTTTGTCAGCGTCAGTTATACAGGTTGACCATATAAAACCAATAAATAAATAGGACACCTGCTTAAATATATTATAGAATATATAATACATCTTAATTAAGATGCATTATACTCAGTATATTTTATGCATTTTCTATGTATCTATACTAATCTATACTAATATTATAAAGCTGAAGAGTTTGTTTGTTTGTTTGTTTGCTTGAACGCGCTAATCTCAGGAACTACGGGTCTGATTTGAAAAATTCTTTCAGTGTTAGATAGCCCATTTATCGAGGAAGGCTATAGGCTATATATCATCACGCTATAATTGTCATGATAAAAATATGAATGAATGTCAATTACCAAATGGAATTTTAAAGGCTTATGTCAACGGTAGCGTCACGAAAGGTCGCCCTAGAAGGATATACCTACATCGAAAGGACGTCTGCCAAAAAGGTCAGATGCGAAGTACTCGAAACTGGTGCGTGTATATGAATGTAGGAGAAGCGAAAGAGGTATTCAAGAGTCGTAGCAAGTGGCGGACTATAGTTTCTGCCTCCCCTGTGGGAAAAAAAGCGTGAGTATATGTATGTATGTACAAAAATATTTTCCATCGAAAACCTTTTAGTTTACAGGTTCCAAGGTTCTCACAATTTTTAACGTTTTTAACTCTAAAATATATTCCCAAAAAAAATTGTTTTCGAATAGATTAAGTATTAAGTACTTCCATCCATTTAAGCAGGTGTTCAGTTTTCATGGACACCCTGTGTAAAGAAGAAACTATATTGTAGCAGGTTTCCGAGTTTCATGTATAAACAAACCGACCCAAAAATAATTCCCGAAGGAACTCGCAGAGTGGAGTGGAGTATGTCGCAAGTCTACACGTCGCCTATGACAATATTGGTCCCAAGGTGACGAGGGGCGAGCCTATATCCGTTTATAAGGCATAGTTTTAATCCCTTTGTAGCCCAAATATATAAGCAAAAACAATTACGCTTCAGTTGAAAGAATCGAAGGACACCAAGACGCAGAGACAGGTGCATAATTATGTATTAATAAAATATTTATTAATAGGTACATATTTAAATAAATATTTACTAAGTTTAGTACTTAATTATTCTCGAAGACAAGTCATATTACTCCTTATTTATTGTGAGAATCCTCACTCTAGTAATATTTGAACATTATATCAAGCATTAAAATATATTAACATATTTAATTGGCATATAAAATGTTTATTAAGTTGAGCGAAACGTTCTTTTTTGAAGAAATTGAAAATAAATAAATTGCGTAAATATCAATACAAAATGTAAGTAAAGACATTAGATTTATTAGACCTTAACAGCTATTTATTTAGTTATCTTACTTACGCATTTCTTTGAAATTGATCGTAAATGTTATTCCCAATCCCAGTCTTGAATAAAGAAAAAACATAGAAAATACATCCAAGTTTGATGAAAGAAAAACATTAAGTCTGAGAGTAAAAACTTGTTTCGAATCATCTGAGTTGCAGAGTATTCGCCAAAATTCAAATGACCGACGTAAAAAAAGTATTTGAGTAAATAAGAGAAAATAAAAAGAAACTAATTATTAACAAGACTGTTCTATGGTTTCATTGGTTTTCATATTTATTAAGGTGAAATACACACTCTAATTTAAAAAGACAATAGTAGGTACCATGTTTTACTGAGCTCACTTACTCTTAGTTTATTTAATAACCATATAAAATACGTCGAAAACGCAATGAGTTCATCTTTAAATACGTTTTTTAACAATTATAAGTGTATGTAACTGTTTGTTATGCCGTTATAAGACTAATTTTTTTCTGGAAAATAAAATAATGAACGAATTATGAGTTTCAACGGGCAAAATGTTTTCTGGCACTCCAAATTTGTTTAACGTGTCTTAACTTACCTAGTACGTACTACATAATACCTCCATGACTAAAGAAAAGTTGCTTATCTCCAACTGAAAGTTAGTATGGTGTTTGTGGCAGGAAAGTAATCCATCTTAGTTTGTTTATAGTCAAACCTTAGTCGTATATTATGGCTTGAACACGCAAAATTTTCAAAGGGCTAGCTCTTGAACGGTCTAAGTTATTATTGATCACGTCCTACATAATAGTTTAGCCTAGATATTGTAAAGACGTAACGCCTTTAATAGACGAAGTAGGCAAACTTGATAGACTTCACTTCATGCTACATAGATCTTATTAATGTTTAGTATACCTACATAATATAATACAGTACTTATTACTAACCCCTAACTTTTGTTAATTTGTATGTAATGTTTCTGTATCTCATTCATAACATAACATAACAACATAACATACCATCACGCCTGTATTCCCCGAAGGGTTAGGCAGAGGTGTACTTAATGTACACCCACAGTTCGCCGGTATGTTTAGGTCCCATGTAATAGGGGGCGAGCCTATTGCCATTCACCGGGCACAAATCCAGACTCCGAGCTGCTACTGAGAATTTCATAGAAAAACCAATAACACTTTGCCCGACCTGGGGATCGAACCCAAGACCGTAGCGTAGCAGTCGCGATTGGGACCACTAGACTAACGAGGCAGTCTATCTCATTCATATATTGATAAATAGTATATGTTTGGGTGTATTTTAAAGTTACTTAAAAAATAATTATACTATACTTAATAACATCACTTAAATAAAAGTCCTATTGTATCACCAGCATTTATATTTTAACTTTTACCTAATTATTACATTGATTTCCAACTGGCATTGGGAGGCAAGGTTGATTAAAATTTATAACCCAATCCCGAGGATTGACCAGTACGACCCGTGTGCAGATAGGGGGCAGCCAGCCTAGCCCTCCTACAAAATATACTAGAAAACCTAAAGAAAAAATAATAATAATGAATATACAATTAACTAGCTTTCCGCCCACGGCGTTGCCCGCGTGTTCGTTTCAATTTAACAGCGAAATCCCCATTAACAAAATGATCAGCCATTTATTGAATTAATTTGTTACAAAAAATGTGATAAATGAAGAACCGCTCGACCGATTTTGTGCAAACTTCACATAAGCCATCTACTAAATATTCCGAACAAAGCCTAAACATTTGGTTTGGACAGGTGAGCCCGTTCTTGAGTTATAAAATTTCAACGAAAAGTGGCACTGATTTTTATATATATAGATTAAGAGATGATTACTTTTACTACGAATCTCGATATGAAATCAGTATTAAATTTTACTAAGAATTTCAGTTCAATAAGTCCCTGATTATAACACTAATTTACTATTTTGATCGGTAACAAGGCAAGGGACTTTGAACCTAGTGTTATTTTAACCCTTTAAACGCCGCGGATAAATCTCATTGCAAGTCTTTTTACTAGAAAAAAAAATTGGAAAAGTTCTGGTTCAATAGTCGGGTACAATTTCCTTTACATAATACAGACGAATTCTCTTACTATTGTTCACAAAGCTATTGCGATAGACGTATCCTTTTAACGATCGACTACACATGACAATGGCGTCGTGACTTGGAAATATCGTCATATATGTAGGTTCTCATAAGTACAGGAAAGCCCTCTTAAGCCCATAACACACGTAGCTAATATTATATAGATTTTTTTCTAACTCATTTCGTCCCACTGCTAGGCAAATGCCAGCTTCGTTATTATGTGGATACTTAAATTTTAAAAAAAATATTGAAATAATTAGTAATGACAATATAAGTATAATTTACATATATATTTTTATAAATGTAGATAAATATTAAAGATTTATGGAAGAAAATCATATCACAACTGACTAGGCAAACTATCGATCTCTGCATCAGCAGCAAAGCTATGTAAGTAGTACATTTTGTGGAAGAAAACTGTATGATTTCTTCTACAAAATGTACTAGGTATATAACTCAAAATATATAACTATGAAATTCTTAGTTACTATAAAATACGAGTACATTAGGTCGACATATTTTGGCATATTCCTAAATTATAGTTTCGTGTGTGAGGCACTTTAGCGTGCGTGCGAAAAGGCATGACTGTAATTAAACGTTACAATGAACCAACGCGCCTGCTACCACGACCAGTGAATACTAAGTTTAGTTTACAAGATACAGGAATAAACTATGCAGTATTATTATTAACCTTTTACCCTATGGCCGCGTAGAACAGTAAACAAGAAAACAATCTTGACACAAATAGGGTACGCACGGCTACACACCAAGCTATACAAAACCAGTTTACACTGACCTATTATTGTATGGAAAGACTATACAATTTGACAGCATCTTAAACTGGATTTGTCTAGGTTGACCTGTAGCCGAGTGTACGTTCCGAGAAGTCTGTGAAGTTTATTGCGAGGAAAGTTGTTTATTCAAAGATAAACGTGGACAATTGAATAGGTACCTAGTATTAAAATTTTAAAGTTAAAATATTAAAGTTTTAATATACACTAATTCACACGACTGTTCGTGTGAATTAGTGTATATTTTTTATTGTATATGTATAATATTTTATTTGCTATTAGTTTAAGTTTGATCGTATTGTATTATAGTATTATTTTTGATATGGGCCTTGTTGCCTGAAATAAATAAATAAATAAAAAAACAAATAAATAAAATATATGTGTTATGCCATAACATACGAGTAGGTATTGGCAGTCCCACTGGGTACAGGTTTTCTCTCAGAATCTAGGTTTATAATATAAATTCAATACGAGTATATATATATATAATAATCAATTGATAATCAATCTTAACAGTGAGACAGTAAGTTAAAATTTACAAAAATATCATGCTAACAAATAGGCTGATGTTGTTATGAAAAGGAGTAATAATAATAAACGATAACTCTAAGAAAAGATACAATACTTAAAATGGGTTGTTGAGGAAGACAACAAACAAATAACAAGTTGCCCAAAGTTATAAAAATAAATATTGAAACAAAATTGATTCGATAAACATTGTTTGCGTTTAATAGTCATTGTTTCTGTTGAAAACATTGTTTTTGCTGAAAATACAACCACAAAATGATAACCTAATAGTTGCACAAAACAAAGCCAGTGTTGTTTATAGTTCGTGGCATTTTAGTACCAAAATTTTACTAACATTTTCATTCAAATAATATTCTAATAATAATATGTGACTTTCAAAGCATTTCAAGCTTTTGACGTTAATAAAAGTTCATAATAACGCTACAATTTTAATATTAATACTTTTCTTACAGATGACGTTTAATTTTGCAATGTCTGGAAGATGAAAAGACAGGCCGAAATATTAAATTAAAAATTACTGCCTTCATTTATTATGTAAATTTTACACGGGATAACATAAAAATAAATTAATTCCATTATGTAGCAAGTTTAAACATTTCGTTACTTTTAAGAATTGATAATAAATTAAAATAGGCACAAACACTAATAACAAGCTAATTAGCTCACAATGTATAACATTATTACGTACCTACCTAAGTTGAACTCATTTTATCTATCAAGGTTACTCTGAGGACAAAATAATATAGTTTCGAGAAACCCGTTTACACTTACAAATAAATACTATCTTAGTTGAAATTCCATTTACAAACAACAAAAGAAGCGGAACAATGTAAAGATAATGTCGTGAAAACATATTTTCTAAAGCGGTATCTAGTCTTATTTCCAGCACGATTCTTTGTACAAAGTGGCTAATATTGCACAGCAACGCCTCCCCGCTGGAGTTATCAAATGGGGTGCAAGTGACGACACACCTGGGGAGCGTTTGGAGTAATCACCGGTTTAAAAACGTACTTACCTACTGTAAAATAGTATATACCGTTGAATGAATAATGCAATTAGTCTAATGTGGAACATTTTGTGAAAGACTAATTCTACCATGGGCTGGACTCGGAATTGAACGCTTTTAAGTATGAAGCGAGGTAAGGTCCCACCCCTTATGGGGTCTGGTGTTTGTGCAGGACCACAACCAATCATGGATATGGTGAATTTCACTAGTCCTATGGCCGGCCGTGACTTTAGGGCAAGTGAAGGTGCGGAGAGCAAAAACAATTTCATATTTGAGGTGACACGTAAATTTTGTTACATCGTTTTATTTATTTGTAAGCAAGATTAGTAGCTAGCTCATTCATCCAACTTTTTATGATAACTGCAAAAGATAAAAAGTAAAGGCATGTTTGCAAAACAAAGAAAATTAAAACAATAATCCTTTAGAGTAATTGTTCTGCGAAGATCATAAAGCTCTCCTTTCCAACAGCGGGATTTAGATTGAATCTATTTTGGATTTGTGATTAGACATTAGATACTTTGGCACGAAAATTACTTGCTGACAGGTTAAAGGAGATAGGTACAGATTGCGAAATACAACTAACAATTTATTACGACTTCCAATAGATGGTGCTGACGTCGCCTCAAGACGTAGAATGTGGAAGAGAAATTCGACATCACAGGCAGTGGTCTCGGTAGCTTAGTTGGCAAAGCGTCTGGTGTACTTAACCAGAGAGACGCAGGTTCAAACCCTGCCTGAGATTGAATATTTTTTTTTTTTTTTTTTTTTTTTCACTAGAAATTTTCTTTAATTAGAAAATTCAGTTCTTTGTGAAAATTTCGCAATATTTAATGCTAAAAAATAATAAAAAATAAGCATAATACGGTAAGGCAACATCGTTCGACATTGAACTACCTGTAAAGGCAGTCGTGTTGGTTGAAAGACATAGTAATGTCTTCCAATAGATGGTGCTGACGTCGCCTCAAGACGTAGAATGTGGAAGAGAAATTCGACATCACAGGCAGTGGTCTCGGTAGCTTAGTTGGCAAAGCGTCTGGTGTACTTAACCAGAGAGACGCAGGTTCAAACCCTGCCTGAGATTGAATTTTTCTTTCACTAGAAATTTTCTTTAATTAGAAAATTCAGTTCTTTGTGAAAATTTATTACGACGTTGAAAGACGAAGAAAAATATCTAGTGCTGCACCTTAGCTGTAAATTCTGAACTTGTTCAATACACTTAGTGTGTATTGGCAACTGCCAACTGTCACGATGGCCAGAGAACTGGCATGGCGTGAATACATTGACTGCTAAATATTTATCACGGTGACTCACGCTACATTCAGTGCTGATAACGTCACTGACGTCAGAATGTCACCTTTTAATAGTGAAATTCGTAATCGATATTTTACGTCACACATCTTCTTTGAATTTAATCATCGGTCATTCTTGCATACTGAATTCGATGGTATTCTTATTTACATACTTATCTAGCTTACGCCTTACCTCAGATTAAACTTAAAGGTATGTATAACATAGTCATCTCTTTCTTGTGTTAAGTACTTTACAAAAAGAAAGATAATTTATAACCTTAGACGCCTTTTTATTAATACAGAAAATTTGATTTGCCTATGGTACAGTATTTCTTGAACATCACATTTTTCTTGGATTCAGATCACCACAACTTCTTTTTTAAATTGTGGCGTTAGCACTGTTAATTTTAAGGTAAAAAGAATTTATTCGATCAAATAGATTCTCTTTCTTATTCATGACAACGAATGTCCTACCGACGTCCTATGATGCTAAAGTAATAAATTAATCTATAGTATTGTTAAGACGCTTCATGAGACGTGGGATTTCCCCATAAATAAGCGCTATCTAAATAATATTATCGGACTGATAAAATGACTGATTCAAGTGATTGCAGAGTGTTGAGTATTTTCCTATATTATACATTACTATCTACACGGAAACGTTATCAGTGACTTAAAAAATAAAATGTTATTTTATGCAAATATTTTAAAAAGTATACATTTACGTGTCCGGCTGCTGGAAATCCCCCATAGTTATAAATTCCCAAGTTATACCTATATACGTAAGTAATACTTATATACGTAAGTAATACCTATATACGTAAGTAATACCTAAATACGTGCAACAGCCGTGTCGTATAAAGATGCGAGATATTTTCGCGTCGTTATGGCCTATCTAGATAACGTCATTATAGTTTAAATCATAGGTAAACTCAAATATTTATAGACTTATTTGAGAGGCATTACAAAAGTCTAGAATCGATAGATTAAGAAATATTTCTTTATCATGTCAATGGCATGGTTCTCACAATTAAGTAAGCGTGTATTAAACATCTTCGGATATCTACGCAGATTTTTCAATCACTATGTATTAATTATCAATGGTAAACTAAAGATTGCTCAAAATTCGGACTTCGGGGAACAAAGAGCAGCATTTTTTTATGTATCATGTTACGACGTCTAAATATGCCCTTAAATATGAGCTCTAAGTGCAGTTGACACTTAGAAAGTAACTCATATCACAATGACAACTCGTCGCTATTTCATTTATTTTTGGTATTGTATTACTGTTGTCTTCTAACATAGATAGGGAAGGGGGAAATCGCGCACTTTATGGGAGGCCGATCTCCAGCAATGGACATTTATATCAAATCTTCAAAGACTTAACAGGAACTTTGAGTGATAGGATCCACCCATCGTCAAAAACTGCAATCGTACTTCTGATAATTTCAATCCCCACCTTTATTTCCGCCATTCCGTTGCACTAGGAAATAGCCGAGACGCGTTCAATATTTATCTAGTTACGTTGAAAATACGATTGAGGCTCCGATTTCTTAGCCGAGATTAAGGACTTTTGTTGTGAGGGTCAACTGATTGGTTGCGTGTTTATTCGCGAATCGTTACAAGCCATAGCGAAATTATGACCATCATATATAACAAATAAGATTAGGTGTCAGTTACATTATGTACTGCGGCTACTCACGATAGGCATAACATTCGTAAGTTATGAACCGGTTTTCATATTATCTCTCTGTGTTCTTCGAAGT
This sequence comes from Subacronicta megacephala, assembly GCA_958496365.1. NCBI lineage: Eukaryota > Metazoa > Arthropoda > Insecta > Lepidoptera > Noctuidae > Subacronicta > Subacronicta megacephala. Next base: position 8,873,010 of record OY292531.1, on the reverse strand, counting down.
TTGTGAATGATTTATTTAGATGAAATATAAATATTCAAAAACCCGGAAATCATTTTCCCGGCGACGTGTATTTCTTTAAGCTCTTTTCCGTTCCGACCAATAAGTAGGTTAATAGTATGATACAGTCGTACGTTTCCATATAAACTTGACATGTTAATAGTTCATGCTTTTGTATGGTAAAATTAACATTTTTATTCGGTCTTTCAGAAAGTTGTACATTCATTATCATGGGTAGTGCCTATTTGCCTTTCTGAATAGCCTTGTATGTTATGTGTGTTATAGATGGCTAACCTTAATTCTAAAAATATGATTTTTAAAACAATTTAAACGATGTACCTAGTTTACATTTTTTTTTAATAAATACCAAAAAAGTTTCATTGTCCGTGAACTCATATGAACGATTAACTTGTACAGCTTAATTGGATAGTTGTAAATTTTATGGCATGAAGAACTTGCGTTCTTCAATTTTTGAAATACCTGCCTACCAAAATAAACTACGACTACTTACGACACGATACTAACTATTTACGATACGATATTTTAGTAGGTAAGAAGATTTTTTTAAATTTTTTTTTGCCCAAACGACGCTCAAAAATTATTGAGCTAAAGGCTCGCTTAGACTCTACAATAACAAAAAAAAAAACAAATAATATGCAAATGACAAGATTGACCACTGGCCAATAAGTGCCAATATAATAAAATTAAATTAACCAGTAAGTAGGTAGGTTGACTAAATTTTCGATAACTTCTATAATACCATACAATAGGTAAACTCATATTGCAGTATTCTCTAATACCGCAACCTCTACGAAATGAGTAGTTTATACGGTTTCATAACCGTGTGTGTACGCTTGCAGAACTTCAAAAGCGAAATTTCAGATTATGACTGAAGCCAGACATGGCTCAGTTAGACTCAATCTTAGTAAATTGAGTCTGGAACTTAGCTTATTACTGCTAAACAAAAATGCTGCAGCTTTTTTTAATCGATGAACAAATAAGTTATGTACATGGATTAGTAAACGACAGAGTGATAAGGCGATTATCTAATGGTTGGCATTAGATTCCAACACGTGTCTCAAATGTGCTGTCAATGCTCGATAAAGGTATCTTCTTAGAAAAAGATGGGTTAGGCAATATTCCACCACACTGTCGTATCGTATTTACGCACGTAGACTTGACGATGAAGAACAAATGCAGAATTTATTTTAAGATTGATTTCTACAGCATATGCAATGATAATCATAAAAGTAATCTAAAATTAGTTTTAATGAAGGTTATCAGTTAATTTTCACGCTTCCATAATTTTTCCATTATGCAACATTAGCTGTGGAACATGACGGTTCCACAATGATTAATATTTGAGTAATCAGTAATAATTCTGATAACATTATCATTAAATTAATATTTCGTTTGTTATTGCAAGTTATTTCATACATTTCATACTTGTGTGTAGTTTTTTTTACCTACAAATTGGTCCTTCTAAATTTATTATCGACAAAAATATTCATCCTCTAGTGAGTAATCTGTCTTAGTACCTATAAACAGATTACCAGTCTATGAATATTTTTGTTGATAAGGCTGCAGAACCTAATCATGGGCACTACTCATATAGTCTTAGTCCTTTCGTTTGAGAACCTCTAAACCTAAATAATTATGTTAAGTACTTAGTCGCGATATTTTATTAGTACTCCAATACTTATTGTATTTAAAGAATGATAATTGACATTTTATACGAAATGTATGCAATTCATACTGCTATAAACCTAGAATGTCTCTTACGTCTGTCTTCGGAACTGTCGTCAGAAATAATCTTAAAAGTCGAAAATAAATAGCGTTCACTCATCTGATTCCAGTTGCCAATTGTTAACCGAGCGTCCAGCTAGGTAAACATGCTCACCACAAAATAATTTTGCCGGTGTTTGCCGAAAATATGACTAGACCCGAAATTATCTGATCTCTCGTGACCGGAAAATGACGTCACTAGATGAATGTTCGCCCTTTTGGACGTTAACTCAATGGAACAGTAAATTCAAGTTGTATGTTAACAACGTTTGCTGATATGGCGATATACGCTCTCCTCAAAAAAGGAATAACAAAGAAAGGGGAGTACGCAAAAAAGTAGTTTCTGAGGAGTTTGTTGCGCCCCTTCTTCTTCCTAGCAAAATCACTAGGAGGCGGTGAAACTCAGGCGTTTTGAGAGCTGTATATAATTATAAATTACGTTCAAAAGATAATACCTGGTGGACTATCTTGAATCAATTATTTTGACTTTCAAAGGCGGAAACTACCGACTTCCAATAATAAAGAGGAGTGAGTAAGTAGTTTGTCAATGTTTTGGGATATTCTATTCACACATTATCACTCCATTTCTTACTACTCATAAACTGTCTCATTTTCTAGTGGTCCTAAGCGCGACTGCTACGCTAGAGATCCTAGGTTCGATTTCCAGCCCCAGGTCGAGCAAACTGTTATTAGGTTTTTCTATTAAATTCTCTATTGGATTTTTTGCAGGTGATTTCAATAGACTCACCCTCTAATACTAACCTACATTGGTCCCAAAACATACCGGCACCCTGTATATCATAACACCTCTGCATAGCCTCTTTGAGGAATACAAGCGTGGTGATGTATTAAGTTATGCCCCTACTAAGCCATGTTAGCACCAATAATATATTCTGTCAGTGACAGTTTCGTTTGCATTCAGTACTCTCACAAATACAGCACTTACCCGGTAGTACAAAAGCTAAGGATATCCTCTATACACAAATATGTGACGTTGCCAACTAATATTTCTCCGTGATTTAAATTATACAAGTTTCTCCACTTCCGCGATACTGTGCTCCAAATTGCAGTTGTAAATGCAATGGGAACTTTAACAGTGCGCGCTCGATCTGAACTCGTTACTTCTAATTAAAGACCCGACACTAAAAGCCCAAAAGGAGGGTAATAACTGCTAATCTTGGTTTCCACAATGGAGGATTGAATGAAGGAGAATGTCTTTCTTGGACTACTAAAGATTAGGGAGCTCGTAAGCTGAGGAAGTAGGTTTTATTTAAATTTCGAGTATTAGAGTTATTAAGTGCTAAACTGCCAGAATTTTTAATTCAACTTTATATGCTCTCTATGCGGCCATAGTGTGACCCCGAAGAAGACGGTAGCTCAGGGAAGACCTCTAAGCAGTGTCCACAAGGATGTGCCGTAACAGGCGTTGAACTAGGGCTCATAAAAACTCTATTAAGAGGACACAGTGACTCCCTCCATGCTGATGGTAGGTTTTAGTGGGTAACTCAAACCAACAATTAAGATTGGAGGGGACCTTCCAAAGGCTATCTTTAATTTTTGGTTTGAGTTACCCATAAGTAAAAAAATAACCTTTATATACTGAGTGGAGTCATACGTCATGGCTGGGAATAAAATATCATATGCAATAATTAATGTGAAGCCAACCAGCTTCTAAATACACATATTATATTATTATTCCATTTTAATTAAATACTTCCAAAGTGTAAATACAAAGCGTTTGATCTAACATTTTAATTGGATGGTTGAACTTTGCGGAAAATTTACCTCAATTCGATTGGAGCTGGTTATGTGGTTTACTTAAATGTATCACCATGGCTATTCTCGGAAAAGGCGGAAAACGGAAAATAGATATAGATATCTACTTGCAAAATGCCTAGATTCCTTTACCTAACTGTAATATCTTTGTGTCATATTTGAAATTAAAGAGAATTCCATATAACTGGATCTGTAAATCATTCAATATTTAAAATCAATCCTATAAGCTAAAATAAACCATAAAAACCTTTTTACGAAAAACCGCACACTGATTCATTACGACATCTCATATAAGTACAAATTTCCCCATGTATGTTCTATAAAAGGGTTAGACAACCGCGACGTAAGAAGATTTAAGAGAATTCTAACGGAGTTGAAAAGAAGAATTATATTACTGGTGACAATCCCGTTAGACACAACTAATTTGCAATACACAATAAAATTATATCAAAATTAGGTCATACATATACATAGTTTTGATAATATCATAATTATTATGCCTTGCCTGATTATAAGACCCGTTATAGTACCATATTCATCCAAAAAAATACCATTGACTTGTGAACCTATCTTCGTAGACAAATCACAATACTAACAAGGTAAGGTACTGTACAAAAACAACTTAACTTAAATAGCCCATTAAAAAACATTGTTTTACAATCTCGCTTCAATGGGTCGCCATCGATAGGAAAAATCGGCTTATAGAGGATTGCACGTCAGCCGATCGTTTCTTATTTATTGTTCCATTAAAAAATAGTTTAACCGCCTTATTTCCTGAAGCATCAGCGGGTTCCGTCGTCTCGCCGATCCCTTAAATCTCATTTGCTCGGTTTCACCGCCGGCCGGTGTGATAAATTTCCGGTAATTTATCTGTAAGATAATTCTGTATAAAATATTTTACAGAGTGTTCTTAATATCATTTAAAGATGCTACAAGAGACTTAATACTTGAGTGAGAGTAAACAGTTTGTTATTGTGTAGGTACCTAATACTGTTGATGACTTCCGTCTAATTTATAATCTCACTAATGGTTCTCCTGCGTTTGATACTTAGAAACATTCATTATACGGTACATAAAAATGCTCATATTTTCCTTCGTGAATATTTCCACGAGATTGCAAAGAAAAAGCAGCTGCAACGCTTTTCAAATTAAAAAATCAGGTGGTGTTGTGACGGGCTCGCTAACGGCCCTCGTGCAACTGAGAGCACTTGCGAGAATAACCGAGAATTACCGCCTTTAGCTCTAAACAACGTACGCCCCTGTGTTAGAGCGAATCAACTGGCTTGTTTTCATAATAATGCAATATATATGTATGCTTTCATTCATTAAGCTCCTTTCTGTGGTAAAAAGTAGGCTGCGTATATTTTCATGCGCCCTATTTTTTAGTTCCAACTTAGTAAGTATTACTATAAGCCTCATCTAAACCATTATCCCATTCAGGGAATGTTAATTCCAATTAACATATTTAACGTGAATGCTTTCATCATTTACACTAGAAATTGTATTACACATGAACTGAAGGATAAATCCCAATTGTGATCAACAAACTAACGTTTATTTCCATTAGCGTGCTCTTTACGTCTGTACGGCTCCGCAGGGAAAACACAAATTAAGACCATCGATTTCCCACAAATTGTAATTACCCTCTAACTTCGAGTGTATAACGGAAGAACATAAATATTCATTGATAAGGCGTCTCATTTACGTAGAATGTGAATACTACGAAAATAACTGCTTTATATTAAGCGAACAATCATTAAGAAAATGGGGCGGGTCGTCAAAATTTATCGATGCCGTTACCAGCCAACACGCGAACACAGAAACTAATAAAGATCCAGTCACCTCGAATGTAACTAATTAATTGTTCAGTGGAAACAATCACTAAGAAGAACTAACGAAGTTGCTTGATGGAACAAGACAAATGAAAGTTCCAAAGGTCAAACCAACCGGCGAGGGAATTATAAACAGCGACTCCGGGGGTTGAAGAACTTAGCCTGAACTTTACAACTTGCTGCTTTATTACATGTTAACTACTATGTGTGTATACAACACTGTAGCGCTTATACCGCAATACACAGAGAATTCTGACACAAATCAGAAGCCGTACCATATTGTTCAACGTGTTTATTTTAAGGTTGTGAGAAAGGGATGGCGCTATAAAAATAACTAGAGCGACATCCCTCTCCTTCAATCACAAAACGAGCACAACAGTACATTGTTGTACGGCCTCAGAAAGCTTCTAGATCATTATCATCATTATCATCAGTCCACTGTTGTAGGCCTCACAGAATATTTCACAGAAATTCTAATGACTGTTTATTATACTCAGATCCTAGGAATAAAAGAGATTCATTATCAGCAAAATTATTGAGGATAGTAGTGGAGTAAACTTCCTCTGAATTGACTTAATCGGATTAATTACACGAACTAGATTAAACAAGACTCAAGTTTTCATTGACTCCGCAGCCATTTGAGATTTTTCTGTTACATTGTTTGTAGCCAATAGCAGTTTATTGGTAACGTTAATTAGATGTCATTAATTTTACCCACGTTACTCAAAATAGGTGGTCAGTAAAATTTTATGAAAAAAATATATACAAGTATTTTAATTACAAAAATTCATCATAACTATAGAACGAATGCTCAAGCAGCCAGTGTCATTATACGAGCCTCAAAACTTGCAAGAGACGAGGCGCATACTCCAATAACATGAGTTGATTTAGAAGTTTTCGTTATTATCCTAGAATCCACTGATACAAAGTCAGTTGCAATAAAACTTTTTTATTAACTGTAACATAACTATGAACATGAAAGCCTTTTGTTACGTAATCTGATTCTCAAGTAACTAGAGGCATGAGTAAAAAGGTCTACTTAGGATAAAGTTGGAGTACCTACCCAAGGTCATAACTTTTATTGTTCTTTGCTTTTAGTCTAGTCATAAAATTGATAGACTCAGGTTTTATGTTATGTAGACTACGATCATGTAATAAACTGACATTAAACCTAAAGATATATAAAAATGGCAAACAACCTATGTATAGAACTTTCATAGTTCTATTGCTGATATACTGAATACCTACCGTAGTAGAAAGAATATTGTAGTACAGTATACCACACCAGTTTTCCAATTATGTTCTTACAATTCACACATTTTTTGTGAAGAATCTGATACACAGTTGGATCTCTATATCCAATATGAGGTTCTTAGTGACTGAATGGTCTCTTTTCAATACAAAACAAAACACTAAAGAAGGTTGTAAGTATACGAAATCGACTTTGAACCTTCCGTAACTGAATTTAATCTAGTACTATGAAAAAGTCATCGTGGAAACTAGTTTTTAACTGGCGAATCAATTGTAGTTTCTTTTGCATTCATCTCATCATCATCATCATCATCATTCAGCCTCGGGTTATCGCAGCTAGGTTCTGCCTTTTGTAATTAACATTCAACTAGTTCCCTATTTCTTATAGAGAACCTATCTACCAATTTCCAGTTTCTACGGCTATAATAGTTCTGAGTAAGTGGAATACGCATATTTGCTAAATCTATAAACCTAAATTGCGTATATGTGCTGGCCTGTGAAATTTATCAATTGTGGTCTCGTAATTAGTGAGGTCTGCGCAGGTAACTAATATATTGGTGCAATTAAACATATCCTGGTCATTGGCCAGGTCACAGCGTACGTAATTGTTTCGAATTAAGCTCATTAGTTTGTCCCACAGCTAAACGATGCTCTGAATTGTTTGAGTGGAATATTAAATGATACCCACACGAGGTAGTTATCAACCGTCTAGCGCGTAAGGAGTGCCGCAATAAAATTAATCCAATTTATGAGTGTCGTCTGGAACATTGTCACATATTCTCTTTTCTGCTTGTATTACTAACTACCTAAATAAAACGTTCGTACATTCATATATCTTCACTGACAATGGAAATGGCAATAGCCTTTATATCTTTCATCTACATGCTTTTGGAATATTCAAAAAATAAAATATACTTTACATTTTCCCAATTGAATCTGCCGCCACGATATGGACGCTTCAAAGTCAGTCAAAGAAGTTATTGGAAAGTAGATTCCCTTTGTATTTCCCTGTTCACTTGACGCATTGGCCTAAATGGCGGGTGTCCCTTCAAAATATAGCCGACAAAAATAAAAGGAAAAACAAATCGAATTCCCACTGCCAAAAATATTCATCCGAAATATTTTCCTTCAAGACAAACGAATAGTCCCTAGCTGCCACTCCTAAATACGAATTCTTGTCAGATATAAAAGAGAATTAATTTGTATTTCCTTGGGAATTACAACGAAATGGATTTATTGTAATAAAAAGAAAACAAAAGATCGACGATGTGGAAGAAAGTTTCACCAATATCACAGAAAATAAGCCGAGGGTGCAATTTCCCTTCGGATACAATCACTCAAATTGGGTCAAATATATAGGTGAACATTTTACACCCGCTGTGTTTGATGCCAAGAATATAATTATTACGATGTAACCTAATTCTGGCATTTGGCATGACGAGGGACAAAGACATGGTTCTTGAGTCGAATGGCGTCCTAATTCGGTTGAGTTCACACAGATTGGAATATAATTAACTACTATTATATCTGAAAATGGAACTATACAATAATAATAGAGGAAAAATATGGAACAACTACATTCTTATAAATATACTCAGATATAATTTGTATATCAAATCGAGTTAGTCGCGGTCTATTGTGCAAAGATGGCGACCTAAACAGAAAACGGTGCCAAAACCTCTTTTATATGTGGGCATAATTACACTTAACCTAAAACCAATATCTTGCAGATGCTTCAGACAATCGGAAGCTCAACGAAATGCTACCGGCCACACTATAAAGCCACTCAGGGCTTCTAATATCTCGAGCCAGGGTGGCTGAACACATAGACATTTCGAAGAAACTACGTTTACCACAGTTTTAGTAGTAAAATGGAATATAAAATAAATGCGCTCCTGCACTAGGATGTTTATCCAATCCGAGTAAAAATATAAAGTGCCTTTTGAAAATTAAATTACAAAACACTTATTGTAATGAAACATAAAACATAGAACTCTGTTTGATATTAAGAATAATGTATGTAGTGGCAAATAGAATTACGTGTGACGAGTCAAAAGTAAATATTTAAAACTGAATTAATATGCAATTGACTAGTAATAATCTAGTGTCGTCATTATTTACATTGAGAGGAATAATTTCAATATCCAAATAGGACATTCAATATTTACAGAATGGACAAACATTATTTATCAGTTTTGAAAATCAACAAACTGCAGTATCTACGATTTGTCTAAAATCATATTGGTGGAGTCTTATTTTTGAACCAGTCCAGTTGAACCAGTATCGCCAAACAAACTAAAATATAGATGATTTATCCCTTTTATCTTTGTGCGAAACCAAAAGTTCCCTTTATTGTAAACCCATGGCCATCCTACATATCCGTGAAGAGTTGAGGCAGGCTTGAGTGCTCTCGAGATCGACCGCGTAGGATTTAACGATGTCAGACTTATCGATAAGCTCCATACGAGGACTTCCAACACAGCTTTAACTGTAGATACAACATTCTACGGTCTACCTGTGTGAAGTTAAAGGCATTACTTGAGCCAACTCTAGATTGTGAATATTGCAGGAATACTGTATAATAATACGCGAATATTGTGAATCCGCAGGGCTACACATCGCTATGTGAAATCAGGCATAGATTAAGAATGAGATATCAGATTTTACTGGAAATAAATCACCAATATACGCTGACCTGTCAATACTGGATTTGTATGTGTAGCCATGTGAACGAGGCACAAAAAAGGAAAAAATAAAAATGCCGAGGCTAGATCTACATACATCATTGTTTGTTTGAAGTGATATTTTCGGAAACCACTTTACCGAAATAGAGAAAACTTTGATCTCTCGAGAACCTGACTGATGTGTTTTGTTTTCCACTTTTTATCTATTTTCTTTATATAGGCGTCACATTTAATGTACATAAAGAGACTGATCTTGTGACTTCATAAAACAAATCATCTTAACCCGTCGCTGAAGGTTTATTTTGTTTCCTTGTTTTGTGAAGGGTTAGGCAGTGGTGTACTGTAAGTCCACAGATTGTAAGTATGTTTTTAAAGATCACGTTTGATACTGGGCGAGCCTACTACTGTCATTACATATAAAACATACCATCACGCCTATATTCCCCGAACGGTAGGGTAGAGGAGTACTTATGTACACCTACACTTTGCGGGTATGTTTAGGTCCCATGTAATACAGGGCGAGGCTATTGCCGTTAACCGGGTAGACAGACTCCAAGCTGCTACTGAGAATTTCATAGAAAACCCTACAGGACTGCTCGACCAGGGGATCTAACCCAAGACCTCTAGCGTAGCAGTCGCGCTTAGAACCTTAGCTTAGCTCCCAAACGGATGAACCGATTTTGATTCGGTTAAATTTTTTGTTTGAAAGGTGAATTAGTTGGGAGTGTTATTAGCTATGTTTTATGAAAATCGGTCGAGATATAATGCGATTGTCGGGGGTTTTTTAAATTTTTAATTTAGTACTTATATATACCAAACATGACAGCACTAGCTGTTATTTAGAGCCATTTAATGATAGTGCGTGCTTTAAGCCCCAAGGCCACACGGAACTGGTTCATTTGCAACTGACATTCAACGGCGGATCGCCTTCAAATCACTTACACTCACGCGCATACCACAGGATCAGGAAGATTAATGCCAACTTGATCCGTTGCCCTTTGCAAATGTCGTACCTGAAACAAATAAGACCGGTTTGTTAATAAAGATTAACATTTTATTAAATCAATATTAATAATATTTGGTATCTAGAATTGGTAATAAAACGCATAGTTCCTTAATTCCGCCCATACCGGTATCATGAGACCGAAGCAATAGATTTTGCATTGTGGCCATAATATGGAACTGGAAGGGTTGCCTTTATATAATATTGTCCCAATTATCACCCCGTCTGCAAGTAACATTACACAGAACAAAACAATATTATTTCTACATATACCACTAAGTTCACTAAGCTTCGAAGTTATCCTCTGCAGCTTACAATTAAAAACCTGAACACATTAAAAACAAAACTAGGTCAGACCGATTACAGATGGAGGTGAAAATTAAACTTTTAAATACCTGTGAAGTTAATAATGAAAAACAGCAATTACATTGTAGAATGACCCGTTAAACTTGCCCCAGTATATCGAAACTTTTCCTTAAAGATAAATTGTGACTTCGTTTAACTTTAAAACGAAGTCACCGGAGTCAGTTAAATCTTTTTGTGTCGTTAAGCGTATTTACAACTCTATTTAGTAGTCACTTACATACAATTTTGTTTGTTACACTTTTCGATATTTTTCCAGCGTTGCATATGTTATCAAAATATCAAACCAATGAGGATTGTATTGCCAATCTGTCAAACATTTTATATTATAGAATATTCTTTCATCATCATCATATTAGCCAAATGAGGTCCACTGCTGAACGAATGCCTGTCCACGTAAGAACGACTAGGCAATCTATCAATATACTAGTGAAAGGTAAAACTACAAACTTCTGCATTGCCCCAGGAACTACAAGAAACTTTTAAATTGAAGTTGTTGTTTTTAAAAGAACCAATAAGGTGTTCTCTGATACCGCGAGAGACGATCAATGAAACTTTGCTAATAATTTTGTACTTCGGACTTATTCCTTTTTAACTGTTGTTCGCGGTTGGAGTAGATATCAGTCTTTATATACAGTGCTTTCAAAGGGTCTAATAGAATTAATAAAAACATAAGCATGTAGTAGACTCTTTTTGTTTGGTATAATGGCTCTGTCTGCTCCACGCTTTTAGACGTGGCGATATTATCAACAATTTTTTATTCCAATATATTATTTTTTTGAAGAAGGTGGCTGGCAGTGGATGGATGCGATCTGCCCAAGACCCGGATGGTTGGCGCTCTTTGGGGGAGGCCTCCCCCAAAGATAAAACATATCATCATCACATCACATAAACTGATGTGATGATGATATGTTTTTAGTCTAAGTCATGTAGGAAACGCCAATCTTAGTGAACGCTCTGAACACGATTCGCCAAAACAAAATGCACCTTATTCGTTGGAAATAGGTACTGCAATTGCATGTAACCCAAGAAAGCCAAAATCTCTACGTACAGTGACATTGTTATTCCCCCCACGCTAAGCGGTTCCTACAATGAAGGTAAATGAATTACTTGGAAGAAATTTCGGATTTCCTGGATATCTATCAATAATTAGAATAGGCACACTCTCGATATCAGGTTCCCTGTATCAATATTACATAAGAAATATAGTAATAATAATTAAAGTACTATTATTTAGTTTTGAACACTGAATTCTGTACTTTTTTTTTCAAACAACCGATATTATTTTACTCAAGTAACCAAAAAAGGCTTTGAAGAAAAACCATAAAAAAGTTGTTTTTTAAAGCTTACTAGCAATGTGGACCACACATTACTAGTATTCTTGTTAACCCCTCGTGCTAAGCTTAATGCTTGTGTTACGAGTGGGTTCACGTAGTGCAATGGGTGGGGTTCGAACCGGCAACCATATGATCGCAAGTCCGACGCCCTAGCCATTAGGCTACCGCCGCTTCGATTCATTAATATCTCTTTGTAATTATGTTGTGGAGAAGTACGTATATTCTTAACAATAATAACTCGGATAGTATAACTTTATTTAGGTACTTTTGCATGAACAATTTTCATTATGAGTTAGGGGAAACAAAATTATATTTGTTTGGTCCAACTGTCAACCTCACCTGTTCTCGGTATTTCCTTCCTAGCTTCGGGGGAAATAGGGAGAAGCAACGACAATAATCTGAGCAATTATTTTGGCATGTTTTTAAATTGTAAAACTGATGTTGTTTTTTTTTGGTTTGGCAACATCTGCAATCATCAATATTAGCAATTTTCAACAAAAAGCTGGAGGGTTTTTCTATAAAATTCGCAGTAGCAGCTCGAATTTTGGATATGTGCCCGGTTAATGGCAATAGGCTCGCACATATTACATGAGAGATACCGGACAATTTTAGGTGTACCTACCTAAGTTTATCTTTATCCAACCAGTCGGGGAATACAGGCATGATGGTATATTACGTTATGAAAAATAAAACTAGAAATGCAGTTCGAGAATGCTTGACGAGATGAGAAACTCGATAAACAAACTTATACACCTAGGAATATATGCCATACTTTTAATGAAGTGGGGGAAACTATTATGAGCACCCTTAGTTTACAAAAAATATAGATTAAAAAGAAAATGTCAACGTCAGTAATACTATAAATGCGTCATAGATGCTAATGCTTGCGTGGTTGCTTATCAAGAGGTCATAGAATCCAAATTCGGTCCTTGTTACACAGATCCTAAAATAGCTGACGATTTGTAGGCGTAATACAGGTCGGTAGGAAGATCAATGAATCCCGTCATAGTCGTGGCGAATGTCACAATTCCATGGCTTTGACTGTAATGCAAGGCAAGGTAAGCGCGGTTTTTAGTCGTTACGAGTCCGAGGCAGTTTGTGCTCCATAAGGATTTTCCTTATAAAAAGAACCTAGATCAATAAAATCCAAATCCGTCTAATAGTTTTTGGGGGAATACAGGCGCGATAGTTAGTATGTGTAATCTTATAAAGCTACTTTATAATATTATAAACCTGAAGAGTTTATTTGTTTGTTTGTTTACTTGAACGCGCTAACCTCAGGAACTAAGGGTACGATTTGAAAAATTCTTGTTAGATAGATATTCAGTGTTAGATATTTATCCCAGCCCATTTATCGAGGAAGGCTATATATCATCACGCAAAAACCAATAGGAGCGGAGCATAAATGAAAAATGTTGCAATAACGGGAAAAAATGAATGCAGAAAAGCCGAGAAACCACGCGGGCGAAGCCGTGGACGGAAAGCTAGTTCTACATAAAGCGCAGACTTTCTTTCAAAGACATAAAACCCAGTATTCAGAACGGCATAAAACTGGAATAAACATGCATTCTCTTCCCGATATTATTCAATATCTGAGTGAGTTTATTGAGAGAAAAGCTCTCGAGTGCACTAAAAGGTATTACTTACTATCGATGTCGGCGGCTGTAGTATCAAGATCACTTACACGGATGATACCATATTGTTGAACTCAAAACGCGTCATTGCACATAACCTAAAGTATAAATTACTAAGTAGTCATTCTTTTTTACGCAGGTATACGGGAAGGCCAACCTGGGTCATAGTTGCCCATTAAGTTGGGTATTCGTTCCAACTTCGTTCGGATGTATTTGTTATTAAAACTGAAAGTTTTCTCGTTTTAACCAAAATGCAATAAAAAATAAGAACTTATTTTGCAGACCATGTTTTTTTATAATTTTAACCCTATAAGTAAAATACAGATACATAAAATACAGGTACCTACAATGCAAATTTATTCATCTTGTGTGCCCTTACGCGTTTTGTCACTAAACATATTTGGGATGAGCTCCTATTAAAATTTATTTATACGTCACAACGTATATAATCCTATCACACGCGAAGTATTATGAATATTATGATTATTAAACAAGACGTTTTTTACTATAAGTGATTCAGGAGCTATACAAATACGAACATAAATATCTACATAGACATCTGTCACCAAACCCTCTGCGCTTCGCCATGGTCGGGTAAAAAGGCATTTTATTCCCAAGAAAGCACAGACAAAGTAAGAAAGTCCGTAGAACCACTCATGTTTGAAAGATGTACTGTCATTGGAACCCTTTACACTTCAATAAACGGAAAATGACTTTAGCACAATTCCATTTACCCGTAACTATGTTACAGTAATTGAATGTGAATGCTCCGTGCGACGCTGACGTTCGTATGTAACCTTCACTCCAGTTACTAAGATCTATTGTCGAATGGCAAGAGACGGTTACTTTATTATCAAGTCATCCTAATATTAGTAACAACGAAAATAATCACAAACTAGATCATTTCTACCAAAGAAAAACGTACTTTCAATGCTTATTAGAATTGTGAAATTTTCCGGGCAACTCACTAAATTTGCCTCCCTAAAATCCATTAATAAAAAAGCCAATATATATCCAGCTGTTTAAAAGTGATGCGCTTATCAACGAACAGCTCTTAATTTAAAAAGTTTGCGCGTGTTTTAAATTAGAAAGGAAAACACTAGTATGGAATGTATAAACACCATTGTTTGTATTACTAAACCAAGTGGATAGATTGTTGTAGACATTAATGTCCAAGCTATCAATTAATACCGTCTAGTTCTTGTCGACTTATCCTCAGAATAAGGTTTTTGGGAAAACCCATTCTTGTTTATAATAACGTCTGGAACCTATTTCTCAAGGCTATGGCTAGATAGACCAAATATAATATCAGAACGTGGACGGCACAATAAGAACGCTTTTGCATAACATAAGAAAGAGATGACGCTATTTCAACCACATGTCTCACTCACAAAGCCGATTAAACTTATCTTTGGCACTTCATACTACACGGGATATAATCTTGGGGTCGCCAAATTGGCAATATGCAGGCGGTCGAACGCTGCATAATCTGTGACGACACTGTAAACGGGTTGGGTAACGTAGTCATTCTGTTACGCTTGCAGAATCCATTATATTAAAATATAATATAGTTCCTTTTCACAGACGAGCATTAAACCTGTTCCGAGAATTATATATCTCGAACATTCAAGCTCACGTGGATCCTGCTACTATATTCTATCTGTGGTAAAAGATGGCCGAATTTATCGTTGGCTTCAGTCGGTCGTTCGCGCCCGGAGCGATTCGGATTCGGAACAAGGATACAATAATAGCTTTGCTATTTGTAGGGTCTTTAGACGGATTTAGCTTGTGCATCGTAAACGCCGAGACTATAATGTATAGACGCCAAAATGTCATTTATGAACGCCAAACATGTCGAAAGCTAATTTCATTTTTATACAATTTGTTTCTATTCGATTGTCGATTCGAATGTTAGATTACAACTTGTATACAGGTTTTATAGCTTCTGGAATCATGGATATTCTAATTTTAAATCATAAATTTTATAAATGATAGGTAAAGCTCTTATGTCTGAAGTAATAAGGTCTGAAATGGACAAAAAGAGTGATGACTTCAAAGCTGGACCACCTACAGCTATGATCTACAACGTCACCAACGGTGTTATTACATGTCCGCACCCCAAAAAACATAGATAAGATAAATACGCTATGAATTGATAAATTAATTAATCGGCCACTAATATAAACAGTTCATTGTTATGACAGTATCCCGAACCGATATGGCGTGACAATAACACCGATTTACATATTAATTAAAAAATCCAACGCAGTTTACATTTCATAGCCCGTATGAAAGAAACAATTTTTTGCTGTATCTAACGTTATGAATCGATTAGTTAGCGTGGACGCTGCTGATACGGGCGCCATGTTTGTTCTTTCCCGCTTAACTGTACAGCTGATTTTAATAACGAAAGTACATACCCTCATACCATCACGCCAGTACTCACTGAAATGTTAGGTGCAGAGCTGTAGTAATATAAGGTGTTCATCGGTAGGTTTATATCCCATACAATAGGGGGCCAGCCTCTTGACAATCATCATCATCATCATCATCAACCCATTACATTGTCCCACTGCTGGGCATGGGTCTCCTCTCAGAACGAGAGGGAATAGGCTATAAGTCCACCACGCTAGTCTACTGCGGGTTGGCAGACTTCACACACCGTCAAGAAAATCTATCAGGTATGCAGGTTTCCTCACGATGTTTTCCTTCACCGTTTAAGCGCGTGATAATTACTTATTAATACGCACATGACTTCGAAAAGTCAGAGGTGCGTGCCTTGGATTCGAACTCGAGACCTTTGACTTGGCAGTCCAATGATCATATCACTAGGCTATCACTGCACTAATTGACAATAACCGGGCACAAATCCAGACCATGAACTGCTACTGAGAATTTCATAGAAAAACCCAACGAAACTGCTCGAACTGGGAATCGAATCCAAAAGTTATAGCATAGCAGTCGCCCTATTGAGAGACTATTGAGGCAGTCAGTTTTTACAAAATAAGTATTTACGAAGGTAATGTCATAAACATAACATAACGTGCAGTAGCTATCTTGAATTGATAAATTCTAAGATATTTACGTTTGTCAGTTTTTATGTAAGTGTTAATGGCGTATCATATTACATTATCCACTAATTTATTCTATGGTTTACATCAATTATGTAAATATAATACCGGCCAAAAGTTAATTTATATACATCGTTTGTATACAGACATGCCGATATTTGAATAAATATAATCCTTTAATCATTTTTTTATACAAATATATTTACCGGAAGTTCTGGTCGTGGCCTTAAAATTCAGGGCTCGAAATTCAAAACATTAACACAGTGTTTATTCATTTGTTTATTCATATTACAAGACAATCCCAACACACGTATTGTTAAATTTTGAGATTAAATAAACATTTTACATATTATTATTTATTCATCATAAATCAAGATCAGTTAGGTACCTACTGCGGGGAGTGAAGCCAAATGCTGAAAAACAAGGATTTTTTAACCTAGTTCGGCTGTGGATGGTGATATCCAATTATTATGTAATAATAAATAGATAATCCGAGCATTATTGAGGTGAGCTTGCAGTCTACTCAGATGCGACTATATATCAACCAGTAGGCATTCTACTGGAAGCGACGATCATTAGACGTTCGCAGCCCAATCTTATCGGCAATAACAATATCCGTAAATAAAATATTATTTTTGCTAATTAAAAGCGACATTCGACCAATGTGATTAATATTCACACGTTGCCAAGCCACAGAGGGAAAGCTGACAATGTTGCCCGTGGGAAATATAGCCGCAGTATCTTATAATTTCACTCAGCATTTTAGATCCCACACAATTTATATTGCAATTCATTGAGGTATTATACTCAACCTAGAGAAGACAAAGAGCTTTTTGCTTTTTTCTATTGTTAAGTACTCAACAACTCATTTATAGGATACTGACCAATACAACAATTCTATTTTAAAATTATATGGAAGATGAATACTGTTAAATATCGTGATAAAAAGACTAAGGCTCTCGGATAGAAGAAAAAAAAGAAGATATGAAAAGAGAAAAAAGAGCCATGCCCGTATAAAAATACTGGCAAACTATTACTGTACGTAACTACATCTCTACCTAAGCTTTCCTGACGGTATGTTATGTTTGAAAAAGCATGTTAAAAGAACAATATTTTGTGCTTTTTAAATATTATTGTAAAAAAAATGCACATTAACTTTCTCCTGTGGTACGTCTCGTACTTTTCAAAGCGCGCTCTACATGAGGCGTTCTAGTACGCAAAACCTAATATCACAATGATTTTAATCTCGTCCTTTCATTCGTCTCGGCCTATCATAAAAGTCGGGGTTACTTCAAGGAATCTTCCATGACTTAGCACGTTTCGAATGTCTGCGGCGCAATTGCTGTTTGACCTCCTCGACCTTTAAGGAAAATAGATTTTCACTGTGTAATATTATCATATCATTATCACTTTGTATGTACTTTGTAGCAATTTCTAGACATAACTATGTTTTTGTTTGTAAAATCGAGTTCCTATCTACTCTCTGTGTTGTTAACATCAAAATGGTAGTATGTATGTATCTTTATTATTACATTTTCAATAACATATCTAAACAAAGGTATTCTCCTTAACTAACAAAACAACACCAAACGTGACGTAGGTGCTATTGTTTTTGCCAATAAACCCAAAAGTCGGAATATTCGGCCTTCTGATAACTCGGTATATACAATGATATTCGGCTTTGATTTAAAATAATACTCAGGTACAATAAACATCCATCACTTTAGACAAGTAATTGTTATAATGTAATTTATTTATTATCAGCATTAGTTGGCGCCGGCAATTCAATCTCTGACGCCGAAACCGAGTCCGAGAGATTCGGCAATATTTCCTAAAAAAAAATAGCGAAAATTTTTATATTCAAGAATATTGCAATAATTAAAGTACACAGCTGGTTTGCAACGGACCATGTTTTCCGCTAAAGATAATAGCAGAAATCGGAGTGAAATTGCAAAACGCCGAATACTGTGACCTACTTTGGTGTCTCGCGCCGAAAACTAATCACAAGAATACATCCGGGTGCTTTTAATGTTTCCTTTATTATTGTGCTTTGTTCAATTCCCGCTTCAAATTGAAACGTAATTTGATTTATTTTACGTTAAAGTAATTTTGTAACTTAGGGACTGTTAAGGCGAGACATCCCTATGACTGAGCAATGCAGAATGAATTTCAACATCCCTTTTGCCCTTAGGTATTTTGCTAAGGATTCTTGTACCTACTGCTACGATGCGCCAGTGATGCCAGTACGTTACGTTTTAAGTATACATCTAATATGCATTTAACTTACTATGTACCTGTTATATAGGCCATAGCGTGATGTTCATCACCATCCTTAAGAATTGGGCTATCGAATGCAAAAAATAGTTTTCTAAATCCACTAGCAGTTCCAGAGATAACGCGTTTAAAAAAACAAACATACTTTAGTTTAATAAAATTATTAGTAGGTATAAGTAGATAACTAGGCAGGCTTCAAAACTCCTGAGTTTCCCGGGCACCGAACCGAGGACCTAACGTTAATAGCACAATGATTTATTCGGACCACCCTGGAAAAATTAAATGTTGACACAAATCACCTCGGGGGGTCGGCGCCCTATATGAAATAGGGTGATTACGGTCCTCCCTTAAATAACCCCCGGAGGATATGAAAACGATACCTGTGTATTAAAAAATTAGATGGATGGATACCCTCAATAATGATGTTCATGTTATTAAGGCGCTCTTCTGCCACGCTAAATTAAAAAAAAAATGTTCATGAATTAATCTGTAGGTACGTTTGTACTTAATACTTCTATATTTATTTTTGGTTAGATTTGCATAAAAAATAATTTGTCTTCCTAAGAATATTTTCAAATACCGTCAACAATCGATGGAGTCATTAAAATAGTAAACATTGAATTACATAAGCTTTTGTATTGTTTTGAACGTAGATATTTGAATACAAAACATTTAGTTTTATTATTAAAACATCTACACGGCCCTACGAAAAGAAAAATAGATGAAGACATATTTTGAATATCATAATTCGTAACGCCGAAGCCTCCTACACAAAATATTAGTTTAATATAAGGTATTTGTGTAACTTTACTGTAATATATATCTTGCTATTGACACAATCATCATTGACATACTTAGTTGTATTTATGTACCCCCGTCAAAGGCATTCTAATCACGTCAAAGCCCAGACATGCCAGCGAATGTCTAGCAAATACTCCAGCCACTTTGAATGATTAATTATAATATTAAACGATAACATATTGGTTACATATATCTATTTAAGGGTTTTGGGAAAATACTTGACATTGTATAATAAACCATAGTCTGCCATACTAGGTTAGACTGATTTCATACGTTGGAAAATCTTTCAGACATGCAGATTTCTTCAAAATGGTTTCCTTACTGTTTCAGCTAATCTATATACATATATATTTATATCATTTAATACCCATAAAAATGAATCTTAGTCACGCCATAACTTGGGAACAACTTTACCGATTTAATTTTTTCCTTCTCCTTTTCTCCTTCCCCTCCCTTTCACTAAATAGGCTCGGCAACGCATCTGCAACTCCTTTGGTTTTTGGTTTTGCAGATGTCCATGGGCGGCAATGACTACTTACCATCAGGTAGCTCGCCTGTTCGTTTGCCGAGTTATACCATAAAAAAAAAAAAAAACTTTGTAGAAAGTTCTTACGGACTTGGAAAAAAATAGAAAACTTAAAGACTCTTTTAACTTCACGCGGTTTTTTTATTATTATTTATTTCAGTTCAAATTAATATAATATAGTTGAGACAGGACAACTTTTGTCAGGTCAGCTAGTTATAAATATTTTATAATACACTCATGATTTCATTGAGATATCTACGATTCCTTTATTGCAGTAATCTAAATGAGACGTCATCATTATCATCATCCACAGCCTGACTTCACCCACTGCCAGCAGTGGAGGCCTTATACCCAGGTATAAGGCCTCCCTCAGTTTGTGCCATCCACCATGATCTTATTCTACTCTCATCTCAGTCGAAGCCATTACATTAATATATCCACAAGTAAAAAATTTAAACAACCCACCCAGTCAAGGTTAGGTAGGATGCTCTTACAATATCATTGAAGTATCAGGATGCCAAATTTAAAATCGATCAGACATACGGAAGTTGTTAACATCCCTTCATCAACTAGAAAAGAGCTCAATCCGATCTCCAAACGGCTTTATCGATTTCATGAATCATAGCTACGAATACTCTCGACCAAGTCAATTTTTTAACGAAAAAAATACAGATATTAATATTCATTTGTTCGGGACCATGCTACACACGTTATATTTAAAAATTCTCGTCGTTAACATCGGGGATTAAAGAAGAATTTTAATTAATTAACCCTTTTGGAATGATAAAACTCAACTGATGTACCTGGTAGTTCTACAGATCGAAAAACAAACTCAACAACGAGGCAGTACTCACAATTAATAAATTATTCATAAGCATATTTTCTTAGATTATCTCCATACAATTTGGGTTTAGATAACAGATAAATACATTATAAGGACGAAGACCTTTTGACAACCTCGAGTTAAGGTGAAAATGGTTTAATGAAATAGGTAGGTACTAGGGCTGTCCACAGATAAAAGTAAATGAATTGAAATAATTGTTCGATGCTTACACGCCAAGAATGGGCTTCTATTAAAAATTCCAATCATTGTAATTTACGCTTTGCCAACGGAACATAAATCCGATATTGTCTGCAAAATTAATGAACTTGGATGCCGAAGCTGACAACAGAGAAAAGGGTATTAGTAACTTTTCTTTTTTACATTAATACGAGTTTGCTGTAACGTACGAGATAGATTTTGTGAATGATATGGAAGCCACGAGATTTCATTAAAAGCTACTCGTGAATTTAAAAGCTTTTAACACTTACGCGAATATTAGACATTGAAATAAAACTACTTTTTTACGCATTTTATAGCGTTATATTGATTATTTTAACGAACGAAACGTCGGGAATTAAAAAAATTAATATAACGCGATAAAATCCGTAAAATAGTAGTTTTATTTCAATGTTTAAAAGCTTTTTTTATTTTTTTTACTTTAGGTACTAAATCCATTTGATAATTGTTTTAGTTTTAGTTGATATACACCATACCGTGTTATAATCATCAACCCATTATATTGTCCCATTGTTGGGCATGGGTCTCCTCTCAGAGGTTAGGCATCCACCACGCTGGCCTAATGCGGGTTGGCAGACGTCGTCGACTTCGTCATTCGACGTTTAAGCGCGTGATAATACAGTACCATAATTGATGAAATTAAATTCTGAATCGGATACTGCTTCACGCCCAGTCGAGAAGCAGTATCCGATTCAGAATTTATTTTATATAACCTACAATAATATTCATAATCATATTAGGTTTTAGAGATATTAAATTCTTACTCTGTGCATTGCTTTTATTACTTTAATCTGAATATTTATTATCTCATGTTCTAGATTCCAGAGCTGACAATATTGTTCCATTTAAATAATTGAAGAGCTTGAAGTTGAATGCTAAATAGGTCATTGTTTGTTACTGGATTTTCTGTATTCTCTATAGACCAAAAGTAACGGGAATAATAACCAAATCAGTATGTAAAATGGGTATTTACTCTTTAGGCACACGTAATCAATCACAGATTCTATTTTTAGGCGTTTACTTCCTACATTCATGCCCAAAGCCAGGCGATTAAACAATTCAGAAATTTCGTGTTTCATTTTCCCGACAAATCCAACGCGAGAGTTGTAACATCAGCAAAAGCCCGCCAAATTAAAGTATAAACAACGCATATCCGCTTTGACTTTTGAAAAGGCTTAAACCGACCAAATAGGTTAGACTTTTGAATGTTCTGATTCTATCTTTAATCTGAGCAAAGCAACGGATTTTCGTTATTCATTCTAGTCTCTCAAAAAGTTTTAATTACCAAAGTTACATTGATAAACAATTAGTAATATTTCTTTCATCGTGTATAATAAAACCATGCTACATTTGTAAGTAGAGGTCTTAAACAATTAAGACATACATCATGCCTGTAGGTATTCCCCGAAGGGTTAGACAGCGGTACACTTAATGTACACAGTTCCCCGGTATGGTAAAAACCTATGTAATAGGGGACGAGCCTATGTGGAGAGCTGCCACAAAAAACCTCATAGAAAAATCCAATAGCGCTTAGAATCACAGGACTAACGAGACAGTCGTTCGTATATAAAACAGAAGTTTGTTTCTAAATATATTTTAAGTGATTTTTTTAAATAGTTTTGTTTTGTGCTCTTAAAACATTATCCTGTAACATCATATAATGCGGCTCCCACGAATAAAATCTGCCGATTAAAGGAGATTTTCTTAAGAACGTAAAACGATAGATTACAATCAAAGTCAATGCAAATGTCGGAATTCTGTTTATCTAACAGACGCCACGGGATTCACAGAAGAAACGACACAGACAATTCCAAAGGAATTTATCTTTTACGTTTTAAAATACCGGTTTTATTACACTGTGAGAATCGAAAGGGCAAGGTATCAGCATAACTGTACTCATTCTGAATATTTATTTATTCGACATACATTTTATTGTCATATTATAATCAACAGAATGCATGCCTAATTTTATTAAAAATGTTTGTGAGATTTCCTTTAGACAAATAAAGCCAATCAAATATTCGGTTTATTAAGGAATTATAAAAATGCTTGCCTCATTAGTCTAGTGGTCCTAAGCGCTGCTGCTACTAGAGCTAGAGGTCCTGGGTTCGATCCCCAGGTCGAGCAAAGTGTTTTTCTATGTAATTCTCAGTAGCAGCTCGGAGTCTGGATTTGTGCTCGGTTAATGGCAATAGGCTGGATGTTCATTAGTACACCTCAGCCTAACCCTTCGGGGAATACAGGCGTGATGGTATGTTATGTTATGTTATAAATGCCGCCGGAAGTAACTGGAGCTTTTTACATGATAGTAGACTTGGAATTACAATACATATAATGTTGGAAATAAAATCAGTACCTATCTTCATTGCTTTGATAAAGTTGGGTGTGACATATATATACATAGTGTTGTGATAGCCTAGTGATAATATGACCAGTGGACTGCCGAGTCAAAGGCGTCGATTTCGAATCAACGCACGCACCTCTGTCTTTTCGAAGTCATGTGCGTAGTAATACATAATTATCACGCGCTTAAATGGTGAAGGAAAACATAGTGAGGACCTAAGAAATTTTCTTGACGTGGTGTGAAGTCTACCAATCCGCAGTAGGCTAGTGTGGTGGACTATAGCCTAATCTCTTTCTGAGAGGAGACCCGTCCCAGCAGTGGGACAATATATGGGTTGATGATGATGATGAGGTGAGACATATATCATGAATTTCATACCAAAAATATGTTACACCTAGCTATATGTTGTCTCTGTACCCGGAGATCAACTGGTATTATGTACCTAAATAAAATATTACCTGAAACGTTTGCTAAAGGCCACTTAATTATTCATGTGTTCTGTAATACGTACCAAATTAGCTGCTACATTCTCATTCAATATAAATAGGTCATACAAGGTAGGGTTGCCATCTCTAAAATCAGGTAACCAGGACAAAAAGCTTGAAAACCCCAGATTTCGGAACTTAGAACGCGGACATGTCAACAGTAAAATAAATTAAAAAACATTTTTAAATTGTCCGGTAGTGACCGGTCACTTGACAATTTTTAAGCCCGGACCACAAATTAAATCCCGTTCGCACGGCCCCTGGATACCCTCTAAACTAGGACAAATCTGGGGAAACGCGGACGGATGGCAACCCCATAAATAGGTTCTTCTATAAAATACATTAATGTGTGTGAATACTTACAACAAATTATATTATTTCGTTCACAGTCGTTAATGAAACAGATTTCACTAATTACAGAATATTAGATCTGTATTTAAGAGATAAATTTCATTGTGATTTATAGGGCTGTCACTTATAGTTGCCATTAAAAGTATTAGTTTGCCAATTTAAAAACAAGGTTTAATAAAATATGAAAACAACATCGATGTCAACTTGGGTACTGATATGAGACACCTACTACTTTATGAATAAGTTCTCCGTATTTTCTTAAATAATCAAACACACACGTATCTATCTAAATAAATTCCTATATTTGATAATGTGTTTAGTGGTTGAAAACGTCGCTGTGCGTGAGGTTTGCGCTTAACTCGAATTCGAATCTATGACAAACCCTGTAGCGTAGCAGTCGCACTTTCCTAAATGGTCCTCTACTAGACTAATTAATCAAGTATTTCTTATTAATGACGAAACACACTAACTTATTTTATTATCATAAACATCAACCTATTTACTTCCCTTGCCGTGCACGGGTCATCTCAAAAAGAGAATAACAAAAAAGTGACATGGATCATTGGATACAGCTGGTAAGTTTCCCTTAAATAAAGTAAAATAACAGCTACTTTTGAAGCGAAAACGTAATTAATTGGCAAAACTTAGCAAATACACGAATCGATATTGGACAAAGGCAATCAGATTATAGTTAATTAGTAGGAAAGTGAATTGGGAACCCTACGAGGCATAAAGTTTTGGGTATGTGTGCGCGTATGTATAGCATAGATGCGTTTGTGTGAGGGCGCGAGATTGGAGCGTGCGGTTTGCATCCGGAGTGACACAATGGCCATTTCGATTTGTATCGCGATGCGATCTGTGGACGACACAACGACGGCTATCACACATCCTGGAAGCGATTTTAGCCTACCTGTGCCTGACTGCGGGCCCATCTGACGCGCCGAACATTCAAATTTCTATTTAGCAACATCCGATGACGCTGCCGTTCAATTTATACGTTCGCCGTTCCACGAATTGTGCGATGTCCGATAAAACGCAAACAGATTGAAAATCGAATTACTATACTATTTGAATTTCTGCGATAAATTTAAAAGGCAATATCAGTTTCATTTAGTTGTAATCGTCAATTTACAATGTTTACGATCCAATTTGTCTTGTAGAAGCAATCAAGTCTTCGCTATAGTAAACTACAGAAAGCAAATCAAGAAGGAGACATTTTTCAAAACAAACTGTCGTCGTAAAGCAAGTTCGCAGACGCTGTAATATACGATGAAAAGTTTAAATTTGTATCAAGATCACGTGGCTTACTCAACGCGAAGATGTCTCACTCTATCGCGTACTGCTATAAAACCAAGCCACCTCCAATAAAAGTTTGACTCGTTTGTGCTTACAAGAAAATAATACTGCTCGCTTACTTTCAGGGTTATTCACAAAGGTATATAAACGAAGTTTTTATTGGTGTACGATTATCTCTTGCAGTTGCTACTATGTATGTAGACATTGGGTAAGAATAAATCTCCACATTTATTATTAAGAATAGTGGAATACACGATGGCCTAATTTTTCAATAGATGGATAAGTTGAAAACTTTTCACACAGACGATGTCAACCATGTATGTAGTGATTAACATCCCATTTACATAGGTACCAATGCTGGGCACGAGTCTCCTCTCGGGATGGGATGAGATAGTCTACACCATAGTACACCAGGCTGGCCTAATGCGAGTTAGCAGACTTCACATCCCATCACTCCATTAAGACGAGACCTTTGACTTGGCAGTCCAATAGGCATATTAACACTATTTTTTTTCTTTTACTCTTGTAGCTAGCTATTAAGTGAATATAATTAGATTTGTAACTGTAGGCGTAACAACCAATAATAGCACATAATCAATTAATATGGTTCATTTAACCATATCTACAGTTCAGTTACACATGTATCGAGCATAATAATTAATTATTATTATATTACACCACCTATACCGAAATTACCTTTTATTTATTCTTTAGCAAAGTATTGTATAGATAACTTCTGCCTAGGGAAAGACAGACGTGCCTGTCTATATTTATTAACTTATATCTTCATCGATTTTCATTAAACATTGTTAAGAACACTCCCAACTAATTCACATTTCAAACAAAAATAATAAATAAAAATCGGTTCATCCGTTCGGGAGCTTCGAAGCCACAGAGAAGTCAAACTTATAAGATCCCGTCGTTTTTGCGTCGGAGGTTAAAAACGAAGACAAATTTCCAAGAAGTATATAAATAATGAAAATAGCTACCTATGAACTGCGTGACTCAGTCCTTTACGCAAAAATACTGAAATTGAATTCTTATAAGATTATCATATTTCAATACGGGAAAATACATATTATAATACAATACTCTGTATTGTAGAATCATGTTCACGTTATTAAGCCTAACAATATATTAACCCAACTTATTAAATTACTAAAGAAATCTTCGACTCTAAATCTTTTAACAACACGTTTCTAGTATCGTTAGTCATTATTAACGCCAACAAGCGCCACATAATTATCTTGAATAAATGACCCGTCAATGCATACAGTTTCCTCATGAGGACATAACAATAGATTTTGCATTGTGTCTACAATATGCCGCTTGACGGGTTAAAAAAGAAACGGGTAGTGCACCGATGGAAGTATTTCATGAAGCACACCCAAACGAAGCACACCTAAAGTATTCCACTGAGCACACCCCTAGGTGGGCTTCAAATAAGCTTCTAATAAGGGCTCACTATGCGAGTAATATCCATAGATGTGATTTGTGGATTAGATTATTTTTTTATTTGAAGCCCACCTACGTGTGTTCTAAGTGGAATACTTTAGGTGTGCTTCGTTAGGGTGTGCTTCAAGGAATACCTCCAACGTTGTATGCACTGTCATACATCATTGTTCTAGCCTCCTCTTTCTTCTTCGGTCAAGATGTTTGTTAAGCTATACCTACCAAAGATTACGAGTATAATGCGCAAATTTTAAAGCAAAGATGACACACAAAGAAAGATAATGAGTGATTAAACGAACTTACCTGTAAGTGAAGTTCAATCATCATTATATGAAGACACTGTCCTTTAATGATTGACCATTATGTAGTATCCTCTATTTTCATCCACTGACGCACGATTCCAAAGCAATGCAGAAAAAACGCTTGGTTTTGTATGTATTATCTGTGTGAATCTGCTGTCACTGTCACGTCACGGACTGTCACCTGGAAGTCATTCTATTGAAAGCTACACAGTTTTTACAATTTTATATCGGGAACACAAGAATAGGTTCTTTCGAATGGGCATGGGTGGGTTGCTCCAATCATTAAAGGACAGTGTCTTCATATAATGATGATTGAACTTCACTTACAGGTAAGTTCGTTTAATCACTCATTATACATCAGACAGTCCTTTAATGATTGACCATTATGTAGATGTTTAAAGCTTCACTAAAATTGTAATAAAATGTGTAAAAATAAATACATTATTATGTTAATGGAAATTCAGTTTCATTACTTTAAATTATAAGATTATTAACTATATTTCACTGTGTATTTGAATACTACAGGTTCTTTTATTTTTAGTATAATTATAACTTATTCAGTCTTATTTCGGTTTTAATTTATTAATTTATATATATATATATATATATATATATATATATATATATATATATATTTTTTTTTAATCACATTACTATGTTATAATATATTTTTATAGTAATGTAGAGCCAAAGGACTAATCATTTCCTATTCCAACCTTTTACTCTGTGTCTGACTTAGCAATATGGAGTTGAGCAAGGAATTTTTTACAAAATCTTGAGTGAGCCTTCATTGAGTAGGTGCTTACTGCTCTTGTAAAATTAAATTTATTTAATACAGCATAATTATTTCTGCGCAGTTAAAGTTGAAGTCAGTTAAGGTTGCAGATCTTTGAATTTATCGTTCTGATTAACTTTCGGCATCTGTGATTGCAGGACTAGTAGGTACTGTAAGTATTGAATAAGAAGGCTTTTTAAGTTCTGTAAATAGTTTTAATGCTATCTCTATGCTCCCTTGTTCTATGCCTATTCGATGCCTGCGTATAAACTACGACCTTCTAAGATAAATCTTAGGCTTATCTTGATGGAAAGAGATAGTTTAATTTGGAATTTTATAAATTTGATTTATGATTGGTTAAGATAAACTAGATATACTAGGTATTGAGGATTGAGTAATGAGCTAGTACATAAGTAAGAATATTTAGTAAGATTTATTAAACAGATATTTTATTATAGTTACTATTTTCTTTGTCCTAGGTTCAAATTATTATTAGAAAAGGCTATTCCTAGCTTTAAGGAGCCACATAAACATACCATCAAAGTCACATTCAGTTATTGTTGGTCTAGTAATTTAATCTAATATGGGTATTAAACTAACACCTCTCTCATGTCTCAAAGAATCTTTAACTTATGAATATCAGAATTTGTATGGAGATACTTATAAGTACATATTTAAGGAATCAGTGTGAGCACACCTTTAGCTTAATAAGCTTTTTGTTTTTTTTTTTTTTTTTTTTTTTGAAACAAAGGGCAAGAAGATATAATTTTAAGAATAGGATCAATCTTGCTTGAATTATAGGACTCACACTAAACCGTAACGGGTGATTAGGATTGTTTTAGTTATGAAATTCATTATAATAGCTGTTAAGGTCATGATTCCTCTCATGAATATTAGCATTCGGAGCGCTAACGCATCCGGTTGCGAACTCTTTGAACACGAGATGTTATTTTACTGAGAAACAATCATAGCTTGTGAGACAAGCATCGACATAAATGAGTATTGGGTACTAGGATTGAACAATCCAATATGGCACTCATACAATTAATTTCAGGTACATTAAGGGAAATTGCTGAGAAGGCCTAAAAAGAAAAATGGCCCGTAGTTTGTAAAAGTATCTATTGTATGAGCTTCTTCCATGTCACCTTATATTTTAAGCATTTAAATTTCAAATAATTTTGGTTGTAATCATTATTATTATAAAATCTATTATTATTTCTGATTATTTTTATTTATATTTAATTTTTATATTAGGCATAAGTAATCTTTACAAGTTATTCCTAATTAAGTTAAACTTTGCAGCTAATGTGTTAAGTAAATATTTAATTATTTATATTTTCACATTTCCATACCATATACAATTCTATTGCCATTGGTACTTATTAAGGAATTGATTGGAGAATATAGAAATGGTCACCAGTGATTCTACATAAATCAGAACTATACATTGTGTAAAATGTAATGTTATCATTAATAATATTATTATCATAATTCATATTTATGATTTTAATTTTAATATTTAATTTCCCAATATTACCTATATCTCTTGAGTTCCTATACCTATTAAATTACCTTATTTACTTTTCTAGCATAATATGCTAGAAAAATAATTATAATTCATTAATATTATTAATTATATTTAAATATTATAAAATTAATTAATTCTAATTAATTAGTAAGATTGTAATGTTAGCATTCCAATCCAAAGGGAAATGGTGTTTTTAACATTTGCTACAGATTCATAAATCTAAGTATATTGATTTTCTGTTATATTAAGTACTATGGTTCAATTTCATATTATATGGGACCTAAACATGCCAGTGAACTGACACTGGCACACCTCTGCCAACCCTTCAGGGAATACAGGCATATATATTATGTATGTATGTAGGCGGGTATGTTGTTTTAAGCTCTGAATATAGAGACTTTTTATAATCACTGTGACATGTAATGTAGGAACAGTTCCTCGAAGACTTAGAACCTCTAATCAATTACAATGATTAGGTATATAAGAGGTTAGGAAACTTAAATCCTTACCGAGTTGTTTGTCAGTGTAAGAACTGTTTTTGTAAATGTCAATTAAATAATTTAAATTATGATTTCTCTTTTGTGCAGAAATTAGTACATATTGTTTTGAATTAAATATAAACCTGTAAATTAGTCATTTCATGGTGTATAAGGCAATTTTCTGGTTACTTTACAGCACTGGCACAATTGCACTGGTAAGTTGAATTAACTATGTATCTAGATAAGGTGTTAATTTTTAGCCTTAGGATCTCAGAATAGTACAATTTGTTTTAGAATTAAGTGAAGATGTAGTTGTACAATAGATTAGCAGAAGCTAAACTATTAAATTTATTTTAGTTCTAAATATAATGCATCTGTATATCCTGTGATAGGTACTTCCTATTATCTTTGATTATTACCATAATGCAGACATACTTTTCATGCAAGTTATAAGATAAGTTTCTGCAGTGGTATTTAAAACATAAGCATATTATTTAAAATATTCTTATATAATACGCTGGGTAAGTAATTGACTCAACATAATCAGTACTCTAATGTTAAGAGTATTCTGGTTGCTTACTACAATGCCCTGAGATCCTCATCCTTATGGATTCAGATATAATAACCCGCTGTAACAAATTTTGATTTCCTTTGCTTTTTCTTCTTCCTGAGGAGCTAGGTAGGTACCAGATGCTTGTTATAGCCAAACTGGTTTTTAACAAAATGATAGATATATCATTTTCCTTGTCCCAATACAATGGTAGAAGGTCTTCAGTGATTTTCTGTTGGTTATAATAAAATATTTATGTTATACCTGCCAGTATGTCTGTGATGACACTGATCGCTGATTGTTGAAGTAGTTATGCTCTCTGGCAACCACCTGGATCTGCTACTGGTACTGCTGCTACAGACTACCTTCTCTCATTGTTGCAGCTTGCTTCAGAGATGTCATTTGATGTGCCTGCTGCAATTCTAGTTAGTATAGCATTCGGTAGACTTAAGTTTATGGTATTACCTTCTGACTTATGTGTCCTACAGATTTAGCCATTATAGAGAATTTTTCAGAGAGGTTATCTCCCAATATATATTAGTAACAAAATTACCAACAATATTTTCCAGTGTTGTACAATACTACTAGAAGTGTCTAAGATTAATTATGTTGCCTCTTCTGTTAACACTCTTTCAGTTGTATGCAATAGTATGCATGTCCAGCATAGGTTAGGTAAATCAATGGTAAAATCAATCCTCATAGTTGATGCACATTCCATGACCAAACAAGATACAAAATAGTTTATGGAGATAAGTAGTTAATTGGGTGATTAACATTGTTACCGTATTATGACTGATAGAAGAATGTGTTGTCCTTCTTGTCAATACACCTCTGTGAGATATTTTCCTGCCTCGTGACCATCTCACTATTTAGAGTAGGTTGCCCTTATGGCACCACACTGTTGACCTATTTCCTGGTCATTTGTTCAGGTTTGTAACATTATTGTATGTACCAGGCACTTTTAGAACATTCTTATGCAATATTTTTTCCACATCTGAAAAATAAAACTATTTCCTACTTACATACCTTATTATCCCTGGCCTGGTGTACTCCCCCCCCCCCTTTTTTCTCCTTCTTTACATTGTAATGGCACGAAATTAGAACACTTCTTGAGTAGTGTGCACCTTGTTGCATCAAAATATTGCCATCGAATGGTCCCCCAGTACCAGTCCTAGGCAGTGAACAACGCCGTGAATGACCCCAAAGTGTCAATCCTTGGCGTGTTAATGTCTTCGAACAACCCCACAGTGTTGATCCTAGACATGGTAACGACCATTAAACGAACCCACAGTTTCGATCTTAGGTCTGATTGTTTATTTCGTGCATTTTGAATCAATAGCAACTGTGTTGCATGTTCCATGTAGGAGGTTATCATCTACCTCAATAAGTATCTTGGATCCTGCAAAAAACCTCTTCTTTGGTGATACTAGGTAAGTATCTGTATAATAAATCACCACTGAAGTAAGGAACAGTCTTCTTTGGAGGGCGAGTGTAACGATATTTTATTAATTTACGTTGTCGTATCTTCAATCCTTGAAAACTTCTTCAAAATATACACATCACTATTACTTTGCATTTAGGCATTAATGTTAATGCCTTTTATTGCTTATTTTAGTCGTAAAAACATTTTAAATCCTGTAAGAAAAGTTTTTACGGTGTGCGTCGTTGCACGAAAAAAAGGAATGACTTCCAGGTGACAGTCCGTGACGTGACAGTGACAGCAGATTCACACAGATAATACATACAAAACCAAGCGTTTTTTCTGCATTGCTTTGGAATCGTGCGTCAGTGGATGAAAATAGAGGATACTACATAATGGTCAATCATTAAAGGACTGTCTGATGTATAATAATATCACAGTTTTCACGTGCAGCCTAGTATTTAATTTAATTCAGCGTCGTCTGTGGGCCCAGTTGGCACTTCGTCAACCGTGCACTCGCATTCCGTCGCGACTGTTTATACACAACCGTATTTCAACATGCCAAAATCTGGTTAAAACGACGCTTAAGAGAAATGTCCCGGAGTGCACTCCATACACAAGAAATTTGATCTTATTCTTAATATTATCCAATAAAAGTCAATGAAACTTTGTAGACTTATTCGTATACTCACATCTGTGGATTAAAACATAACGTACAAGATATTATCACACCTATTATCCCCAATAGGTTAGTCAGAGGTGTACTAATAACCCACACTTCGCCGGTATGTTTAAGTCTAATGTTATAGAAGGCAGCCTATTGATTGATTGGTCAGATTTCCATTGAAACATAAAGTTTCGAAGACACGGAAAATTTTAAAGTGTGTATGCTAGTTTTGCAAGACAATAAATTCATTTAGAAGTCTATAAATACTCGTACACCACCAATCATAAAACAAGTTTATGAAATATTGAACATATTATATGAAAAATTTACAAGTGAAATATAAAATCTACGCACGAAGGTAATGCACAATACCTATAGATAGCAACAGCACTATGAAATACCCAATGTTCTTAGGGAATATTCTTAATGCGAAAACCTTACATAAACAATTGACAAACAAAAACAATTGATACAAAGTTATAATTACAAAGGAATATTTAAAAGCGCGTAAATCAAGTTTAAGTGCCAAAAACGTTACATAAAACTTTTAAATGCACGCGTTGTTGCTGAAACATTTCGGGGCCATTGAACTTATTTCCGTCATTCATGTAAATAAACGTATTTAAACCGGTCAAGCCAGTTTGGCGAATTCTACTGTTGCTAAGGACATCTCCAACAATTGCGTAAGTATTCATTCAGTACAACGAACTCTATGATTAGTATGAATTAACAGTGTAAAGGCGTATATTTACATACGACTTGTATTATTTTGTTCGCATTAAAGTAAAAAAGCTGGGACACAGAAACTTAAATATTGAGCCTAATTATTTAGGTATTATGTGTGGGTAGGGCTTTATTTAAGGATTATCAACAGAAGCAGCATTAATTAAAAAGTATGATTATTTAACAGTGAAGCTTTTTATTCAAGGTTCCGTAATTTTTATTTGTTTATGTTACTTAAAATAAAATATTGTTTTTTTTTATATACCTATGTACATCATCATTACCATATTGTTCCACTGTTGGGCACGGGACACCTTTCAGAATGAAAGGGATAAGTCTATAGTCCACTACGCTAGCCTAATGCGAGTTGGCAGACTTCACACGAAGTCGAGAAATTCTCTCAGACTTGCCGGTTTAATCGTGATGTTTTCCTTCACCGTTTGAGCGAGTGATATTTAGTAACTATTAATTACATGACTTCGAAAACTCAAAAGTGTGTGCCTTGGGTTCGAACTCAAAACCTTTGATTTAGCAGTCCAATGATCGCATCAGTAGTTTATCAATGCTGCTTTTTTAAATAAAACTACTTTTTACGGATTTTATCGCGTTATATTGATATTTTTTAGTCCCGACGTTTCGGGTCCTTTACAGCATCCATTGTCACGGGTTGACTGAAACCATGGATGGTGTAACGAATCCGAAACGTCGGGAGTTAAAAATATCAATATAACGCGATAAAATCCGTAAAAAGTAGTTTTATTTCAATGTCTAATATTCGCTGTCTAATGTTGCTTTTTATCATCATATTGCCATCCACCGCTAAAGGTAGCCTCCTCCAAGGACAAAGAGCGCCAATCATTCCGGTCTTGGCAGCTCGCATTCATCCGCTGCTAGCCACCTCCTTCAAATTGTCGGTCCATCGTGTCGCAGGGCGTCCCACACTACGTTTGCCCGAATCGTTGCCACTACGTTTGGTATGTATAGTAATGATAATTACTACATATTCTAATGCATCGTACTCTATTATGTTTTAGGTATTATTATCCTAATATCTGCACACTAATCCATTTGAACACTTTCCAAATACAATCAGTGATATGAATTTACTTTAATTAGTTCTTTGAATGTAGTCTGTATTTATTTTGTGTCTTATCTTTTGTATTGTCTTATTAGCTTCGTGTGATAAGGCGGTCGCGATAATATTGTTAGCAAAACTTATCGTTCTTCACATTGACCGTTACTTATGAAGTAAGTAGAGATAAATGGATAGCTTAGTTATCTCGTTCCCAGAGATTATGAAGGGTGACTTTATTTAAGCCGAAAGAATCTGTCATTGTCCTGGCAAATGTCGTGAATACTACGGCCGTGAGTATAAGGTAAGGAGAGAAAAATGTGGATTTCTCATTGGTGCGGAAAATTCGAACCCGTTCCGATACCTATAACAAGCATTTAAGGTCTATTTTTACGCATCAGCAAAATTTTAGATATTAAGCTACAACCCTTTAAGTACGAACAATACATACTTGAAGACTGATAATTATGTCGATCTTGAAGTAGGTTTAGTTTTGAAGCATTTGCCTAGTTCTAAACAAACAGGACACATAATCACAATAGATCTAGATATCTTGGATTTGGGAAATTTTAACTGGTACTCAGTCAGCTATCCGTGACACAACATACCATCACGGCTGTTTTCCCCGAAGCGTTAGGCAATGGTGTGCTTATGTACACCCAGGTTCGACGATATATTTAGATTCCATGTAATAGGGGGCGAGCCTATTGTCATTAACCAGGTACAAACCCAAACCCCGAACTGCTCAACTTCGGAATCGAACCCAAGACCGTAACAACAAGGCGTAGCAGTCGCGCTAGGGACAACTTGACTAATGAGCAAGTCAGTCCAGTTATCCTTACAATTCATTATACACAGAAATCCAAAGCTAATCTCTATTTCATCAATGTTCGGAAAACAACAAATACAAACGTTCCAAATGAGAATGTATTTCTAGATAGCTTCGAATATGTAAACACTTTTAGAACGTCGAACTAGAGTTTGACTAATTTATACAAAAGCCAAATGATTACCCATTCACTGACCTACTTGAGCTAGGGTCAGGCATTCTGTAATTCTATTTCTAATACATTATTACTGAAATAAAACGGAATTGAAAGTAAATTCACTAGAAATCATCATTTATTGCCTTCTCAGTCTGAATGGATTGATAATTAGACTTTTTTGATGTTGACTAAAATGTTTTTAACCGCTTCCTGTTTTGACTGAACAGATAAAGAATGTAATTCAGGTAAATATCGTTTTGGGTTCTAGTTCTCACATACATTCCATATAAGTTAGCCTTCCCTTTTTTATGTTGACTCAAATGTTTTTAACCCCCGTCTTGTTCTTGACCGAACAGATAGGTATAAAGCATTCAATTGAAGTAAATATCGACCTCCAACAAGATGAACTGACGACCTGGTAAAGGTAGCTGGGAGTCGTTGGATGCAGGCGACATATGATGATGCCGATATGATTTGGCTGATATGATGATGATGATGATAAAATATCTATTTGGGTACTAGATCTCACGTACATTATGTATAAGTTAGCCTTCACTTTTTTTATTTTGAATTAAATGTTATTAAACTCTGTCTTGTTCTTGACTGTACAGATAGACCAGGCAATTAAAGTCAATATCATTTTGAGTTCTAGTTCTCAGACAGTTCTATATAAATCAGCTTTCACAGATCACAGACAGAAAAACAAAAAACATCTAGGTACATGATCGCTGAAAATATACAGCCACTAGAAGAACCAACATAAATAACAGAAAAGATAATTACAATAGTCTGTAGCATCTTATATAAGTATAAAATACCTGCCCATCGTGTAAACTCAAGTTTTTAATTTATTGCAAAACTTGTCTTACTGCGGATTACAGATGTTTTCGCATCGTTCCAGAATTTCTATCTGGACTATGTTATATTCAGATTAAGTTCTTTACAAGCACGATATAAGTATCCATCAACTGAAATGAATAACGACCTCATAAAATTCACTATTTCTTAGCGCAACAACGTAATTTTGTAAAACTTCATACTGCCAGATATTACATAAAAAATGAGCCTGCGTAAACAAATAAAAAACATCGTTTTCTTTATGGCAATCGTTATATCTTGGTTATATAGGATTTTTTAAGACTCAATTATATTAAATGCCAAGGAGGTATATAATTTTGTGCTATAGTTGCTATATATGTACTTCAGATTTGATGTCTAGTTTAATGAACTCACTGAAGTCCTAATTATTTCTAAAACTTAGCCCAATTTACTTTGAAATATATATTTTTTAACAATATATTCGCGATATAAATATTCTACAACCTTCTTTCTGTCTTTAAAGGTTTAAAATAAAGTTTTAAATCAACTCCTCAGATAGAATATTCCTTAAGCATACAAATGAAAGATGCATTACAAAAACAACCTATAGTAAATATTATCGTATCCTCCATCCACCTAAGAACTTTCACCGTATCTATAACAATTCGACTAATGCATTTAATACTGCGAACAAAAGAAACTTATTTAGTGTCACACCACATAAGCCTTCTGTCTGGGACAGCTAATGAAACCCTCAATGTCACACTCTCCACTCTTCACCTTTCGCCCTCCGAAGGTCAGCTTGTTACTCTTAACAAGTAAAATAAATATCGAGCATCATAGCTTGCTTATAGTTTCATTTAATTCAGGCTTAGAGAATATTTACTATCTGCCATATTTTAGGCATAATATCGTATAGACCGACCTTTTTGCTTAAGTTATTCGGCGTAAACAGACAAATCTGCAAAATTACGTAACGTGTCACTTATCTTAGTTTACGCAGAACGATACAAAAAAAAAGTGCAAATCCCTCGGATAGAATTTGCATTGAATTAATAACATTTAATGTGAACACAAGAGAGTTATTCGAGGGTAAAGCTTGAGGCTGGGCTTGAACACCATTCTCCCGTAATCCCTTAAATAAACAGCCGCCCGCTTCAAACAACAGTGACGAGTGATGAGAGAGAACAACAGCCCTAAATTAGATAAATTAATGTGAGCTACAAATCTGCTCCTTCCTTATTCATCGCACTAATTATGAGAGATTTAATTACCTTCAGTCGACAACAAAAGTTAAGTAATTAGAATCACAAGCGTTCCGACAAAATATTGTTTTCTATTGACGATAATATGTAATACGAGGTGGCGTTTGATGTTATATTTCTAGGTAAAATATGACTTGACAGCATTGTTGGAATTCACAGAACTCAAGATAAAATTATAAATTATATTTACACGGTTTTTTTTATGTGACTACTAATTGAACTAAATTAATAAATATATAGAATATTTTTTATACAAAACAATGACTGTAGCCTTGATTTAGATTGCCGAACAGCTGGACCATAGCCACTCAGGTTGTCTAACACAGCTTACATCGTAGACTATCGAGAACATTATCTGCTTTATATTTCATTCCAGCGATCACGTAAGCATTATAAATAACTGCCGCTACTATAGTAAACACTGATATCATGAAGGTAACTTGTAACAAGTAATTGTAGTCATATGAGGATAAGTGATAAGACTTTATTATTTTTACAAATAACAACAAGTACGACTTTGCGTTCGGGTTTCATAACAAAGGGCATTTCTACACGCATAACTATAAAACGCGTATTTACGGTGAAATACAACTTGGTTAACTAAAAGTTTCTTCCTTTTACTACCACTTATGTTCGTATACGTCTACCTACAAATTGAGGCAGCGAGTAATGCGTGGGCACGTGACACGGCTGACGGCCCATAAGACTATCGAATCCCATATTTATTTGTTCGTCTCAAACGGATAAAATACTCCCAAATCTCTAAAGCTTCGATTCTCGTACATATGTAGGTAACAGGGCACTGTAAAACCACCTATTTGTGGTTGCAGCAAATCGTTGTTTAACTCTTTCGTACAGTTTACGACAGCTATAAAAGGAGTAAATTTACCGTGCCACTATTAAAATCTATTCTCGTAGGTGCAAACATTAGGGCCGAGTGTGGAAGAGAATATCTTCAGCTATATAGGGCGGAGCTATCGCAGTAAATCACCATTGCTTTTGTGGAACAGGTCTTTACGTCAGCCAACTTGGATAATTAAAGTACGTTTGAGAAACAACGTAAACAAACAAGTTTATGTGACTTCTTTATAGATGTTCGAGTGAGGTCTAGTAAGGCGAATTATAACAGACGTTTATAATAGACGTCTGTCAAAATTCTGTATAATTTTAGTCTAGTGATAATTATGGTATGAAACAGCTAAAATAAGATAATGATGCTGGCTAGACACAGATGACTGAATGAGAATAAAAGTCAATACAGACAATTTGGTTGGAACACGTATTGCTTGGGATGAGAACGCTCGGTTTGTGTTGGGCTTACCAATATGTGCTGAGGAAACTATCTCAGTGCAATATAATAAAGTTCTAGTAAGCTGAGCTGCCTAAAGGGATATATGAGTTTAGTTCTGTTTAATATCTTCAGATTTTGATAGCTTTCTTTCTTTACGAGGAATGCACTATAATGACGTAAATACGTATATGCCAAATACAGTCATCGTGTTGTCTTTTGAGTTTTCATTCAATATTTTTTTTATATACTATCTATATGATAATTTAAAGAATGTTAAGTCAAGCTTCGTGGCGTACGTGGTATACAGTATACAATCCACTGTCTTCAAGTACATTTTAAGTCGATTCAAAGAGAGACTTAGAAATGTTCCCGTTTACCATTAGATGTGGTATTCATTGATCCTGCTCAACCGGTCTCAGCTTCGAGGTCACATCCCTTTCCGTTGTCATAGCATGTTGTGCCAAAGTATCTGCAATATTATTACCATTTGAACATCATTCAACATTTTGTCCATTGTGTAGAGTATTAAGCCGTTTTAAGTGTCATGTATATTCTAGATATAATTATAATAATTTAGTTTTAAACTACTATACTTTATGGCCAGAGACAATAATTTCAAACAAACTTAGTACTTACATCGTAAATTAAACATTTTTAATTTTTTTTGACATAATATAAGGCAACCAAAATTTTAGATAACACTATCGAAATTCCTGGTAGAGAGGTTCCTGGTGAGAATGTTAAATTTTGTAATTAAAAACAAAACATGATAATATCAACGCTACGAATAATCTGTTCCAAAACATCAGCACACTCTGAATGCACTATGTGTTACAGTTACAAAAAAATACAAATAGGCGCCAACGTATAAAGCGATAACTGCCAGTGGATCGCAACACGAAATCGCATCAGTCTTTTGTCACGACACCGTCCAATTCAGCATGAATTTCGATCATACGCCGTTTGTTTGCAATAGAAGAACAGGTGTTCCGAACTCCTGAGTTATTGCTCACTCGATACGTGAATAATAGGGGAACTGTTACAACGAACATTGCTACTTTTTTTAGTGTCCACCGATAAGTTAAGGTTCGAAGTAGAGCGGGCCAACTAACGATTCCACTTAGTTTTATTAGCATGCGGCATTCTCAGCTATTCTGAATACTTTTCCGAAGTACTACCCATTTTTCTAGTTGAAATGTTTTCCATGTAATTTGAAAAAGATTTTCTAGACCTGCTGCACAAAAAGCTTTTGAATATTTTATGATTTAAAATCCCTTCTAGTATGAATTTAAATGCAAACAATAGTTTATATATCCCAATTTTGTCACTTTTGGCACATCAAGTTACCACAAAATGACAAATTTTCTCAGTTGATGTTGAACTAAATTATTAACACATTAAGGTTTAAAATCCTTTGAAGAAATTTTACCGTTTTTTATAACTTGAAGCGCTGGCGACTGTAAATCAAACAACATTAAATAAATAAATACCCGTACCCCGATTTTATTAATAAATTTAAAAGCTTTTTTACTCCAAAGATAGTCTGCTTTTTGTTCTGTAGGTGATACATATTTTTAAAATATCTAAATAAATAAAACAATACCTTATGACTATATTATTTACTCAATAATATTTAGTCACGTAAAACATGGTAATTAACGTAGGTCGAAAAACAAAAGAGAATGATAACTGAATGTTGTTGCTAGAAGCCGGCAAGAATACAATACAAAATTGGTTTGTACACGCTTCGCCAAACATTAGAAATGCAACAACTTTGTAAAGGAACGTGGGTTATGTGGAAAACAATATTAGTAACGTATCCATTGTGATATTTGTACATCATCAAAGGTCATTTGCGACAAACAATACTACATAAGACGAGGCTGATGAATCGCCACTTCCCGCATAACTGCCGGATAAATGCTGTGAGGCGCCTGCTTCGATTCCCAAGACGAGCAATGTCATTGGTTATATACCATCACGCCTGTATTGCCCGATGGGTTTTAGGCAGAGGTGCACACCCACATTTCGCCGGTATGTTTAGGTCCCATGTAATAGAACAGATGGCGAACCTATTGTATGTCATTGATTTTTCTGTGTTATTCTCAGTAGCAGCTTAAAGTTTGGATTTGTATCCACTTTATGCCAATATGGGGTATATTGGAATACCCCATATTGGCATTACATTAACATTAACAGACCCCTGCTTAAACTCTCGGGTATAGAAGCGTGATTTATCTAGTTATATTAATTCAATTATTCCATGGTTCAGACGCTGGAAAACAATAGTTGTTCCTCTATTCTGTCTGTAATTAATGAACGGATTAAATATTGATATTAATTTGGCTAATAAGATTCGTCTCGTCTAGACATTGCAAATATTTGTACAGTCTGTTGGTACCTACACTATGTAGCTGATACCAGGTGTTACATCCAAAACACCCAATTAAGTGAAATTATTTTTTTATAAAATGGATTTTATAAGCTTGATCCTATGTACTATAGGTAAGTACATGGTACCTTTCTTATTTTTTGGGGAGGAAAGGCGAATGGTTATGTCGGACTAAAACACGCGGTCATCCATGGCAAATTGTGGAGTGGAGCTCCAATGAATGCACTTAGTATCAAAGGTGGTCCGCATATTATTAGCTTATTATGAGTACTACTCTATATGTACTATTAACTCCTTAATTTTAAACCCTAATGTAATCACAGCTAAGGGAAAGATATGTAATAGATATTGTTGCGTCCAAAAATATAATATAATCTATTACATAGTTATATATATCACTGCCTCAATAGTCTAGTGGTTCTAAGCGCGACAGCTACACTAGAGTTCCTGGGTTCAATCCCCAGGTCGAGGGTTGTTGTTGGGTTTATCTAGAAAATTCTTAGTAGCATGTGGATTTTTGGCTCTAATGGCATTTGGCTCGTATCCAGTCCCATGTAATAGGGAATTACCTACAAGGGACGCAAACATAACAACAAAGTGTGGGTGTACATTAGTACACCTATGCCTAACCCTTTGGGGAATAAAGGCGTGATGGTATGCAGGTTAGATATTTATCGAAAAGATACCTTTAGAATAGACAAATAAGGTCCTTTTCAGATGTTAGTCAAGATCAGCTACTTAAGCATTGTAGGCTTTAAACTTATCATTACTTAAAAAGCGATTAAGTAACCACAAGCTGACATCATCGTAGGGTCGGCTTTCAGTAGACACTGAAGCTGAATATCAGTATTTTACACAACGCATCTGCTATCACACCTCCGCAACCTAATATGTCATCATCATCATCATAAACCCATAACATTGTCCCACTGCTGGGCACGGGTCTCCTCTCAGGAGAGGCAGTCTTTACATGCCGTCAAGAAAATCTCTTAGGCATACAGGTTTCCTTACGATGTTTTCCTTCACCGTTTAAGCACGTGATAATTTATTATTAATACCCAATATGTATGTGGTTAATAATAAATTGGTCATTCATCGTGAGCCATTTTCGGCTTCCGTCTACAAACAATTTTTGTCATAGATGTTCGCATGGCAACCGTGATCAACGACTTAAATTGCTATCCAAGCCAAAGGGGTAACGCAATTAGTTCATCACAAGTCCATCCGTACACTGACCGCGATAAACGCAGCAAATCAATTAAACAGCGTTTTTATTATTTAAAGATAAAGATAAAGATAATTTTTATTTAACCCTGCAATTATTCGATTTAAGTGATAAAACATGCTTTTGGTAAAGTAGGCTTTGTGGCGACAGCTGGCTTACTTTCATTCTTTCTTTCATGTAAACCTTACCCCGAGTGTCCACTGACGAAACATGTTATAAACAACTACCTATCTCACTCACTCTTTGATAGTCAGATAGAGTTCAATAGATGTTTGCAACATGTTTTGTCGTCGGAAACGCAGGGTTAGTATATACAGCGGCGCCGCCTGGTCGTGACGTTACGGTGTACACACATTGTAAATATCGCTACGCTTTTCGACATTCTGGCCTGAACACGATATAACAAAATTGAATATTAAAAATGCATTGTCGCATTGACAGTATTCATATTAACAAATCGAATGGTTTCAAAGCGAAATACAAAATTCTGATTACGAAACCTATGGAGATGGGGACTATAGAATATACAATGCGAGATCAGCTTAAACTGGATTTGTATAGGTTGACCTGTAGCCGTGTCTACTACATAATAATAAAGATATTCTAAAAGATACTGACGGCTTCACAGCAATCAGACGCAAGCGTGCAGCGTCCTTGTTACACTGGGTGCGTGGCAGCACCAACAGTCTCCTGAGTGTCATTGCAAATAAACTGGATTGTCCTCTTATGCATTATTTCATGCTGCATGTGCCTATTAATACTAACATAGTTTTGTAAGTTTTATTGTTACTAACAAATTGTATATGGAATATTAATTCTGAAATAAATGATTTATTATTTATTTCAGAATTTGATTTATTATTTATCTTTTAATTCTCTTCCATTTATTTTCAAACATATTAATTTATTTATTAATTTATTTATCTTTTATTATTATTATTATAAAAGACGTTTCTTTTTACTGTTATTTTTAATTAAGTCCTAGAATACCTTTCAACACTCAATACAAAAGATTAATGTGAGCCAGACATCGCCAATGTTGAAAA
The DNA here is from genome assembly GCA_958496365.1 of Subacronicta megacephala. Taxonomy (NCBI): domain Eukaryota; kingdom Metazoa; phylum Arthropoda; class Insecta; order Lepidoptera; family Noctuidae; genus Subacronicta; species Subacronicta megacephala. Next base: position 8,829,148 of record OY292531.1, on the reverse strand, counting down.
CATACATTGCAACAATGATCAGAAGACTCGTGCCTCACCATACACAGCAATTGTTTGTTGGGCAATGTGCTCATCACAATGACGAGACAACATTGTTTGACATTACATAATACTAACGAGACAATTTTACACGTGAAGCCCAATTCCGATAACATAAAATATAATTCCAATCTAATCTCAATGTTGTAAATGTTCAACATTCGGTAATTTTCAGTATTACAATACATTTAATTTTCACGTTAGTTGTTAAATGGTAATTTAGTAGACAGCTATTCGACAGTTATTGACATTTAGACCAGATTGGAACTATTTTGACCATTTTAAAATGTCTGTCTCAGTCTAGTGGACCTAAACGCGACTGCTACGCTAGAGGTCCTGGGCTCGATCCCCCAGGTCGAGCAAGGTTTTATTGGGCAGTAGCAGCTCGAAGTCTGCATTTGTGCACCGTTAATGACAATAGGCTCGAGCCCTATTACACGGGACCTAAACATACCGGCGAAGTATGGGTATACATAAGTACACCTCTGCCCCCTTCCGGGAATACAGGCGTGATGGTGTTATGTTTAAAATAGCTGAATAAATGTAACTACATAGATACACAAAGTTAACATTATCAATCACTTCTTATAACGTAGCTGGTATATAAGCATTTTTTTCATATCTATAACTACACTTACATCAACCCATAGAAATCCCTGTATTGTTTCAGCTTTTTGGCTCGTAAACATACCTGAAACAAAAAACAAAACAAAATTGCAATAAACCAGCGTTTAATAACACCAGTATTAATATTACAGTGGCTATATTTCATCACTGTCTTCGCTTTATTCCCACCCCTAGAAATTTTTGCGTTATAATTTCGTAAACAACAGATACATAAATTAACTTTCACAAAAATAGGGCAAAAATGGGAATGAAAAACATAACGTATGGCGACATAAACTAGCAGGGATACTTCGTCATACGAAATCGTTATATAAGATAAATGTTATATTTAGCTTAAGGAATAAGTCGGTTGGTAGATATCAATCCACTAAAATGTATTTCTTAGCACAGATTTTCTATTCTCTTGTCACATTTTAACAGTTTTATCATCAAGGTGATAAGATCCGACACATCTTTGGGAGAATTTTAGAAGGCAACATTTAAAGAAACCGAGGGAGTTCAAACTAAACCGAAGTTTTCTATGTAGAAAAAAAAATATGGAAAGTGGAAATCAAGTCGTAACAACAGGTCAAACCAAGGTCAAACAGAGGCAGAGGATAAAGAACATTGGCGATTGCTCCACCGACAAGAGCTGAGCTCTTAAATTAAAGTAGAATAAGATCCAATTCTTGCCTTAACATAAAGAATAGAATATACTCAATAAAGAACAAGTTAGGTGAAAATAATTAACTATCTCAACTTCCGTGTTATTTTAATTTTCTCGTTTTACAATATTTTTCTGGAAATATAATACTAATTAAATTAACAAATTAGCTGATCATTGCTGATGGTATCAAATTAACATCTGCTCCCTATGCAAGTGGCATTCATAAGATAAAAAAGTATGGGGTTAATATTTAAGAGCGCTCTTTTCAATAACACGGTAAGTGTGAGTTCCAAAAATTTCCATCTGTTCGTGACATGTTCACGTCAACACAATGTCTACAGCTTTGTCTGTTTCCTTCTCGTTTTAAAAATTCAATCCCCAATTTTGTCCAACCTTAAAAATGTAGAGCATTTATTTTTGTTCACATTCAGTTGTTTCTAAACCAATACGTAGATGTCTAGACTCTAGATGGACTGTCGTTTGTGACTCTCAAAGCGTTCCGTCCGTCCCTCATGACAATGATCTCTTTCAAAGGCCTTTTTCGTTCAAACGATGCGATGCTCTGACTCACTTTTAAGTATTTCGCCAATGATTCATAGTTGTTAAGATATACGCATTGTTCTTGGTAAACGGTTAAGATATCAGCTTTGTTATGAACATCATTAATAATGATTAATATCCTGTGGAGGGATCAAGGGACTTGAGATATAATGTGAAAGGTTTAAAGACCTGAGAGACACGTAGAGTACCTAGTCTATTCTATGTTCATTGTGTACTTTATATCATCAACAATAGTATATTATTTTACTAAGATACTGGTTTCTAACACTTACGCGAATATTAGACATTGAAATAAAACTACGTTTTGTTGTTGGTCGTCCTAATGTTGATAAGGTTGATAATTTTGACATTAGGACGACCAACACCTCAGTCCACCCGTGACCATGGATGCTGTAAAGGATCCGAAACGTCGGGAATTTAAAAATATCAATATAACGCGATAAAATCCGTAAAAAGTAGTTTTATTTCAATTTTACTAAGATGTTTGAAATAAGAACCACCAGGTAGTTTAAATTTAAAACTCATAAATATAGTCGGATTCATAGCTTAAAAATTGACGCATATACACAGTTAGGTTGTAAATAACAGTTTTAATGACAGACTTTACTATCCTACTTACCGTCATAACTTGAACTAATCGCTCTAAGTGGTATGAATGATGTTCATGTTTGATGAAATAGCTATAATTATTGCATGCTACCAATAAGTAACAAAATGGCAACATAATTAACAATTAGATCATGGTGTTTAAATACACTCGAACATAAACGGCTACTGTTTTACCACTGAAAAACATCCAACACAATATTTACATACTAAAAACAAGCAAAGCAAAGCAAAAAAAAATATTATCCGATATTGACTCTCAAATCCCTTTGAAGTCTCAATAGAGGAACGCTGACAAGCATTTTTTCAACAATCTGAATAACAATAATAAAATTACTGAGTCATAAAAAGGCGATCAAAGTATCAAGGAAGGTGGCCTCGAGTTGAACGCTACACAAAAGGAGTAAAAAGTACCTACCGGAGCACACTGTGAGGACATCATTCATCATCTCACGACAATCGCTCCACAATCGAGGCCGACGACTGTGTCGACAATAGAACAAAATAAAATGATAAAAAAATATCAGGAAAAGGTCACGATCTCGCGTTAAAAACAATTTTTGGATTTTTTCGGAAAGCAGTCATTCTTAATATACAAATTAAAGAAAGAAAACTGTCGTTTGTCGCACCTGTGTCTTTCACAGAGTACATTTGTACTTGTACCTATTTGACCTTCTTCACCTTTTTCCCTTGATATCTTGGGAAACGAGTATCTGGGGAGAAAATGACGATGCCCATTTTACACAGATGGCCAACCCGAAATTATACTCGTTCGATGTAATCGTTGAGTCAGTCCAGGGGTTGTTTACTTTTATTGGCCTAAATATTATTCGCATTATAATAAAATTGTGTATGTCATGTTCAAGTAATGATACTACAAAGTCATATTTTTATTATTACATATTATATCAATTTTATTTAGATGATTGCTCAATATGAAGGGGTCTTTTGCTTGGTATTTCTCTAGGCGACCGAATCAGAAATGAGGAGAACTGTAGAAGAACTAAAGTAGCCGATAGTTATAGGATAATGTAGTATAAGGCTTAATGACAGTGGGCGTGGCACATAGCTTGAAGAACAAGTGGTCGTTAGGACAAAATGGTTCTCTATTGAAGATCACGAACCAGTATAGTTACTGGTGCATGATCTCCACTGTTTTAACTTTTGTCCATCTCGCAGGCCGTCCTAAGATGGACAGACGACCCGGTCAAGGTCGCTGGGAGTCGATGGCTGCAGGCGGCATATAAGAGGTCCTTGATGGACGATCGCTGTAGACGTCGTTTGGCTGATTTGGATGATTATTTTTTATTGCTTTCTAATAGGATTAATTGCGAACGCGTGTGTATGACGCACGTCTGATCACGGTTCTCGGAAGAATAAACAATAAAAATCGCATAAAACGCACAAGCATGCTATGCCTATTGTCTCATATATCGGCTCTCCCTACTATCTACAACGCACAGGTGGTTGCGTAAATCCACAATAATCGACGTACATTGCTGTGTCACGACTTGCTACATGAAAAATCTGTCATATCGCGAGCGTTATAGAATATTGGGATTGCGGTAAAGTCGTGAATTCTTACCACCTGCGATTTTCGATGTGTTCTGGGATTATCATATTCATGTGTCAAAACGTGGAGTGGGAATTCTTTCATATTGGAAAAACAGCAAACTATAATATCTTCTGCGTAGTTTAGTGGAAGTTACATATTTGTGTCATCGTATATTTTGCACTACTGCTTCGAAATTTAATTTTAAAAAGTTGCGTTCTGGCTGAACGGACAGGTAAACGTTTGTTTTTGCTGTCCACCTCTCCGGCAAAATTTATTATAGGAATATTTATTTATCACAGGAACGGCAACATTTTCAATATTTACACAAATCTGTAGATACAGCTCCACATACCCCTGTCCCGATCCATTAATATAGTAACTAATGCTTACAAAATCCCAAAGGACTTTTTGTGTTATAAGTATGTTAGAAAATTGTGGATTCACAGAATATTTAATTGATAGAACTAAAGTAGACAACAAAATTTACTTATAGAAGTGTCGGAATTTAACTATAACTTGGGCAAATATCCAACTCAAGATATGCATTTATTTTAGTAACACATAATTATGTATGACCTATTAACCCACGAGCTAACAAATTGTTAAACGTGGTACAGTATGTAATATAATATTATGTGCATACGTTCATAAACTACTCTCTTGTGGTCTATTAAGGACATACCGTCGGTAAATCGAGACTGATTAACCTCGTAAAGTTGCGGTACCCTTAAATCTCGGCGCGCTGGTGATTACTAACTGGATAGCCGATACAGAAGTCAGGTAGACCGCCGAGATAGACTTGATTAAAGTTTAGCTTAATTTATAGCACAACTACTTGATTTAGAATAACAGAGTCTTGAGAAATTATTTCATTAATGCTTTTTTACTCAAAAGTATTTTAACTCAAATATTCAAAAGATCGACTTCTGAAATAAACAAAATTATTATTATTTACATAAATCATTCCTTATCGCTTAAAAAATATGTTTTAATTAAATATCATCGACTAATCAGTGTTGCCAATTTATAATGCAAATTAACCTATTTTTTTCTGGCTGATACGTCCGCATCGAGGCCATTACGTTATCTTTCAAGTGTTCCCGCCATTACCAAGTTGAAACTCGCCTTTTCAGTTTTTTTCTACCTCATCAACATGATTGCCATCGTGCCCAAAGTAATCCCAAACGCTATTACAAAAATAGAACTCGCTTTGAATGATTAAAGTTATTATTTTTAATTTATTTTTTCTATTTGTCCCAAGGTTCTAATTTCGCCATTTGGGAATAGTTCCGTAAGTTCTTTGCTAACTCTGGTCAAGGAACAAGTTACTGAGAATAGACAATTTCATCAGCATTCGATTCACCTTTACAATTTAATCTGTCTTTAATAGCTCACCCCTCTGAACTGCGTCATATTCAAATGTATTTTCGCTACAGTAGATAGGTACTATTGATATATGAAAAGTTTCACATATGATCATGACTACGTTAAAAGGTCTAACGCGATTTCAGATATTCACTGAACTGTAAAAGCTCTATTTCAGCTCAAAAGATGTTCTTTGGCGTTTCCTATATCATGACAATACTATCCTTCGATGACATCAAAGACCGAAAAAAGAGATATCTTTTCAGAAATTTCGAATTAAAGTCCAAATTATATGTTATACAAATTCAGAAGTCAATTTCAAATAACTTACGAGGTAAAATTTGTATACATTTCGTTCTGAGATACGAAGGAGCTCGTTGCCGAAGAGTGCCCTCTACGGGACCGTTTGAAAGGCCATGTTACCTTGCTATGGCTGGCTTGGCGTCCTTTGACAACACTTGAGAGCACTTCGTTAGTTCACCGCAATAGGTAACAGTGTTATGATCCCGCACGTCTCAGGTTCGCTTCAAGAGCTCTTTTTAAGAAATAAAAAAAAACGACGGAACCAGACATGAATTGGATGCATATGGCAAAGCAAACACGTGTGCATTTTTTTATATCTAGGCACTAAAAAGTGTCAGACTCAGACGTTTTTTTCGTGGATGATTCGGAATATTAAAAATTATAAACCTAAGTCTGTTCGCTTCTTTTAAAATATGTCACTTTAGTTCCCAATATAGGCATAAAAATTAAATAAAATACACCGAACTTAGATTATGCAATACTGAAGCATGCAATATAATAATGCGTGATTAATATAATTAACGCTCGTGACCCAAAATGCTGATAAAGACGGATATTTAGAGGTCACAGTAAAGTTATGAAATAATTTCAAATAATAAATAGGTAGGTATAAGAATTAGCTTAAATTTGATTATATAAAATAAATACCTCTTGATAACAAAAACGGAATATGTTACTACAGTTTGTTCGAAATAAGTAAGCCGATCGGAAGTTGTCTGCAAGTGATTTAAAAGTGGTAAATTTTAATAGAAAGAGTCGGTGTAAAGATAATTAGAGTCGTATATGTTTTACATTTCTAATTATTTTGTTTACTAATTTCGATATTTATGTATAAAAACACTTATTTAAACGATTTTATCACCGCGGATCACCGTAGTAATTAGGTAGGTACTTAGACTTACCCTCGGAATTTCCACAGACGTACTGAAGTCCGTCATGATTTATTAAACAACAAGATCATCGAATAGCAGGCTCCGTTCAGTATAACTGAACAGTTTTAGTCAAGAACCTTATTTTTTTACCCATGTTTTTTAGTACCTATCTTTTTTTTTCAGGAAACGACAACGTTTAACCTAATGTCTTTAATTAAATAAGTATTTTTTTAAGCCTGCCAGGTGTTCCAGGAATCTAAGACTGAATAATGCCCGTTTATTTCGTTTTCAAAGAAACTTACCAAAGGCATTGGAGTTTTTCGGCTTGTTTAGTGATTTCCCACAGGTTTTTACTATAAATGCTTCGGGGAATATACTTATCGGATTATCTGATGGAACGTTTTTTTGGTTGATTACCTTGATAGAGAAGCAAGATGGTAACACAGTATGTAAACGCAACCATATTGCACTCTTTAAATTAAGTTAGTGTGGAATATAATTATCTTTCTAAAGAAAACAAAGAAATATTTATTGAGCTACTATCCAATACAGTTTAAATGATATCATCATCATCCTAATTTATTATCCCACTGCTGGGCACGGGTCTCTTCAGAATGAAAGGGGTTAGGCTATAGTCTAACATGCTGGCCTCGTGCGGCTTGGCAGACGATTTTTCCTTCAACGTGATACTTAAGTATTAATACGCACATGGCTTCGAATATTCAAACTTGGCAGTCTAATGGCAATAGGATCAGTAAGCTAACACTGCTCTTTGAAATTTACTTTAACTATATAAAAGAGGTGATCGTTGTTTGATATTTTTTTACTGTCTGTAACCTAAAGTCAACGATCGCATTCGCACTCAGTTCTGCACGTAAAGCAATCTAGTGCATCCTCGACGCTTAGTTTATTGAATCTCATATTGGTTTTTATAACCTCCCGCCAGCAGCAGGACAGCTTGCACACAATATAATATGCCTACCTACGTACACTTACTTATATTTATGCTGTGGAGTTGATTGTGAATACTTCTTCCGATGATTCACGGCTCTAGATGTATTAGGTTTTTTTTATCGGGATAGAGGGCGCACGAACAGACAGATCGCCTTATGGTAAGCGATTACCGCCGTCCATAGACACCCGCAACACAAACGGAGCCACAAAGACGTTGCCGGGCCTTTAAGGTACGCAAGCTGTGTTGAGCTGCTGTGTTGTTTCACGCTGGTTTTTGTGAGGCCGGGTCCAGCCGGCCCGTTCGTGCCGAAGCATGGCTCTCCAAAAGTGAAAGGGTAGGTACTCAACTTCCTAAGTTAAAGACAGGTAACTGTAAATCTTCAAAGAAACGATAATTTTCGTGGATAAATCACGTCCCCCAACAATGAAGAACACTACATGGCGACAAGGGACAGGTTAAGTTTTATTATACATACATTGTTAGCCTATAGGTAATGTTCCCACTGCTGGGACAGGTCTCCTTGCGGTGAGAGGGAGTGGGCGGTTATCCATCAGGCAGGCCCAGTGCGCGCTGTCTTTGACATTTTTGATCCAGGACATACTGGTTTTCACAAAGAACTGAATTTTCTAATTAAAGAAAATTTCTAGTGAAAGAAAAATTCGATCTCAGGCAGGGTTTGAACCTGCGTCTCTCTGGTTAAGTACACCAGACGCTTTGCCAACTAAGCTACCGAGACCACTGCCTGTGATGTCGAATTTCTCTTCCACCTTCTACGTCTTGAGGCGACGTCATACTGGTTTTCTCACGATGTTTTCCTTCATCGTTTTGTGAGTGTTTGTGATGAAATAATCAACACAAATTATAGCGCCTGTCTGGGTTCGATACTACGACCTACAACTCATAACTTGCGACGATAACGGTTTGTAACGTATTTCAATAAAATTACAGTTTTAAGAATAAATGAGTAGGTATAGGATGAATATCTAAAAACTGCTTTAAAACCGATGTCACTATAAAGCTAGCTTAGGTATCTAGCTATCAGAGGTAAGGGTCTAATCGCCTAATGTCCTAATCTGTTGGGCTGCATATTGTAACTTTTAATATTATAACATAATTTATATTTACACTTCAAAGCTAGTAATCCGTATAAAACGTTATATCTTAACTAAAACTAATCTTAACTCCTCCAATTATTATCCAGCTATGAATAAATTCATAACTTATTCTCACAAAATAGTTTTGGGATATTATTAATTAACTCTAAACACGCGTGTCGCAGATATGATAGCTAATTAAAATGTAAATGAAAGTCGACCCACAGCGCCGCTATTTACATGAAATAAAATTATTAAAGGCTCTACTACACAGATGCGATACGTCATCAAACGATCCCAAGCAGCGTGATATTTGGACATTTTGGAAATTTATGCGACAATTTTGGATACTCTGTAGTAAGACGTCAACAGTCATCCTTTACGTACCTATGTACATTAAACTATAATCATGGTTAAAAATCGAGTTCACTAATTCAGTAAAGATCACAAAAACACAGAATTTAGAGTACCTATTCACTTAGTTTATTTAGAAACGCTCAAAAACGAGTGTCTTGAAAAAAATAGTACAATTGTATTACATTATTTCCAAATTGTGCATTTTTTTTTATAGCTAGTAGTGCAGACCTCGATAGGTAACTTGTCTAAAGCCTTACTTAAAGTAAGTACTCTCTCGTTTTGAACTTAATAAAACTAACTTTGACGATAACTATAAAAACATTAAATGGTATTATGTTTTTTTTCTGACAAGTCTTTAAATAACACACTCTTTAAAATCCCAAAAATTAAATATTATATTCATATAAGAATCTACAAGCAATAGTTATAGCAACTCCGTATCACAGCAGTGTGGAGAAGTCCTTATGCATGCATTTGTAAGTTACTGAGATAAGAACTTTAATGCGTTGACAATATAAAGTTCATTATCTGATGTAGCCACTACAGCGACTAAAGATGGGTACACAAATATAAATTTTGTTGATAGTATATTACTTAAGTCAGTAAAAGTTTGCAGACTCTAATTATGGTAATCATAATTCGGATCTACAAAACTTTACTGACTAATGTATGTTAAATATAAATCTGATTTAGCATTAACTATTCTAGTCCTAGCCTTAATTTTTTTTTAAGGAGTTTGATTAAGTACATATTTCTTTGAATCTTATCCATAACCAGTTACTTGTTACGTAAATAAGTACCTAGTCCTTTTGTATGCATTAGGTTTGTTTATTTTATCGGAAGCTCTACAAACTGTACTTCAACACAAAGCATGAGCCTTTCATAAATATTATTCTTAGAAGTACTTACAGACTATCTTTACATGCTTTTGAGTATACGATTACAAGGAGATACAAGCTTGGCGACATTCAACGAAATTGGAATTGGGAGTTTAAACCTTGAATACAGTGTCGTGACTCCTTACGGCCTATTAGTTTAGCCAGACCCAATATCTAATAATTTATTGATGGAAATTCGGTTACTGATACATGATTAGAGCCACTGAAGTATATTGTTGCCCAGCAACCATGGAATTCAATTACCTATTATGAATATCTAAGTGAATTTCTGTAAGGGCCTAGCTGGACAGTGTAGAAGCGTTAAGCGTTTGGGTCATTTTATAACTAGCTGTCTACACGTCACTTATTCTCGTTTTTCCTAATTCCATGGGAAATTTCCAACACCTTCTTAGTGGTGGTCACATTACATAATTAATTCCTCAGTAAAATTTCTTCTGCTTCCACATTCATACAACTTGTCATACACACCCGAAAGTTGCGAATACTAAGAACCAGACCTTTTTGGAGGACCTCACCTATAAGATCGATGTACTCTTATGTCCTATGAATTAATATCAGAGAAATTTCCCTTCAAGAATGAGACTTCAATAATAGTAAGTATCTTAAGGTTTAAGTTGACAAGATATAAATCTGAGACTTAGACCAACGAAGCCTAAAAGTCAAGTACTGTTATCAAAATAATCCTATAGAAGCTGTCAAAGTGGATTGAATGAAAAGAGTAATTAACGGAGCATAGCAGTATTTCTGTATTAGTTGTCTAGTTTGTAGTGGGGCAGTTAAGATAAAAACCTGTCTACACACAACATGCAATGTTACAATACAACGAAACTTGGCAATGAATAGGTATACATACGAACTAAATAGATATCTCTCAGGAATCTCCAATACCTAGATACATAGTATGACAAGAAATATCATAATGTGAGATTATGTAAGCTATTCTCACGAGGTCTTAATTTAAACCACGTGAAGACAACACTGCTTACTTACTTACTTTGATGATGTTTTCTTTCTTTCTTTAACGTTGGTGACAATTCAGTTTACGGAAAGTGTCAATCATTTCTTTTACTGAAATTATGACTTTCGTTAAAGTTAAGGATGTTTCTTTTTGTGTTCGTTTCGATTACATCTTGTTGCTATTAACATTTCGTTAACCTTTTATATAATTTGTACAGGTACAGTCAGCAATGAAAGTTGCTGAACACAATATAATCTTCAAAACGCTTAAACATATTTATGATCCAAAACTTACTGACCCGAGATGTGGTAAGTAGTACGTGTTTCTACATAGTGGACCATCATTTTTTTTCTAAGTGAATCTATTGAAAAGTATTGGTGCTGTGTTGTTTTCAAAACTTGGCGGTGTTCAGCAACTTTCATTGCTGACCGTACATTACATTTGAAAAATGTTTACAGGTATTATTTAACCATGTTAACCGATTGCAAGAATTAGGGACTTATAAACACTCATTGCGGAAGGCAGCTGGCAGCGACTGGATGAAAAGAGCTGAAGATCGGGCTCTGTCACGTTCATTTAAAGAAGCCTACGTCCAACAGTGGACGAACTACGACGACTAATTGTACGGTGGTCAGCACATTAAGTTACCACAAAATATCAAATTTTCTTAGTTGATTTTGAACTTTATCTTCAACAACTCAAGGTTAAAAATCATTTGGAGAAATTTGACAGTTTTGTATACCTTGACCTGCTGGCGACTGTACTTAATGGTTTAAGAGAATATCATTTAGTATCACTATCATGTGAATTATTAATAGCCAAGAAGCAATTAATGTAATTAAAGTCATTAATTACAATTAGATGCACCTTTTGTTTGTAACTAATCGCGTTATTGGTTCATTGTTCCGAGAACAACTCACAGTATGCGTAGGTATACTGTGCATTAATAAATACCCAGCTTGCATAGATATTAAATGGCTTGCTGGAATTAACCTATTTATCACAGCAACCGGATATAACAATGCGTTAACAGTTATTTATCAAGGATCAATGAACACTTACATAGAAACTACTCCGCTATAAGTCCTGGGTGCGGTCCCCAGGTCAAGCAAAGTGTTATTGAGTTTTTTTATGAAATTATCAGTAGCTGCTCGGAGTCTGGATTTGAGCCCGGTGAATGGCAATAGTGTCGCCCGCTATTACATGGGACCTAAACATACCGGGGAAGTGTGGGGTGTACATTAGTTCACCTCTGCCTAACCCTTCGGGGAATACAGGGGTGATGTAGAATGTGAATAATGTTATTAGATCTATTAGACATTTATCGTTTTCAAAGATGACATTTCAAGACGTCAAGTACTTATTCAATACCCACGTTTCAATTCCTCCCCATAGAATCACACAAACAATTTCAAACCTTACCATTATCCAAGATACTTGGTATGTGCATGTTAATTGCCTAAATTCCTCCAAGTCATCCCAAACAAAGGTCTTAAGTACGGATGTCGCTAACAGTTTAATTCATTAGATGACGTACAGACTCACAAAGTAATTACATGCGTCCCGCTTGAACCACTACACGTTGTGAGCAGATTCCACAGAGCACAGATAATTAATTAACGGTACCACAGGTTAACTGTCAATGGGGCTCACGCAGGCACGTGCCTATGATGTCAAATGTCATGCGCATAAATACTTAGCTAGTTTAAAAAAAAAAACAAAATTCTATATTCGAATTTTATATTTCTGCCTCATTGGAACATAGCATAATGGTATATTTTTCACAAGTGCAACAGGTAACTCTGGGCCAGTTGTACTAATTTTTTATATTTATGACCTCGGATATGAATTAACGCATGGATGCGTATATAAATATCAATTTACATACAATATAAAGTTTACTAATTCTCCTCTTACCTATAACTTCTATTTTGTCGATGCATCTACTTTGATCATTTCTGCATCACCCAAAGGTTGTCTGGTAGAAAATGTCCAACAAATGTAAAACTTACCTATGTAGATTAAGAATACAAATATATTATTAATGCTGTTATTTTTTTTAAAGTTTACTAGCAATGTGGGTCGCACATTACTAATATTCTTGTGAATCCCTCAATAAAAATGCTAGCCATTAGGCTACCGCCGCTTAAATTGACTACATTACTTGTTGAGCAATTACATTTTTCTTAGAATAATTGCTACATTTTACTCCGGTCTCTTCATGAATAATTCTGGATATAAAGTTAAACCTGAACAAACGTTTTGCAGGATATTCAGAGCTGAAAATGCATCCATATCTAAAGCCGACAGCTTTTCTTGCTATTCCACTGTTCTCCCTGACTGTGAGACGGGCATTGTCTATCTAGTAATCTGACATGACACTGTATATTAGGTGCAATAAGGATATCCAATTTGGCTTTAATAAGTTTAATTTTGTATAGTGTTACTGCGTATGTTGCATCGTCATTATTCGCGAAGAATTCATACATATTAACTAGCAATCAACCTGCAATTAATTTTTAGATACTTGGGGTAAAGTAACTCCATACAATTTAAAACTTTAAAAATGTTTTAATGCGGCTATCTTTTATGCAACATCAACTTAATGAGGTAATAACTATTGATTACAAAATACATGGAGAAAACTCAGCATCAGTTATTTATTGAAAAATAGTTCTTACGGTCTATTGCTTACGTCAGTAGGTATATGGGTGCCCATTATGTGTCTCAGAGACCATGCACGGTTAGCAATTATATTGCCAAACTTTAGTGGCAGTGAAAACCCCCCCACAGTATGACAAGTTGATCGGTATTGCTCAGAATTGATCTAATGACACTTAGTATACCAATGTTACCAGATGTGGCAAAATTTACATGCTATATGTAAAATTCAAGACGGTTAACGAATGGAATTTATAAGGGGAATGTTAGTGGCAGCGTCGGGAGAGGTCGCCCTAGAAGGACGTACACCGCTTATCGGCGAGGTTCTCCAAAAAGGTAAGGTGCGTAGTACTCGCAACCGGCGCGTGTGTATGAAAAGATGTATGAATGTGGAAGAAGCGAAAGAGATATGCAAGAGTCGTAGCAAGTGGCAGTCCATAGTTTCTGCCTAACCCTGTGGGAGGGGGGCGTGAGTGTATGTATGCATGTATGTATGTATGATTCAGCCACATCTGGTAACATTGGTATACTAATTGTAACACTGGAAGCTAACCCCAACACACATAGTTAAAATAGACTAGGGTGATGAAAAGGTTTGACGCAAAGGTAACATATAAGGATAAACATATTTTATGTCCTTTAATAATTATAATTACAGTACTGGCTGTCATATACCCATCCTTTTTGATATAACTTAGTTTTAACTAGCGTCCAAATTTTAAATAATTTCCTATCTGAAAATACGTGTTTTAATTGATGCGCTGTAGGTAATTGGTTTATAATGAGGTGTGAGCTTGGCCGAATGATTTAATATATGGCATATGTAATACTTCAATTAATTGTCTACTTAATAGGTTCCTAGAATACAAGTTGATTATAGAAAACACAATACCTAGATAGTTATGAAATACTCGTAAGTATTTAATTAAATTATGAATTCATACTCGTAAACAATGAATAGTGTTTGTGTCGTAGTTAAGAACGAGGTATTACATTAGAAAACAGCTCTTGATATAATTAAATTTCCTTCGGATGAAAATAACCAGCTACACACCATAATGTGACTATGACACAGAACATATGATGGTAATGACTAATAACATATTAATTATTAAATATAAACTACACCGCATTCAAACCAAATGAAACCGAATAACTTGGCTTACCTACAGATAAAAATCGAACAAAATAAAGCCCAGGAGGCGACTAAAATAAAAAAAAAAGACAATACGGCCACAGCGGACGAAAGCAAATAAAAGAGATGGAAGCAGATTGTTTCAAATGGACTTGTTATAATGTCGGCATACGACCTACCGCGAGCGCATGGGATCCCAACCACGTAACAACCACTAATCCTTTTTTTATAAACGAAAAGGCTTCTATAATTAATTAGTTAGTTGGTACCTTATATTTAAACTGCCATACCTTGTAAATAAAGGCATCAGCAACAATAAACAAAAAACTCAAATGATATTGAAAAATGCTGTATGTAAAACTAAAACGACTACAATGCAACTCCGATCTAAATTGAAATTTATATTTTATAGGATTTCTAAAGATGTTCCTAAGGAAATATTGTAGGTAATCATTTGTCTGTTTATGAAATAATTACAGGTTTATATAGGCATAGGTTTGCTATTTTTTGTCTTCTTGGTTTTAAACCGAAAAGGCACATCTATTAAAGGCATATCTGTTTGCCAAGAAGAAAAAACATTCATTTTGCAAAAGAGACGAAAAAACTAGTTCTCAAATGACCCGCCATTTACTGATTACCTTTGTAATGTATGACTCAACATCCGGCGAAGGTAATAATTTGTCTGTTCCCAACATCGACCTTCATTAGGACAACGGCAGGTACAAGTTTTTTCATCTGGAGCCAATGTCGGACCACCTTATTATCGGCCCGTAATCGTTCTCCTAACATACTGACAACGACTAGTTTTTTATTACTTACGTTCGTTTTTATTATTGTTTTGTATTGCTTTGATTCCCTTTAGAACCAATAATGGAACAACGATTGCCTGTATGATATTAAACAGAATGCGCTATTCATTATACAGCCTATTAAAATTACGGCAGAAAGTAAGGAATCTCATGTACGATAGGTAGGATGGATTAACAAATTGATCAATAATTCAATGAAGCTACTGGATTACTATTTTTATGGAGCCACAAGCCGATGGGTATCCTTATTTGTGCCTTTAATAAGAATTAAGAGAGCAATCACCTTCTGACCTCCATAAGATCTAAAGAAACCAGTTCTATTTAGGTGCATGAAGAAGATTAAAGTGTAACAAATCTGTACTTTTTTAGATACCTATTTTCATCGATACGAATGATACTAACCGAACCGTCAAATGATACAAATCGTTTAAAATTTACTTGAAAATTTACCCTTCCTAAAATAAATTTTGCAATGAATCTATTGAATCTTTAGCCTGAGACACGCGTAACCACTTTGTGACAACAGTTTGGCTTAAGCCGAAAATCCTTAGGGAGGAATATGAAAAAGCATTAGGTACTGAACCCCTTTGATTTGAGTTCTTTGAAAGATTTGCTAGAAGGTTTCCATTTCGTCCTAAATCCAGGGACCGAATGAAAACTCGTTTGCATAATATAAGACAAGCCTAGTATCGAGACTAAACGCAAATAAATGGTTCCCTCAAGTTAAGACGACAATTTACCGGGTCAACGGAGGCAAGATAAATTTGAGATCAGACCTTACCGAATACAAAATCTGTCGCTTGTCTGTCATTTGATAAAACACTTTAGAATAAAGAATTTTTATCAAAAGATTTGTAGGCTAACCTTACCTGCCTTGTTTTGTGAGCTGACGTAGACTTTATTTGAATAATGTTCTTCAACTTTACTTCTACAACTTTACCGCGTGACGTGAAGTGAATAGATGGTAGGTACACCAAAATAGAAAGTCAGATGATTAAAATACTAGGCAGCTACAGATGTAGTACAAGTTGTAAACTTGTAATGTTTCATAATATTCAGCTAAACTTTCGTGTACCAAATTTATAACCAGCAAATAAATCTATCTGCGAACCCTCAGGGAGTTAAGAGACGTAAGGCGATACCAAAACAAATAATTTACGAGTAAAACAGTATTTAATATCAGTTGCCTTTTTAAGATTATGTTTCTTCATCTTTCTCCATATCTCAGTGCTTAAAGCAATGTATTATTGAAATTATTTTTTCGAAATACTTACTAATAAAATTGTGTTAAATACGAAAAACCCTCCTAGACATTATATTGTTCGGCGAAATATGTTATGTTACTATAAATCAGCAACGTAGGTAATGAATCGGAGTACCTATCTAATAAGTTTTCACATATTTTGCTTATCTAGAGATAAGTTTGTTTACGTTACGTAAGCACTGAATGGAGATAAAACGAGTAACATTCCGAAACATCTAATGAAGCAATCAGCAGATACGTTCATTAGATGGTTCTCGTAGATGTGTTTGTTCTAAAGGTCGAATGGTGGTTGTTTCACCTGTTGTTCTACCCAAAAAGTTACGTACCTAATAATTTATAGTCACCTCAATCTGGCCGCAAGTCGCGCGTTCAATTCCTACACGAAACAAATAATCATATGGTCTACAAGTACTTAGTTTTTTCGAGGCTAAGGTGTTCCTGAGTTTGTTAAGTGTGGAGCAATTTAAAAAATATGATGAAACACTATAATTACTTCTTTTAACGCATGCTTGCACTTTGAAGGAAAACTCTTATTTTAGAGTCTTATTTTACATCATGAGCAAACACAATGAAGTATGACAGTTCATAGATAGTACCCACAGGACAGGTAATTATGTCTTCTGTGGTAGTACCTACTCGCTGTTCCATTCTTTTTCTTAAAGCTTACTAGCAATGTGGGTCGTACATTAGGTACTAGTAGGTAATCTTATTAACGCCTCGTACTAGGCTAAAATGCTTGTATTACGAGTGGGTTCACGTCGGCAGTGCCATGGGTGGATTTCGAACCGGCAACCACATGATCGCAAGACCGACGCCCTCGCCATTAGGCTACCGCCGCTTCGCTTCTTATTTTTACAAGGATAATGCCGTTCACTTCACAAATAAGTGTCAATGATGTTAAGAAGTTACGTCTGCTCAATAAGAAAACTGCACTCTTTAACGACGCATTACAGATCACGTCTACCCACCTACGTGTTCTATGTGACCTTAATTTCGTCTTCTAAAAAATAATAATTACACAATGATATGTACCTCCGTCTAGTAGATAATGCCATTGCTCTGAAATATCTATGTATTTCATTTGCTTTGCACTTATCAAACCAAAATATTAATGGTGGTACTTAGGAAGTGTGATATCTACTAATACTTAATTACCTTTACTTCCTAAATTAAGTAGATACTACAAATTTGATATCTACTAGGTACTACTTAATTAAGTACCTTTACTTACTAAAGTAAGTAGATACTACATTTAATTTGAATTCTCAAATTATCATACACTGACATTGTTGACAAGTATTAATATCGGAATGGTTTATTTATAATACCCACTTCCACATCGATTCCAAAGTTGTATCTTGTCCGTTATATACATCACTAAATAAAAGGAAAACCCGAACAACGCGACACACCCCTATTCTGTCTAAATAAAATTTTAACACCACTAATCTATGTAAATGGAAGGCCTAGCCGATCTGATTGAATATGCGAACCCACATCAATGGGATTCAGAAATAGATTATCTGAAATACAAAAATTTGACCACCCTGGAAAGCAATCCAAATGTTTCACTCGATAATTGTTTCCAGGTTCTAGTTTAAGATCTTCATCATCTTCGTATATGTTTTGTTGATATTTACAAAACTGCTATAGAGAAAACTTTGTGTGCTCCACATAAAACTGAAGGCGTTTAAAGGCTGATATGGCTTTATTTAATGTAGGTACTTGTATAAATGGAACTGACTCCAACAGGCATTTTCTTTGACCGACTCAATACATTGTAGCTTTTGTTTTGATACAAAGCAAGTTTTAAACACCATTTACTTGTTTCGAACTTACTTTTGTTCTTAACTATGAATGATTCGTTTAAAATTGAAATCAGATTCAGCGATTCTGATGAACAGCAAAAGAAATTTGGATTGTTGCAATGTCTTTTGTGATTCGTCGTTGCGGAGCGGATATTTCGTAGTAGAGTTAATGCAATCGGTTTAGCGGAGGCTGGGGCCCCGGCATTGTAGACTGTGTTTGTGGCTGGTCGGAGATAAAGCCACAGACACACAAAAGCAGATGCCCCTCCGCCTCGTGCCTCCGTGCCCCCTCTCCTCTTATGCTAGGGAGAACGTTTAAGGCAACGACGATTGCCCCTTACAAAAGGCAGTTGTGACACCCGCCCGTCCTCACCCCGCATTCGACTGCAGAATGGATTCGAAAGAAAACCGAATCTCATTCCATGCGGCGCTCCTTGTTTGAGAATCTTTCACAATTGCTTTTTGAATTTTACAATCCTCTTCAACTATTAACCATTCCTAGTTAGGTCGAAGATTTATCTACCTTCTCAGAATCGTACCTATATAGTGCCTACTCATGTTGTTCAAACCGCTTATAAAATTGCTAATATGTCATAAGCATATATTACTCACAAAACTGTGTATCTAGCACGCAGGCACACGAAGCTGTTACTGAAAACACAAAATTCGCGAGGGCGTCGACACTCGTATCCTAATTACCCAAAAAGTATTTAAAAGCGTTGGAGTGAATGACTCGCACAATAAAGGCAGCGGCCCGCTTCCGCAGCTTGCGTTGAACATGTCGCCGTTCATCGGCGCCAGCGCATTTTGGCAACCGTCCGACGGTTGTGATGAGTGCACGTTCCGGCCTGTGTACCACCGGAAACAAGCAGCGATAAAACAAACAATAATGAACTCTAACAAAGAAAATATTTATTGCTCAAGGTTTTTTCCTTCTGTTTTATAAGTATAATTTATTATTACTACATTAATTGTTAGTATGAAATATTATAATTGAGTAAAAAAGTAAACGGAAAGTGGTACTTATTCATTTTGTTGTTCTCACAACTGACATAATATTATTTATGTTTATATGCTTGATTGGAAAAAGTGTGGTTCTATTTCACTGCCATTTCTTAGCACGTGGACATTCCAGTTCTAGTTCGTCAACCCCATGCTTTGATGGAGTAAATACGCGGACGGTAACGGCAAATTAATAAATTCATACCTACTAGAAATCAAATAATAAATGCAACCCGTAATTTACACCTCATTAGCCTAGTGGTCTAAGCGCGTCTACGCTAGATCGTGAATCCTCAGATCGACTCCCCTTTAAACTAAGCATCCTATACAGTATTCGCAAAAGTATTACGATTTTCGAATCATGTGAACGTGTCGTAAACAGTCCGCACTATGAGAAGGGTGTAACAATCTTATCTTAAGCTTACTCGAATCTTTCTTACCACCAACTCACATAAATCTTCTCCATGTCTACTCAAATAGTTTGCAGCGGACCCATTACAAATGTCTTCTAAATGTTGCCAGATATTTTACTTAATTAAAGAATTTACTATTGAACTATGTCTAATAGATTAGTAATGAACCATTTTAAAAAAAATGCGTTGGATAATATGTATTCCCATTAGGCACGTAAAAAAATTTTTTTCACTATATGGAAACATGTAATATATTAATATCAGCATTCTGTAAATCAGTTTCTAAACATTTTACAAAGAAAGTAGGTTCATTTCTTAGAAGAAAATATGGTGTAGGTTAAACGAGTTAATACTGGGTTTGAAAAAAATAAAAGTGATAGTTCCAGAAATACTTTAGAGCGGTTGTAAGATTCAAAAATAGTAGCTCGTGATGATAAACATGCAGTATGTAGCCAGAGACTGCCTGTCGCATCACGTCTCACGGCTGAACAATCGCGACAGACAGCATCTATGCAAAGTATGGTGTTATGTTTATATCGAGGTACCACATCTAGGAAGCGGTAATGCTTGCGTTTGCCTTTTTACAACACGTATCATAATAAGCTCAAGAACTGAAAATAGTTTCTTCAGCATAGACTACTGAATCGATTAAAGTAGTTTTTAAGTGTTAGTTTTTCCCGAAGCAATCATTATAATGCCTGAAATTATGGCCCCCAGATCCGTCAGTTGGTATCAGTAGTTTGAGTTATGGAAAGCTAAACCCTATGTCCAAGGACATAGGGTTTAGCTTTCCATAACTCAACTAGACTACCAAGACTAACTTAATTCAAACGCATATTAAATTTGCCGTCCACAGCCGCACATAATAGGTAACAATAATTGATTATAACTTAACTAACTGATGGACCAGGATCATAGTTGCCGATATTATAATTATCCGTTAAAAACCTCTGCAACCGATTCAGTAGGTAGTCGATTCTGCACAAATTACTTTCAGGTCCTTACTCTTATTATGTCACACGTTGTACGCATTGTTCGAAATAATTAAGCATGTCTGAAGTTGTGTGCAAATGGTTTAGCAGTGGTAAATTTTAATACTAAGAGTCGTTGTAAAGACAATTGGGGTCATTTATGTTTCACATTTCTCATTATTTTCTTTACTTATTTCGTTATGTATAGAAACGCTAATTAAACGATTTTACCAGCGCAGTAGTTCGGAACGGCTAACTTCAGACAAGCTCACTTATTTCGATCAAACTGTAAGTACAGGTAATGATATCTTGACGTTCGTACAAGTTTCTGGTCTACTTATGAGCCCGTATCTAATTATTGACTGAGTTTACGACAGTAATTACCGAAAACAATTTGTTCGATCAGAAAATACTGAATAGGTAGGCAATAAAATAGGATTTTCATACTATGGAACAATTACGTTCAAGTATAAATAAACATGTAAGTAATCATGTATCCAACGTAAACGGCAGTGGTGATAACCAACACTCCAAATATATAATGTTACTAAATCTAAAATGAAAAAATAGACACGTTATTACATGTGAAGTCTATTATAATACATTGAATAGTAATAAGACTGTACTTACCAAAAGCATATGCAGCGTAAACAAGTCCATTTTAACACATTCTCGATAACCTTATTATGGAAACGTATTAATCATTCTGTCGGTACTTTTCTGCAACTTGTTTGCGAATGTTGCTGTGATAAAACATATTAATAACTCTTACATAATAACTTACCTAAGTAAGTACGTTTATTAATCTTTATAATGAAGTTTGCCTTTGTTATAAAATCAGAAAGTTATATTCCCATAAACAAGTTTGAAGTAAGTACCTAATAATTATTAATTCGAAGTACCTAATAGAAATTGATACCTATGTAGAATACAGTTTCTCTAGAAAAATGAATCAATATCAAGAATATAAAGCGAAGGCAACTGGTGCAAAAAAAATGATAAGTAGAAAGACAGTAAGAGCAAGAACATCCAAATTTCGAAAGATTAAAAGTTCTTTCTTGTCAATTTTCCTTATATTTACAAGTAGGTATGTCCCAAATCATGAGTCTATGGTATATGAACCTACTCGCTAACGATCATCGCATGATTACCCAAGCAAGACAGACCATAACAAAGAGTTTACATCCAACACCAATCTTATGGTGATTTATCACAGAAAATCCAGAAGGCAGACATTATCGTCGAACAAGACACATTTTCGCAGACTTTATCAATACATTGTGTGACGTCAGTAGTACCAGTATTTATCTCTGAACGGGTGACGTCACCCAGGTCTGGCACCAACGACAGCATTTTGTTATCGGATACATAGAAGTGATGGTCCGAGTGACAGCGCTCTTTTGTCCACAACTCCGTGTGTTTCAAAGCCTATTCTTCCATCTGCACTGCACTAACGTTGTATGTCAATAGCAATACTTAATACTAGGATGACATTACACGCATTCTGTTTAAACTGTTTCAAATAAATACCGGATAAAACTGATCAATCTTATGAAAACATAACGAGGCATTTTAAGTCACGCGCAGTCGTTCTGAATTGCTCCTGAATTCTTTATATTAATTTATTTACTTAATCATGTAATTTGAGTAAAGAATTTATGTTTCTTTGCAGCTTTCATCTAGATTGGTACGTTAGATATGGACGAACAGCTCCGGTGTATAAATAGGTGGCCATAAGTAGATGAAATTCCAAATGAAGATGTCGCTTTAAATAAATATCTGAGCTCACTTAAATTTCCTGTTTATTTTTGTCCCCCCGCTTTGCACGCGAGTGCTTTCTAAACCTGAAGTTGGAAGTTTTAAGATATTATAGAATTTATACTACTACTACAGAATCTCTTTAAATTAAAATCCTTCCTCATCACATACATCTTAGAATGAATCTACGGAGGTTGAATTTTACTTCAAAGCATTCTCAAATATTTTAGGGCCTATTGGGAATATCTTCTACGTCTTTGTATTATTATTTTTTGTAAATCTATATTTTAGATGATCACTGTTCAAAAATATTCACGAATTCGGGGGAGCAGTAATGTTTTAAGCAAATTTTAAAATGTATAGATACCCGTCTAATACAGACACGCCAAATATTTGGATTTGCACGTAGCTATTTAACAATTAATATGCTTTAAACAAAGTGTTTATGAAGACGTTGAGAGCTTGTGAATTGTGGAGAAGTGGGCGGTGATGTTAAATGGAACATTTCCTGAAATCTGTTGTTACAACACATGAGTTTGCAGCATTTGCCTCGAAATAACACACTAATTTTATCTCAGTGCAGTGTTAACGATGCGGTTCACTTGTTACATGATTTGTACGCTCACTCGCAGCAATTTGTTACGATCACCTGGCTAATAGCTTAAATCATTTTACCAAGAGGGATTTAATTTTATTCCTAGAAATATTATATTAAACAATACTGTTCTTCACAATAAAACCATCTGAAGCTATAAACAGAAACAGACCAATGCTAATTCTGAATAGATAACTGATTTCAATTGGTATTTTACAGTGTGTCATGGGCATGGCGTCCCATTAAAGACAATTGAAGAAGTAAACTGGAACAAAACGATACAAGTTAACCAAAAGTTAAGTATTCGGTCAATGTCAAACAATGGTGATTAAAATTGTTGATTGAGTCGACGCTCATTACATTAAAGCCAAGATTTGATTGTTGCAAAAAACAATAGCAGAGCATACCATTGATTTGGAATTTTGAATAAACTCAAGGTTAGATCGGTAACCTGGCAATGACCGTTTTAACTGCAGTATAGTGGAGCTCAAATCCGGTTCTGTTTCATTGATATAAAAACCACACGTAATATGTGTCTACACTTTCAAATTCAAATAGTTTTAATACTAACTTCCGTGGTCTTGGTGGTTTGATCTAGGTAGTATTTCAACGCACTTCCAATATCATAGTTAAAATAATTTCGGATGAAAAAAGACACAGTGATGATAGACCATAGTTTATTAAAGCCAGTTTGAAATATGGGTGAAATACGAAATATGAAATCCTACAGATTTGCATTAGTTCATTTTAAAAATATATACACATTCTAAGTCAAAATCGAAAGAGCAGTAAGTGCTCCTATGTATGATGTATTTCTAAGTATATAAGATCAGCCAGGTCCGAATTTCCTTGATCAGAATTCTAAGCAAAAAATGCCAAGTTATGCCGGGATATCCCAGAATTTGAATGATTGAGTATACAAAGTCTCGGGCAACTAGAGTTTCCAATATGTTAGATGTGTGCAATATTCAAAATATAAAAAAACCAATGACATGAACAAAATCTAATTCTTCTCATGAATTAAATCTCTATTTAATTATTTTATTTAATTACAGAAACAATAAAGAAAATAAGTACCTAAGTAATCTAAGGTGATAAACTTGTCAATAGAAACCGTAATGCAATTAATCTTCCGGTACATTATTAAGCATTATCAATGCTTGAAATAAAGACATAATATATGTTATGGTAACAATTTTATAACGCCAGTATCGTCGATCTACAATGATATGAGTATCTTACCTCTCCTAGATTGATGAACCCATGGTCCCTGGCTACAGCATCTGCAGCATCCTTCCCTCCTGGTATGTGGACAGCCCATGTAGGCGTGTAATGCGCAAACGTTGTCTCCAATAATGATAAAATTAACACCAAGATGGTCGACGATAACACGGCATCTCGCGCCATCGCACACTCACACACTCACCGGCTAGTACTTGTCAGCATTTCACACACAATTTTCGAAGTGTTACTTTTATCAACCAAGTCTCGAATTAAGAAGGTATTTCTTGTAACGTAGGGATTGTTGCTGTTTATCATTCAGCTATACGCATAGCTATTGATAGTACTAAAAGAAAGAGTTATATACTCAGATTAATAATTGGTTCTATCTATGTCATGATGATTAATTAACATTTTATTGATAACAATTTCACTACAATATCTATTAAGGATCTTCGACGTGGACTGCGATCTGCGATCAATCGTAGATTCGTTCTTGTTAAATAAACCTACCAACTAAAGACAAGACTACTATTTAAGGACCGATGCCGACGCGAAATATGAACCAGAATTTGTATCGATGGGTACATACTTGATGACTTTTTATATGGACTAGGGTTTCCTAACATGCCTATGCAAGAAAATTAGCAATCAATCGGAAATCGGTTTCCTTTGAATTAAAACTTGGACGAGCGTACGGCCTTTGGCAACACTTCCACAATAAGTGGGTCAAGTATTCATGAAGGACAGAAGTATAGGCCCGATAGAGTTCTCTGTTACGTTGTTTCTCTTTATCATCGTATCATTGGACAACCATTAATCACAGTGCGTTTCATCGGATATACTTCAACCTACTTCGGCCAGACTATTATTGTCTGACGTTTGCCTTTTTCTCCGCATAAACAAGATATGGATCATTTCCGCGCGCCTGGACGGGTTCCTAATCTCTTTTTTTAAGTAAATATTTTAGTATATAACTTGTCTATGTTTCTACAATGTGTCTATGTTTTGTCGGGTGTTTGTTTTTCTTTTCCGAACCGTGCGTAGAATGGAATTGTGGTTTGTATCAGCGCTTTTGTTTTGGACCATATCGTAGCTGCGTGAAGCGTCCCATACAAAGAGGATTGGGTTTTTTGTTTATTTATTAACATCACGTAGGTAGTTCAAGGTAGAATTTTGCGAGTAGACAGTGTTCCAAAATATGAAAAACCACACTTTTTCAAATAGCTATAAAATATTATTACACTATTCATGATTGAATTGACACTTGCATGATTCATTTTTATCATTATAAACAATATCCATTTGAATTAAAATTAATTTACAAAAACAATGACTTAAGCTCATTTAACTGCTTTGCTATGGACTAATCTCAATTCAACTCATTATTAACCCGTAAAATATCATCTCTTAAATCAGTTGTGAGTTCAATGTTTATTAGTTACAGGCAGATAACCTCCTTGCAGTACAATAGATATTTCATATTAGTACAAATGTTGTTTGTCAATATTGTTGTGCGATGATGTCAGTTGTTAATAAATTTTGTTTGTGATGTTTTATCTATCGTCAACAGATTATCAGCTCGCCTTTCCATTATCTGATAACTAGTGAGTTTCTATGCATCTAGGTACTAATTATTTTACCATGCTAATTCGTTAAAAATAAAAATACCATAATTAAGTCCATAACTCATAGAGATAGTTATAGGTATAGGTATGTTAATAAGGAAAAAGGTTGGTACCACGTAAAACATTTTAGTAGGTAGTTAGGTACTATGAATAATTTCGATTTACCTCCAGTTTAATATAGGACGTATTATTATGATGAGAAAACTAATGCTCAACCGGAAAATGCTCAAAAATAATTAGATGTCACAAAAACAATGGCACAACTAACTGTGGAGGAACATTTGACGACGGTGATTAACTCGTTTTAATATTGGCATTTTTAAAAAGTAGGCCACTCGTACCTTCAGCCACCAATGCGCGTTTACCTAGACTGGCGGAGTTATTTACAGTTAGCATCGACAATTATTTATCAAGCAATCGCATACCAAACTAGCTCATAATTTGCATAGGTATTTAGTTAGAAAAACACTTCGTAAACTAAAGACTATCGACTATCAAAAGACAAGTTTTGTCTTATCTGTATCTACTGGATCGCTATGTAAACATTCGGTTTTATGACTAATCGCCGGTGCAATATTTCGCGTGCAGCCCACGTCGAAAGGCGGATGCTTCATCGATGGAATCCGATGGGAAGGACCAAGATTCCGTGGCACTTAGACAATAGTAGCCGGTGAGAGTCGGCGCCGCTGTGACGAGCGTTCACCTCTCGCATCCCGCCTCCCTGTTATCACTTTACGCTTTCCTAAATGCGTGTTTATGACAAATTCCTCACGTGTTTATTGGCAGCAACGATCACTACGTTACACTGTGATTCACTAAAGTCATTACAGGACACGGCATAACTGTCAAATGGCGCGTGAATAATCCGTCGGCTCGGCACAAAACACGGCCGTCACGTCCGCGCACGTGATGCTGACTGGTTGGATTGCTACTTTGCTCTCGGTCGCTCGCTGCGATTGGAGCCCGAGGCGACCGCCACCTTGCCACACTTGGGGAATTTACCCATATATGGGGAATTCATCACAAATGTTAAATGAATGTGGACACTTTTCATATTGCAAATGTTCCGGATTGGTCTAATTAGTACTAGTGTAATAATTTGACGGGCATGTCCGGGTCATTGAACCATATAAAAAGATAATACTGTAGGTTTTTCTCCATTTCAATGGCACTAGCTACTTAGTATAATTTAATTATAGCTATGTACCTAGCTATGTAAACAAGTACCTAAGTCTGTTATATGCATATAAATTACTTACCGATTATATTCTTTGCCTGCAATGTATTTATAGGGGCTATAAATGTCGATATTTCCGAAATAAATCTTTATTTCCCTATGTAAAACCCAGTCTACCCATTGTACGCGGTTGGAATAAGTTGAAAGTATTGGTCAAGGGCGCACAGTGGCACGCAATAAATGTTCTCTAGACATTATTTCGTTAAATTATATTTACGTAATTAGTTAATCATTAGTTCTAAAGCCTTAAAAGCAAAATTATTATAGGTACTCTTTTCTTAAATACATATTTCCCGTTTCGAGAAAATTGCTGGTAATGTTTCAAAATCGTATAGATTTCTAGTGTTCTGAGACTACCTACAATTTCGATTGATTTTACATTATGAGGGTCACAAAATAAAGCTATTTCCACAATAGGGACTTTCTATAGTAGTTAACTTAATTCCGGTGGCAATGGGGTCCTGGGGACAAAGGAGTAGGGTAAAATAATCAATAGCCGATCATACATCAATCTTAATTTGTGGCAAATTGGACGCTTTGCCTCCT
The DNA here is from genome assembly GCA_958496365.1 of Subacronicta megacephala. Classification (NCBI taxonomy): domain Eukaryota; kingdom Metazoa; phylum Arthropoda; class Insecta; order Lepidoptera; family Noctuidae; genus Subacronicta; species Subacronicta megacephala. Next base: position 8,801,263 of record OY292531.1, on the reverse strand, counting down.
AAAGAATCATTTTACCCGTCGATTAAAGTCTTATATTTTTTTGAAATTACTTAGTTCTGAATCCTTTAATTAAGTATTACATAAGAAATTTCTATTGGAGTGGCATGCCTATCAATAGAATGTTGACTCTGGATTTTTTAATAAAGGCAGTGAGATCAGTCGAATCTAGATTAAAATAATTACGATTTTTTTTAAACATGAGTACTTAAATACTAAGTTTTAATTTCAGGAAAGATATAAAATAAGTTTAAAATACTTACTTATATAAATCTACGAATCGATTTAAATAGCTGCAGAAGGAAGTAGTACCTACCTAATTCTTTTTTGTTAGACCCAGAATGGATACAATGCATTAAGTAATAAATCAACATACAGATAATGGCGGTCTTATCACAACAGACCTACTAAACTGAATACTCATGTAATGTTGAAACACACACCAATGCAATTGTTTAAATGGAAGATTGGTGGCAAAAATACACAGCTAGGTATTGTGCTATTAAAAATAATTTGTATATAAGTTCCTATACCAATTTGGAAATGCTTTCTTCACTAGTGATATTTAGTCGATATGCTTATACTTTTTAATGATTATCCTTAGGGAATCTGGCTCTCAAATTACATACAATCGTTCCTTCTCTCTTCTATCGGTTATCTCAACAAATCAGTTTAATAACAGACAAAAGAAATATTCCTACAGCTTTATGACGGAACCCAAAGATAAGTAAAGTACGGATTTGATTTGTGAAATAGAATATTTCTTCCTAACTTTCCCTTGAGAACCCTAACAAGTTATTCGTTGTTACATAACGCAAGAACGTAGTCCTGGCATTGAACAAAAATATTTATAATAGCTGCTGTATATTTGAAGATCGGAAGGATGAAGACGAAGGTCTTTGTTCTGCAGTGGGACGAACATGACGAAATAAATAGGTACCTACTGTATTTGATTTTGAATCCGATTAATCTATACATACTTATAATAAAATTGGTAACAGTCAGATATCTATACATTATAGATAGGGCAACAAAAGCCAAACAGTAAAAAAAAATATGATTTTTGGTCAGTCCGTCTGTATGTTTGTACACGCATCACGCAATAACTACAACACGAAATTGGTTGAGGTTTTCACAGTTGTATTGCTAAAGGTCTAACTTATGATCTGGTGCATGTACCATGTTGATACTACGCCAAGAATCAAAAGAAGTAAACGGCTAGTGTAAAATAAAATGCGAAATGTGAAAAATATTTTCGCAGATAGGTACCTTATTTATATAAAGTTTTCTTTAATAGCACTGAGATACCTGGTTACACTTGACTGTGACTCATTCTGATAATACTATTTTCATTCCAGTTCTCTTGGGAATTTTGGGATGAAAACACTCAAGTGTATCGAAAAAATGCAACGTTATGTAGAGATTTGAAGTCAATCCGTCAACAAGTCTTACAGATACCGATACGAATATGTTGTCTTCCCTGTTTATTGAGTTTAACAAACAAAAATACTAAACGGTGAAGTGCAGCAGAAAACAAGCCTAATCAATAATTCCGGGGAAGGTTAAGACGGATAGTCCCACCATGGGCGCCACATCCAAATTTTTTTTTTGTTTTTCGCAAATTGTACCTTGATTACGTATTCCAGAAAGTTCATGGTAGTAGAAATTGCGACATCAACTATATGTTTATGTGTTTTAAATTGGCGATTTAAAGATGGGAATAAATAGTATTTGAACTGCCTCATTACTGTAGCGGTCACAAGCGCTACTGTCGAACTATATATCCGTGGTTCGATCGCCAGGTCGAACAGTGTTATTGAGTTTTGCAATGAAATTCTCAGTTGCAGCTCAGAGTTTGGATTCCTGTCCGTCTAATGTCAATCGGTTTGGCTTCTATTACACGGGACCTAAAAGCGAAAAGTATAGTAAACTTCTGCCTAACCCTTTGGAAAAATACAGACAGTACAGTAACTATGTTTAACGCAATAAGTTCATACTTTTAATTTAAGTCTTCAAGCGATAAAGTAAGCTCTGGAGAAAACATACAACTTACTACGAGTACAAACTTCAATAATAAATTCAAACCATGTATCGCCTTGAGAATAATATATCATACAGTAGGTATGTGGACAGACACAATGTGGTTAAACAGTGTGCCAAGTTCTGACCAAGATGACCAAAATTTAATTAAATGTTTCTGTCTAGTGTCTTCGATACAATAGTAATCAAAACTATATAAGGAGCTCTTGTGGTTTTGAAGAGCCTCCAGAGATTGGAAGGCACAGAAGGCACTCCATAGCGAGCTAGGTGGCGAGGCACACAATAGTAATTACTAAAAACAAAAGAGTTAATTCTGTTACTATTACTGTTTCTAATACAACTACCCATTTCATTGTTTGGATATAAAATACTTCTATACCACCATTTATGTAAGTACTTCACTTACTTGGATTTTTATAGAAAAGCACACTTTGCCCAACCTAAGAATCGACCACAGCACCTCACGCTCACTGCAACTAGTGAAAAATTTTCATCTATTACTGATTTTAGGGCTAATTTGTAAAAAGTAATTGTAGGTATGGAAGCCCGGTAATGCAACATTACTGTGATAGAAGTGTACTTATTATCTAGCATAGCAAAAAAAAACAAATATACAAATAGTTATGTATAATAGATTTTTATGAAAGTAGGCACCTACCTTTTCATTATGTAATTTCACATCTCTAATTATGATTAAGTATGTCATTATTCTGGTAAGCTAAGTACTTTATAAATTTAACCTGTTTAATTAAAATAATTTAGGTTTTTATTTTCGGAGTCTTGGTTTTGTCAATTATTATTGTGCAGTTATGTGGTGTACTCCATCCAGTAATTCATTCCGTTTTACCTACCTAAAAAAAATTTAAATTATAGATAGTTACCAACATAAGAAAACTAACTAAATAAAAAATATATATGAACACGTACAAATATACAACCACATGAAGCCAACGACCTTCGCGCGTTAATTTCTTCGAATACGCTTGCAAAAAATGAACATAAAAAGGCACCCGTAGACGAGATACACAGCGTAACGATACATTTTTGTTTTTAAAAACCGTTAACACCGCACCGTTATGCAGACAACTGACGTCCTGCTTGAAGAATGACTGATGTTTACTTATATTTATTATTTTGCTAAACCCATGGTCATGTAACTATTTGGACAAAAGCGCTAAGCTTGTAGAGACCATCGAATAATGCTCATTATCTACATAGGATATTTAACTTTCCAGCTTACATGGGACTGGGCGGGACATGTCTCCCGCATGCCTGGTCAACTGTGGGCAAGATTGGATCCCATACGGAGCTAAGCGACAACGTGGTCGATGCGATGAACTCGAATGTTACGAGAGATTGGTTTGCTTTGCCTTTGCCCCGCAGGAACGGATTAGAAAAAAGAAAAACTTTTTAGAAAATAAATTTAACTCCAAGCTTTTTGTACCTTCATGGTCTGACACTAACCAAATATAAATAGTATCTTCTAAAAGAAAATTGGAAATCGGCTTACAATAGTCAAAGATCTAATGAAGAGATACAGTCGAATCTCCTCCCTTTTTGTATTTAGTTAATTTACTTATTGGGACTTTGTTTATTATTAAAAACTATTCCTAATGAAATTTAGACCTTGACATTTAAACTCCTTTATCCACAAAACCCACTTTGAATTACTTAGTTAAACCTTTTGTAAAGGTACCTTGTTAAACCTACCTTTATTAAATAATACTTTATTCGTTTCTATATTATGTCACGAGTTATAAAATCCTCAATGAAGAGGTGACTCAATCCTTTTGTGGGTCTACCCTTTATCCGGAGTGCTGTGGCCCTTTGAATAGTTCATCTTTAAAAATGTGTTGTGACACTTACAGAATCTCTATTCTGTATTATAGGAATTTATTCACAACGTATCTTCTAGATATGTAATGGAAATCTTTAAAAGTGGGTAGGCAATGTAGAGTTGTAGCAAGAAGCTTTTATTGCTAAATATGAAATGCTGGTTAGAATCGAACAAAGTGTCACTTTATTAGTTAAGTACATACATACCTATTGAGTAATTTTGTATCAGAGAATTTTCTCGCTTTTTATTCAAGTTGGACCTAATTCTGAACTCTACGCAGAAGAAATTGGGATTACCTAAATATAAAAACCTGAAGATCGGGTTCTGAGGAATTATTTAGGACCTTTATGGCCCACATAATAAAATTTTGAAGGATAGACCTAATTTATTATTAACTCGAGGAAGTTATATTTTGAATTGTCTAATTTAAGAAATTGGACATTGCGGCAAATAGAGTCTGTGATACCTATTCTTTTCTAATGTGCTAGAGTGGAGAAACTACGTTACACCTACTCTTTGTCAATCAAAATAAGAGGCCATACAGATGAATAGATAAAGTAGTAGGTTCAGAAACCCAAGAAAGATACAGACCTCTAATGTATTTCCATCCAATACAATAAAACCATTTCGAATACGTAATTTCTTTGTACGATTCATTCGACGGTTCCGACCCGAACCGGGATTTCAAATTTGCTAAATAAGATCATAAAATACGTTTTTGAGATGAATATATGTTGTATTTTTGTTATATATCATAAGTAGGGATTATATTAATAAGCATTGTAACTTAACGTAACGTAACGTAGGGACTTATTTGGGAGGGTTTTCAAATGGTCTACCTTTACTGTTGAATGGAATTAAGTACTTTGGAAGTAAAAGCAATATTTATGTAGTGTATTGCTAATAATAACAACGTTCAAGGGCGGATCCAGTTCGCCTCCGATTATATGGGACCTAAAAACACACCGGGAACTGTTGGTGTACATTAGTACACATCTGCTTATAGAATAGACATTGGCGTAGCTTACTTCAGGCTTATTATGTTTGATAAAAACTGAAATGAAAAATTATACCGACTGCTTAATTAGTCTTATGCTCCTACGCGCGACTGCTGCGCTTAGAGGTCTTATTTCGTTAGCCAGGTCGGTGTTATTGGGTTTTTATAATGTAATTCTCCGTAGCAACTCGGAGAGATTTGTCGCGGGTTGATGGTTGGGTCGCTTTGGACCCTAAAGCAGATCGTCCCGCTTTGGGCGCAATTTTTTTTTTGGGCGCAAATTGCACGTAGGAATTACGTCATCAAAATATTCACATTTCTCCTTCACATTCTCCAGAAGTAACAAAACTTTGGTCAAAAGTCGTTAACGTAGCAGAAATTAGTGTAAAATAGAGGATTTTGGCATAATTAACAATTTACACTGCCATGACCCTATAATGAGTTAAAGCAGTACAATTTGCGAAAACCCAAAAAAAAAAGATGGCGGGGCGATTCTCCTTAAGAAATATACTTACTTCGTCATTGAAGTTTTCCCTATCCATTATCAGTATTTGTTAGGGTTTGCTTCGCACAAAGGGACTGGGCACGTAAATAAACTACTTATAATATACTTATTATAAATTGTGTGCTACACTCACGACTATCTTTTCATCGCGTCAACCACTAATGGAACCTGACACTCAAGCATAAAGGACGAAAAGACCCCTTTTACTGAGTTTTAGAGAAAAAAATTGAACCACTCTCGCTAATTCTATCTCCATAATACTGATATTAAAGGATTTTTGAGAAGACACCCTTTACTTTATACAATTTTATCTATAAAGGTCACAGGATAATTTATTTTAAAGAAACAGTTTTTAACAGACTTCATATAAAAAGGCGCTCGTGTACACACGGTTACAGGTCAACCTATACAAATCCAGTTTAAACTGATGTCGCATTGTATACACGGCTACAGGTCAACCTATACAAATCCAGTTTAAGCTGATCTCGCATTGTGTAGGTTTCCTATACAATAAGAGGCCAGGATAAACTAGTTTTGTATAGACATTGAAATAAAACTACTTTTTACGGATTTTATCGCGTTATATTGATATTTTTAAATTCCCGACGTTTCGGATCCTTTACAGCATCCATGGTCACGGGTGGACTGAGGTGTTGGTCGTCCTAATGTCAAAATTATCAACAGCTACCCTACATTTTGTTGATTATTATTTATGCCGGTCACGCAGAATGAGCTCACCGTATCCTTAGGTCTCGCAGTCTTGTGCTTGGATTTAATGGAAAGGAGATGGGGAATTTAAAAATATCAATATAACGCGATAAAATCCGTAAAAAGTCGTTTATTTCAATGTCTAATATTCGCGTAAGTGTTAGAAACCAGTAGTTTTGTATAGGTTGACTTGTAGCCGTGCGTACTTTTAAGCTCTCCATACAATAAGAAGCCAGCGTAAACTGGATTTGTAGCGCTTGATGTGTAGCCGCGCGTACATTACCACCTCTTTTTGAGTTACCCTAAGTTGCAATCTGGGCAACCCCAATTTATTTTAGAGCGGCAGATATACAGCATTTACTAATTTCGCTAAAAGGTAACAAGATCAATAGACCCTGTCTACCTGCTTTTGACTTACTTAGCTACCTTGACTTTGGTTCGTAATGCTAACTAACGACAGTGTTGAGTACAAGTCAGGTTGAACCGAAAACTAGCAAACAAAGCCGATGATTCGAGGGATTAACTGTTAGATACGTACCTCAAAAGTAAGGTTTAATCTTTTTGTATTTTTTTGGCATTTTCATGCAAAGATTATTAAGTTATTTTAGTGAAGGAAAAATGCGACCGCGGGCAGTATTCGAACCTGCGTCTTCTGGTTAAGTACACCAGACGCTATGACCGGGTGGGGAGACTCACCAGAAGACGCAGGTTCGAATCCTGCCCGCGGTCGTATTTTTCCTTTACTAAAATTATTTCAAAATTTTCGTGATAAGTAGGTAGGTACTTGTATGTGCCCAGAAATGGGTTGAGGTGGACGAGGCGAGGGTCTGATATATCTGTCTAATAAAATATCTGTGTAAAATATCGTTTCGTGTAAAATACTGATATTCAGTCGCATATGGTTAGACTGGAATCCGTCACCAACGTAATTGGGAGAAGAGCTAGGGGGATGATGAAGTAGGTACAGCCGCCAGCACATCAGGTTATACAAAACTGTCAAATTTCTCCAAATGATTTTAAACCTTTAAATGTTGGTGATTAAGTTCAAAATCGACTGAAGGCGAATATCCCTATTACCTGGGCAGCAACGCTTAAGAGGATAGTATCCGCTCCGCGCTCCATACAAACGTAGTTTGGTCTTATCTTGAATATTAACAAATGAAAGTCTTTGGAATTTTGCAGTAACAATCTTATCATTAAAATACGTGTTCCTGTAGTATACAATTTCATTTCAATATACGGTTAAAAAGTTACACGAGCTCAAAGATTGGCAATTTTCGTTGAAAAACGGCCCAACTTTATGCTAGTATTTCTCGGCAATGTATCAATACAGAAACATTCTGATTCGAAAGGAACCCAGATAATATAGTGAATATATTTTTACAAGATTTTTTTTTACGTATTAACAATATTATAGGAGTAATCTCCAAAATTCGGAACATAAGAAATACGCGTGAAAATATTGTTGTTTCTCCTCTCGGGCACGCGTTCGCATCGCGAGGGATAGAGACAGCGACAACTGTGCAACATTGTTGCGTTCGCGAGGGACACTCCTCTTAAAATCATTCAACCGAGCGGCGGCCGCGCGAAAACTTTAGCATCATCAGTCCGCGCCCTAAGAGGGAATAATTATCTAGCTGCGCATATATAAAACACAATAAACTGCTGCAGAATTTAATACTAAAACCACTTATGTAGGTAGGAACTAGGAACTATATCTACTTTTCAATGGTAGCTAACACTCGATTTTAAAATTGATTATTCCTGAGAATGATTGATAAAAGATACAACCTAACTTAGTAGGGGTACCTTTTTCCTTCGAAACCTTCGAAAGGCGACCGATCCTTGGGGATCAGACCGGACAGTGTGGGATTTTTACCCACTAAAACCACCCAGGTAGCCACCATCAGCACATAGATGATGCAGGCGGGGTTTCACCGTGTTAGGAGCCGCGGCGGCTGCCTGCCCGGCGCCTTCTTCTCCGAGCAGGGTCGGCCCTCTCACGATCCCGCTCGGCAGCCTCCTTCTGGACCATCACAGTCTCACAGAAAGAGGCCATTTCAAGTAACCTATTTACTTCTTCGTGTTCTGTATCCTAATCAAGCTATAATAAAGCTGACCTATTAGGAAAGCCTTCGCCGCTTGGTTAAATTATTTCTCAATTTTAAAACGTAGTAGCCTTGGTACCTAAGTAGGAAGTACACTTCTTGGTGAGCTGGTGTTGAGTGACCAGGCTCGGACTGCTCAGCTGTGCTCCCAATGCTCCCATACGTGCCGTAAAACAAATTAAAGAAGGTACTTATCTTAATTCAGCAACGCCGCGCCGCCCGATACCAAATAATTGATTTTGCATTGTCTATAGGTAATTAAGGGACTTGAACTTTGACTAAAACAGAGGTCAAATCACAATAGTTAGCAATCAACATAATAAATAGCAAGTGAAAAAGTATTCATTCAGAAAAGTAGTAGTATGTAATAATTCGTTTATTAATGTTCCAACTAATTCAACTAAATCTATCGTAACAGTATTTTTATTTACAAACATGACAAATTGACAATTGTAACCATTTGACAGAGTTGATGACAATTGATTGATTGACATTTGACAGTAACTAACTTTTTATTTTACTCTACTGATAATGACTCAATGGCGGGCGCCTCTTACACTTTAAAAACCTCGAAGTTAAAAACCGACACCAATGTTCGCATAAACTATATAATAATCACTGCTCAAAATTATAAATATATTATTATTTAATTATAATAATTTATTGATGCTTTTAATTTCCTATCTTATGGAATACTTTGTTTAACTGTTGACTAACTTCTGAGTGCTGTATATTTTAATCTGTGCAGTAAACTAAACGCTTTGATAGTACATATACTGTTTAACAGATGGCGTTAGTAATGCGTACTGTTTTATCATAGTAGCGCCCAATCAAAATTTGATATGTGTCCTACTTTCATGACGTCATTATTTCCACGTTGGAAGCTATCACGAAATGTCATGTCTTTTTATTTAGTAAATTGATGTTTGTAAATTTATAAAAATGTTGTAAATAAAGAATAAAGTTTTCTTGATGCATTAGTGTATAATAAACTGAATTTAAAAGTGTCAATAAACAAAATAATTTATAACGATGACCTCAATGTGTATCTTGTCATACCAAAATGACTCTCTACAATGACGAAGTGAACAAGATCCTGGATTATCTTACCATAAATGACTACGAGCTTGACGAAGTAAATAAAAAGCCAGACAAAATGGATAGTTTTCCACAGGATGGCCTAATGGTTCGTATCTTTCGTACTAGTAATCTGTATAGTGATAAGGTAATCGCGCTTTGGACAGAGATATTGTGATGAACCGGGTCGCTAGAATGTGCGGGCGGTGTCGTGAACGTGCGGTGAAGTAATAGTGATCGCCCAGCGATTGTCGAACCTCGTAGAGCAGCTTTCGTGAACTCACGCTCCCACTTTTACCGTTATACGTTCATTTGGTTTCGTGAACGGACGTAGCTCGCTCGCGGTCTTCAAAACTTTACTTTCCGGTGTCTTCCTTATCTAATTAGTTAATTCCCGCTAATTGGAGCGAGGGTTTCCCCTAACGAGCGTGTTGTGTTGTGGTAATCTTTAGTTAGGGCAGTGCGTCACAGAGTTGCGACGCGCCGGCAGGCACCCGCGTAAACAAGTTGTAATTTGCCAGCAAGGCACCATGCGGTCGCTATCTATTCCATATGCCGGATAAATTATTCATCAAAGATATTCACCGGTGCACATCACTCTCACAGTTCCCATTGATACGAATAAACAGTGTTTAATTTTGTAGTGTTCTAAAGACGTCTTCAGTGATAGTTTTTCCTTAAACAGACAGATTTGTGTGATTCACCAATGTTAATAGTGTTGATGTAACATCCATGCAAACGAGAAGTGTTAAAATGGATAGAAAACTGGACCTAATGTCTCTTTTTGAGGTAATTTTACTTGAAGGTAGTTTAGTAATTATTATTTGGTTGTGAGGACACATTTTAGGAATTTTCAGTCCTACACATTTGTTTTTTTATCAGTAAATGTCTGTCTAGAAACTGCATAAAATGAAATAGGTAGTCAGGTACAGAATACAAAGTTCTTAACCTGATAAGAATGTTTACCTCAGTTTCCATGGCCCATATATTATGAAAGTAATCTGAAAAAGTGCATAATGTATGTAGGAATGTACTTTTTATATATTGAATGAGACATAATTCCTTTCACTCTGAGGCTTAAGTGAAACAAAAAAATGAAAGTTGTGTTATCAAATTAATGCAAAGTGCAGAACTTAAGTGACTCACACCATACTTGTATTCATCTTATTAGTCTTGGGAATTCTTGTGTGACTACATTAATCTTATAAGGTACAAAAAAAATAATGATGTAATTCTAATTAAATTTTATTAATAATATTATTATATTTTATATTGAGATAATACTAGTTTCCTGTCAGAACTTTGTTTGTTGAATGTGATTTCAATTAAATGGCATTCAATAGTAGTAGTTCCTGACTTTTTCTCATACAAACAAGAAAACAAACAAATTACAAAGAGATCCCCTTTAAATAAGAAACTATTTAAGGCAATTTAAAAAGAAATTAGAGTTATAAATCATCATGAATGTAAATGTATACGAAGACATCAATTAATGTGTTGCATCAGCTTAAAGTTTGTTATATTTATAAAATTGCACAACAATATCCTTAGATTACTTCCACACATGCTTATACATAATGTAATGATTTCCTTTTCTTATACCTACTCTAGTCAGACATTAGATTAAACTAATTTAATTAGTATTCAGATTATAGTTGCACCAAATCAATCAATCAAGTGAATTTAGACATGTTTCAAACAATAAAAACTAGGAACTACAAAACTAAAAAAGGAGCTATAATACCACCAATAGACAAACAGATACACACTACAAACTTATAACACTCCTTCCGTTGGGGTTTAAAAATAACAGAATATTAGAAAAAAATGATGTTCTTGGGCACTATCATTCCTAATATGCATTTGAAGTCAATTTTTTTGCCAGTTTGCCATGTAAGCTGTATCTTACATACATTAACAGTGTTCAATGTTTCTTGCCAGTTCCAAATGAGTGATATGCATAATACAGTCCTACACTATTCTACCAGTATCAGTAATTAATTATGAAGTGCACTGAAAAATACCAAAATAAATTAAATAGTCAATAAAACCATAACTTTTGATAAATCAAAATGATGTGCCTAATGATAATGTAGTATTTAATTATTTCATTGAAGATATGAGATTCCCACTATAATCCTATTCATAGTAGGAATCTCATTAAATCTTCACTTAGCCTTAATTATCAGTGCTTAACTATAACATTATTACACCCTATACCATTTAATGTTATTCCTAATCTGGTATGATTAGCATAATTAAATACTACATTATCATTAGGTAAGTATAATTTCACTAGCTGTGCTCTACGGTTTCAAACCTTCTCGGCTCCTAAGAGTTGTAGTGTGATGTTAAATTCCTTAGTTACTTTTACCTTATTTTTTTTTGTATTGCCTTTTACATCCTTTAATGCTGGCTAAGTTTGAGATACACAATGACACTTGGTACTACACAAGTTTTAAGATTCTTGCATAAGCCTCACAGCACAGATGACTCAGTCACATTTTGTACAGATTATATTTCTAGTATTTTTAGGCCTCATTATTTAGGTACTTATGCCTCTTGGACTCCAAATATTATTGTCAGTAAGTTTTTAGGGTTCCGTACCGAAAGTGTTAAAACGGGACCCTATTACTAAGACTTCGAATAAAATAAACATTTAAGGGGGCTCCCATACAACAAACGTGACTTTTTTGCCGTTTTTATAGATAATGGTACGGAACCCTTCATGCGAGTCCGATTCGCACTTGGCTGGTTTTAGTAAACTGTGTCAAAGGGTTTTAGGTCTAGCATATTCTATCATGTATCTTTTTCGATGTTGTTAAATAAATTCTTTTACTTGCAGTCGGACTCCTGGCCGACGTCCGACGACCTGCTGGAGAATATATTCTCCTTGGAGCAAGGTTCCCTGAACTTCCTCGACGATGCTATGCCAGACTTCAATCTTGTCGACAACGTGTCGCAACCCTCGGAGGCTATCAGCAGCTCTTGCTCTGATAGCGGACTGTCCAGCGACCATGCCGAATTGTAAGTTAGCTAAAATACTTTACTTTTTACTAGGCCAATGAGCTGAGCAATCTCAAAATGTTGTTCAAAGTACACACGACAACATGTCAAGCTGCATAGTTGCACTACAAAAAACACCGCCATACCAGACCAAGTAAAAGCACAACAAAGGTCAAGCTGTATAGTTTAATATCTCGTTGTGTGTACATTACAATTGCATCCTCAGAACGCGGCAACGTAATGAATCAGCATCTGTTTAATCAATTTCTCTGCCACTTACATATTACTTAGGCATAATGTTGTTTTCCATTAGTGTTAATCGCCAAGGACGCGTAATCAAACAAGAATGCTAGGAATTTTATTTAACTTCATTTAAAAATGATTTTGATAAGTGAACACTGGTTTTACGTAAGATCATTAACACGCATGCGTGCAACAAGAATAAATTGTATCTAGACTTACATAGGTAACATAGTCTGGAGTTGAATGAAACAGTTGGATTGCACCTTTATTTACGAAAATAGGTTCTACTAAAACTATTGAGAGTGTGATCTCTGAACTCATTGCTAACTTGTATAGCATTGCTACTGTGATGAATATGATACACTCTAAAAATTAATTCTTTTGACCAGAAAGATGGGTACCCTAATAAGCTGGTAAAAATAAATGTTTCGTTAAAAGAACTAATCTGCAAAATATTTTTTTGGAAACAAGTTGCTCTTGGGAAGCTATCAAAATAACATACCTAGCGAATTATTTAACAGCAACGCCCAGTTTGAAATACATTACTTCAATTGCTTTAATTTAAACTATTGAATATAATGATACATTAAACAGACAATTCACCTACCTATTCAGACATAAATTCACAATTTCACGCAAATGCAGCAAGAAATATAGCGGTTTGTTACTTATATAATTATAATCATACACTTCAAATATATAAACAACTCTACTAGACATTTTAAAATTTAATTTAAGAAATTTTATATCGTAGAATAATTTAAGCGTAGTTCGTTCACCAAGATCCATTTAATTAAAATTAGGTAATCATAGTTAAAACAACCGACAATCTTACCTAGATTGTCTGTTGTTGAGAAAAATGGTTGAGAATGAAATAATAGTATAAAAGAGACAATTAAGATTTATAGCAAAATCCGATTACACATTTTATTTGCCATATTAAGAGTGTAAGAGCTGCTAAGTCAAGTTCAAGGACCTTTAACGCGGTATAATAAAGGCCATTTTAGCGCGACACTAATGACTATTATCAAATCGTGAAGCCGTCGAACAACTCCAAGATATTCTTGGGTTAATGAACAAGTTTTTGAATACCGGACGAGACAACTTTTAGTTGCGTAAACATAATCCAGAATATTGAATTTTTATGTATATTAATGCGTATTATTCAACGTTAGAGTATGTATCACAGACTTTCGTATTTTTAATTAGTTCTATACTACTGTCTCACTGGTTCTCCTTTTGTGAAGTAAAATAGTAGTTGCAGCAATTTTTTTAAATTTGAAAAAAAAAAATTTTGATAAAGCTTGGTATCGATAGAAATGTTAACTCCCTACAAACCATGATACTTGAATATATAATTATAACTTAGTATATATATAAGCCACTCTTATAAAGAGTAGGTATTTTCACATTGTGGCGATTAGTCACTCTGTGAACATCATGATAACGTGCTTTAAAGTGGTCAAATCTAATTCAATAATGGCGTCTTGTGCCGTTCCTACCTGTAAAATGTTGTTGGGCTTAGAAAGAACCAGGATGAGATAAATATTCATGTCTAAGAAGCTCTAATTCATATTCAAGGCTCATTTTTTGGTCACAATACACGACATGCAAAATGGGTGAATGCGGCTTCTAATTAAGACTTATCTTATTCTAAAGGCAGATGATAGACTGAGCAATAGCACTGCAACAGTAACTGTTTTTCTTACAGAACTGAATACGCCTAGAGTTAAAATCAAATAATATTAACACCAGCTCCAGACTTTCACTACAAAAATCAACATTATTACCACAGAATAAGTAAGGTCCAAACTGTATAGTTTGTTCTGACGCCATGAGTACTCGAATAGCATTTCATAAAGCTCGAAATTAACGGCATATTCTATCTATTGCTTCCAATCATAGGTTTGTTAAGAAGGCAATGACTCAAGCGTCGTTTGGTGCAATTGGTAAGCGTGTCACCAATTGGCGGTAAAATGTTAGTGACACTTGATGTTTAGTATTCTAATCACAACCACGCGGCAAGCGATGTTTTTTTTTTAATAATAAGCAAAGTTTAAACGCAATCAAGGATGCCTGTCGATAAAATTATCTAGCACGTAACACGTTATAAAAAGTTTTATAGTATGGTGGCAGTTTTGCTGTTACTGGCCACTATATATTTAATGTCATCACCCAATGGAGTCTTTTATGGTATTACCTAGGTATTACACGTATCATGAAAACGTACTATTTATGTGTCGTGCTAATAAATAGCTTGCTTTTAACTATTAAAAATGTATTCATAGAAATCCGTTTCTAATTTTTTTTTCCAAAACGATGTGTACTAATCCAACGTGTAGAATCATATATTATATTGAAGCGGCGGTAGCCTCATGGCTAGGGCGTCGGACTTGCGATCACACGGTTGCCGGTTCGAACCCCACCCATTGCACTACCGACGTGAACCCACTCGTAACACAAGCATTTTAGCTTAGCACGAGGGTTTAACAAGAATACTAGTAATGTGTGACCAACATTGCTAGTAAGCTTTATAAAAAAAAATGTGGCTTATGACTAGGTGACTGCAACCTGCATGCGGTCTATTGTGATCGCCACTTAGTCATTAAGTTATTTAAGCGCTTCTTATTTAACCCCTCTCATTAAGGTAGAAGCTTAGCTTACATTTGTAAATATGACTATTAGTTGCATTTTAAAAGAGTGTCCATGGAGGTTCTTGCCGGATTCTTCTCCATAGGATCAAGTTTTTGGAACCGTGCAACTAGAGTCGTTTCATAAATGCTTGTAAAAGCTTATTTGAATTAAAAACATTTGAACTTATATTCTGCTACCGTCGTGGTGTCAGGCTAGAATTCTTCGTTTGTTTCCTTCAATATTTATCAGTATATCAATATTTAGTTACACACAATTATAATAAACTGATATCATTATCACTTGGACTGATAATACGTGTTACTTACCTATAATAACATAGAAAACAAAGTAAAAAGGTTGAACTACATTCATAGCAATGAGGTCAACACGTGTGCTAACGCATCTACGTAAATACATAGATGCTATATCAATAACTTATATAATGACCCATGTAAACGTTTAAAGACACGCTATTCAATTACACCGTGTAGGTAAAACAAAGAGACAGGTTCGTTGAGGGCATATCTAGGTTAAATAACATTTTACACGTATAAAATTGTATGACGCATGTTGTCCAAGGGTTATAATTTTCAGTTTGCGTTTGTAGAAACAATACTTTGATCTGGCGTCTCGTCATATGGCTATATAAATAAGGGTCGATATTTTTTATTGACATCTGGAACGTTATGTTATTTTATATAGATGATGTAAGAGCTAATTAATGGGACTTGATTTTGAATTTTGATATGTCTTGATTATTTTCTTGTGATCTCATGCATGATGGGTTTATTAATTAACGTACTAGGACTGAAGTGATTTAAAATTTTACAGTATCAAGTATGACTTAACCTTTATTAGGTCCCTAGTTGTTTTTCTTTTTTACAGCAAAGTCGACATATTGAACGATTTATAGTACGTATCATAAAGCTGAGTCTGTTTCCTCACTCTAAAGATGGTATTAAGAAAAAGTTGCAACGCCCTTTAATCGACCTTTTCTTCCGGTGGCGGCCTTTACTCAGGGTTACCAATAAAATACTTAAGTACTTATAATATCATGGGTAAGATACCTAAGTAGGTACTGTATCAATTATCATATTTCCGCAGCCAACCTTTGATATAGATTACAATAACATTACTGCGTTTTACTTATTTCCTAAATAACAATTGAAATCAATGAAAAACTACCGATAAGTAAACAGTAGTATACTAAACATTATTCACGTCTGATTATTTGAATATGTTTCGATAAAGTCAAAGTCTAGGAAAGAACTGCAATTTGCGCTATCTGCAATTTTGATAACCAAAATAAACAGAATTCAGTTATTTACATCTACATATCCAGCGTGCATATTGCAGCGAAATACAGTATGATAATCAAACTTAATTATTATTACATAAATCGGTGAATCACAGACGTGCTCGTGAGCATTTTTGAAAGCACAACAGCCTTAGAGCGGTACGCTTGCGTGGACCTGAAAAATATAATGTTATATTTGCCTTTCACTTACCCACTGACAGCTCCGTCAAAATTCGAGAGCGCATAGCACCGAACAATTAAAGTATCAACTATCAAGTTTTTGCATAGAAACCGGTAGTGAACGGTGAATGAATTTTTTTGCGATAATTCTAGATTTAAAAACCTAAATACCTTTATTTTGATTGCATTCGCTTACTAGCCAGTATCCGCTCAATGCCGTGAGTAATTTTCTGATAAGCGAACCAAAATGTTATTGAAACACGCACATATTTTATCATTAGGCACGGTATATTGTAATGAAAGGTTTCGGAAGTTTTCAAAGAAACTTGTTGTTAATTTCATGATTAAGATAGAATGAATATAGTCATAAAACTGTTTTATTTTGCATGGTGTTCAAGCCCAAGTTTTATATCGAAAAGAAATTATAGGAAATGACATCTTCAAATAAATCGATAGTGATGTATCATGGGAGTCCATAGTCAGACTCCAACAAAATTGGTTTAGAAATAACAGAATTATGCATAAAATTACTTTCCAACTTTCCTTTTCGTTGAAAATATGGGAAGGAAAGTTTTAGCCCTCATTAGGAATTTTAAAAATATGTATCTTATAGGTATAGTAGGTCTGATGTATTTTTCCATGCTTTAAAAATGGTCCAGTAGTTTTTATAATGAGTAACAAAGGTTAAGGTTGCTCGAATAACACCGTTTATACATATGTTTTCTTTAAGTTCTATGTATGTGTATGATTTGATTTACAGTAAAACTAGAGTAACAAACAAAACAGAAATCACTGTTCCATAAAATATTGTGGAATTCAAACTGTACAATAAGCTCTTTGTACCGGAACACCCTTTCACATTCACGTTTTACCTCATTTCATGAAGCTATCATATCCGACATCTTTCTATTAATTCTTATCTTACTACTTGAGTTCTTTGGGTGACATTCATCTGTTAATATAATCGTATATTTGTTCACACTTAGGAGATAAGCTACGAATCTATTTAAAGTCAGCTTTTAGAGTAAGTAATGTAATAAAAAAACCTAGTTCTATATCTAAAACTTTGATGTGACGGGCTGGATTTGACATCGAAACTGCCTCGTTTACTACTCGAGCATGATGAGGTCTCTGGCTAGAATCCCAGGTTCACCAAAGCGTTATTGGGTTTTTCTATAAAATTCTCAGTAGCAGCTCGAACTTTTGATATGTGGCCCGTTAATGCCAATAGACTCATCCCTATTAAATAGAGCCTAAATTTACCAGTCAACAATGGGTGCGCATTAGCCCCCCTAACCCTTAGGGAAATAAAACGTGATGGTATGTAAATGTATCATTTTTAAAGTGCTGTACAGTTGGCCTTTTTACAGCCGTCCGGAATTTGTACCTCGCGTATCACAAAGGTAAATAAATACAATAATTGTTCGACAGAAATAACATACATACTATTGACGTCAATAAATGTGTAAACTTGACTTAAAATTGAACTTTCTAAAATAATGAATCATCCACGGGTTTGTCCAGTGCAAAGTTTCTCGTTCTTCTTAGAGTCATCATTACTATTTTACAGAATATAAGAGTCGATACTACTATATTTCAGTACCCCGTCTACTAATAGAAGATGGATCGCAATATATTTAGATTCCCTTACGGGATTTGCTGAATTATTGTTGTGTTCTATTGTAATGAGGTCAAAGGTACTTAACCATAGTGATATCTAATGGCATAAATTAGATCGGTACTGAATTTTCAACCATTTTTAATAACCGACTCAGCCTTCATATCAGTTGCCTCTGACCATCATGGCTACATATTACATATTTTTTATATATTTATTGATTACACGATATGATAAAGAACGCGTGTAACAGCTTTCAGGTATAAGTAGGTGAAACACGTTTGTGTATCAATGTCATCTTCTGTTTAAGAGCTCAACTCTTGTCTGTGGAGCTACTGTCTTCTATTCTCTGCCTTCAGTTTGATCTTTTGATAAGACTCGACTCCCACTTTATATTTTCTACGTTATCTTGATGCTAAGAACGTCAATTTGTAGTACAAATCTCTAGTGTTTGCGTTGCAAATGTCTGCATTAAATTAGGTATTAATTAGTTCTAAGATAATGTTTTCTTTTATATCTTTAAAATATGTAGTATTTTCTTCCTGCTTCCTACGTGTCGTTCTAATAAAAGGACCAAACAGTATTTAAAAACCGAAAGTCACCGCCAATCACATGCCTTCTCTCGTTGGACCGACACCAAAGGAAGCTGTCAAACTTGTTTTTATTCGTTTTGTATTTTAGCAAGAACTCATCTCTCTAATTGTATAATAAATTTATAGACTACATCTTGTGATGTGTTGACCTTGTCGTAAGGTTATGTTAATAACGCGTTGAGTGTGATAACAATAATTTCACTTCATATAATACCTTTTTACGTTCTCGTGAATTAATAAGCCATGTTTGACCTCCTTTCTAAGAAAAATAATAATTTGAAAAACTATAGATTAACTTATAAGCCACATTTTTTTTTAAATTCGAGTGGAGGAGTACGTCGCCCTGAGAAATACGGAATATTTTTATACATTATGCCGGTTTCCTAGCAAATAATATAAAGCAATTTATAGTAAGTAGCGATTGCCCAGTGATACTGATATTACCATATAATTATGTACATGTCATAGGTCTTATGGCAACCACCTCTGACTGTTCGCAATCATGTATTAATAATTATGATCACTTAAGATGAAGGAAAACTTCGTTACCTACTTGTCTGGGAGAGTTTCTCGAAGGCGCGTGAAGTTTGACAACCCGCAGTAAGCAAGCAAGCATTTTATTTTACAAACATATAGGTACTCATTGGAGTTTTACCGTGCATCATTCTTATCGACTCCATGCTTGGCTAAAAGTATGGAGGGTAGAAAGTAAGGAGGACCATCTTGTATGGGGGATTAGTCGAAAAAGTGTCAACTTATAAACAGCAAATTATTGTTCGAACACTCACCGAACTAGCGCTAGTGTAGCAAGTGGAAATGATATGAATGTAGCAGTTATAAGCAGAGTGAAGTTTGCTGAGTTGAAAAATTTAACATTTCTCTTGACTTCTGTAGTTAAGAAATATGCAGTATTTAAAATCTCAAACTAAACTGTAATTTAGTAAATAATAACCTATGAAACTCCTGAAATAAAAATAATTTTTTTTTTTAAATTCTTCCACTTGCTACTATAACGCCACCTTAATTTGCTCCCTTTCAATGGACACTTTTTAATACACTGAGATGGTCCTCCTTACTTTCTACCCTCCATAGGTAAAAGAAACAAAAAAAAAGTAGATGGGTTGATGATAGTATTAGCATAGTGTGTATTAGTATAGATGGCTTATTCTCATCCATCTTCACAGTGACTTCGAGCAGCAGCTGTCCCCATTCCTGATACAAAACTCTTGCGATGAGGATGTAGGCGCGTCCCCGGTCGGGCTGGAGCCCACGAGCCCCGGCAACGTCCAGGATGTCATCATCCAGGACTCCAGCGACGTATCCAACAGCTCCACTGAAGTCGTCGCCGATACCTTTGACATGTTGAACTTTGAGCAGAATGTTGTTCCCGGATTTCTCAACAAAAATACATTCCAAAGCCCTGGTGAGTGTTATTTCTTAGAATAGTAGATAAAGTGTTGCATTTCTTAGAATAGTAAGTAGATATTCTGCTACTACTTTAACTATAAAACACCATGCATTCCGTAATCGCTTGCTGTCGTCGAATTTTGTCGAAGAAGATTTGAAATGGATCTACAAATCATTTATTTCGGCTCTTTGAATAATTTACTAATTAGTATAGTTATTTATGTGGATAATAGATTATTTATTTATAATTTGTATGTATTCCAGGATATTATAAACGATCCAAAAAATATTCTAAATGTGGTTTTAATATTTATCCTTCATTAATATAACAAGTCTTCACTACTTGAAAGTCTAGTTAATGAATTTGATTTTCTAAAGCCTTCAAATGCCGTCGCCAGGATACTCAATTATTTAGGCAAAGGTATGTTGTTCGTGTTGAAATGTCTATAAAAAGGCGTTTAACATTTCAGACAAAAATAGCAAATAATGCGCAATAAACCGCTTGGTGTATTAAAATGTTATTTGGGTGCGTAGTTGTATAGAGAGAGGACTTATGTAAATATCTAGTAACACGTGGCGTAGCCGACTCTCGCGAACAACAAGTTTATGTACAAGGACCCGACTCTCTTATCTAAGAACATCAAGTCTTTAATATACTATATACCTATATATTATTATCTGTTTTACATTTATCGAGTTTCGACTGCGGCCTTCAGATATTTATACTACCTACCTGTTTTTAACACGGACACTTGAGTCAATAATTTTTGACAGAAAGAATTTTTGGTAATTGTATCATGCATAATATAAACCGACGATTGTATTAAATTTCCGATTGTTCATTATTTACGTTAAATAAGAGAAACTGGTCTAAATGACAGAATAATGTTATCAATTTATAATTGCTCGAAGGTTATATCTAAAGTAATACGTGCTTATTACTTTACTATTAGGCTTTAATCAATAAATTTATGATACATGATAAACAACAATAATAAATATCTCTCAGGTAAAGGCAACAGAAAACGGCGTCTCTCCCAAACTCCACAAGTTGCCGTGCAGCCTAAAATCCAAAAGCCAGCCATCAGGATACCAGCAAGTACAAGCTCCACACCAAAACCGCAGCTGGTCGTGAAGGCACAGCCACAGAAACCCGTCAAGGTCGCCAACATTCAAGTGCTGAATCCGCAAACTAAGGTCTACTCCAAGCCGGTAGAAAGTGTAGCCCCACAAAGGCGAGTTATCCGCGTCGCTCCCATGGCCGGCAACCCCCGCTCTATCCTTCTTCCAGTCACGATAAAAGACATGAAAGATCTCAAATCTATTAAAATCATTAATGCAGCGGATCTGAAGAACGCTTCTAACATCAAATTGGCGGCCGCTAACCTGTTGTCTCAGAGCAAACTGCACGATTTGAAGATGGAGGCGCGTGAATATGAATATGATCACAGTGGAAACCATTGCGGTGAGTATTGTTTAATTTAAAAAAAAACTTGTAATAACATATCGTTATTTAACGTTAACGAAAAGTTGCACCGGCCCTACCTGCAAGCTGCAGAATCTGCTACTTTTAAAAATATTAATACCGTATATATTTTCTTATGCATTTAGTAAATCCTTTTTTTTGACAATACAAAAACAAATTTCAACTTTATTTTTGGGTGTACATTTATGAGGGCTTGGTAAAGCGTAACAGTTTCTAAATCGTCACCGTAGACATTAATAATGAAATACCTGAAAACCAGGACAAAATGGAATCAAAAAGGCGCCTCAAAGAAATCGCGCCCTCGTTATATTTGTCTTATAAATCATTTTAATTGTCACAATATAAGATTCGGTCACATCGTTGTAGTTGATTGGTAGCAATTGTTTGAACATACTGTCATAATCAACCGGTCGGTTGGTCGGTCATTCGACTCGTTAAATATTTACTTTCTTTAATGCTGTCGGACCAAAATAAACTAGATTTGTTGAATGTGTCTCTCAAATGAAAGTTGTAAATGTCGTGGCTATGATATTTTAAAATGGTAATATATTATGTAATGGCGATTCGTTGGAGGTTAAGGCAACAAAATCTTTGAAATGAAACCAAGGTTTTTTACACATAAAAACTTTATGGACATGTAACTTTTTCCAGCACCCGCCAAGGAAATAAAGAATGAATTATGCTAAATTTGCGCATTTCTTAGTCGCGTCCCTAGCCTATCATTTCGTAATCAAGCCTCTATCAGGTTTTATACCTGTAAATTACAAACCTAACTTTATTGCTCCATCCAGATGACTCAGGCAGCGACCGCAGCGACGATGATGACGATCATAAAGACACTGTCCCCGACGGCAAGAACGGATATCCCCGTCTCGTTCTAACCGCCGAGGAACGACGGCTGTTGGCGAAGGAAGGCATCACTCTACCCTCAAGCTACCCCCTCACGAAACACGAAGAGAGAGAACTCAAGAGAATCCGCCGCAAAATCAGAAATAAGATCTCAGCGCAAGACTCCCGTAAGAGGAAGAAGGAGTATGTTGACGGGCTTGAAGACAGGTAAATGCAGTACAGACATTAGCTTTTTTAGATAAATTATTATCACTGGCATAAAACAGTGACGGAGAACAACGTGAGGAAACCTGCATGCCTAAGAGATTTTTCGACGGCGTGCAAAGTCTGACAGCCCTCAGTAAGCTAGCCTAACCCCTTTTACTCTGATAGGACACATGTGCCCAACAGTTGGACAGCAAAATGGGTTGATGATGAGATTTAGAGAGAAAAAACAAATTTGGTGTATTCATAAACTCGTGAACATATAAAACATCCAATAAATATCCTAAGCCGTGTTATTATAATGTGTCCTTGTAACAAACTAGCTCGCGTAAAAACAAAACGGTAAACGTTACGTTATATTATATTAAACCGAAAATTCGCTTTAATATCGTTGAATTATGTACTTGAAAAACACGAATTAAACAGTTGTCCATGTGCAAGACTAAAATAATTAATTAATAATTTAGTCTGCTTTTCAGTGGCTAGATAAAAGGATAAGACATATTATATTTCTTAATGACAGTATATTTAACACCAATAAGATTTTTAGCTAATATCCCTAAAACTAATTAATGCCACAGAAATTCTGGTGGTTTGATATACGAAATTGACTACGAGATACGAGATGTATGTAAATACATCTCGTGTCATCTCATGCTAGCTATTATGTCACCATATAATTGTAAGCACCGTATGTTTGTAAATTCGTTCTGTTGCTTCGTTCGGTGAGCGAGAGGGCCGGAGGCCCAATTCCTCCCCCAATCCCCTTCCTCACCCTTTCCCTAAATAGGCTCGGCAACGCATCTGCAACTCCTTTGGTTTTGCAGATGTCCATGGGCGGCGATGACTACTTACCAGCTCGCCTGCTCGTTTGCCGAGTTATCCCATAAAAAAAATAAAAAAATCGAAGATTGTTAACTGACGAGAAATTGTGAGCAGGCAATCAAAACTATTATTCACAATTTTACGGTAGGCCACCGTTAATTGTAAACTATCATAATGTAATTTTATTTTATTTGGGATAAACAAACTGTGACACAGTATATCTAAAATAATTACTACAGCTGCGAAGAACAAGTAAATATGCAACTCATACCGTTATCTACGAAATTATTGTAATGTAAATAATTATATTAACAACGTAATAATTATGTTTAATTCTGTTAACAATTTCGAGTCTGTTACTGTTAACAGTTTCGAAATTGTCAGTCTGCCCATCGGCAAAGGTTTACTTAATGTACACCCACAGTTCGCCGGTATGTGCCATACACCGAGCACATTTACAAACTCTCAAGTTACTACCTACTGACAATTTCATAAAAAACACAGTAGCATTTTGTTCGACCTGGGAATCGAGCCCAAGACCTCTACCGTAGCAGTCGCGCTTACTTATCATAAACTAATGAGGCAGTTCATTAAACTAACGATAATTATAATTATTCTATTATCGTCTCGTTATTAACCATTTAACATAAACTTTACTCAAACTCATTTTCAATAACAAAAAGCCTTGTCATATAATGTATTAATTAAATTGTGGTTTAAGGAAATAACATAGTTTATCCATTGTTTCAGAGTTAAACAATGCACAGCGGAAAACCAGACGCTCATAAGGAGGATAAAGATTCTGCAATCACAGAACCAATCTCTGAGCGCTCAGCTTAAGAGATTACAGGTAAATAATTATAGCAGTTAAAGTTATTTTACTAACTCAGTTTCTCGCAGTTTACTGTTAGACTTGGAACTTCTAAGTTGTGACTCAGGAAGAGGTACCTGCCCCTATACCTCTCTCCACTGTCCTTTTTTTGTGTCCTCCACTCAATCCTTAATCCCTCCCTCTTATAGCTGATAAACTTTCGTCAAAATTCAAGAAATTGCACTATATTGTTAATTTATTTATTTATTTTATTTATTTATTTATTAATTGTTAAGACATATTATGTTTACTAAAATGGAATTTTAGCATTAACTATCAGATATTCAGGTAAGAAATGCGAACGCCACGTAGTCTAAAACCCCAGAATTTTTATATTCATACATTTTAGTATAATGAATTGGCACAATATAGATATGTCGAGGACAGCAACATTTTGAAAGTAGGAGAGAGGAGGCGCACTTAACTTTATCTAATTGATTTATAAGATTGATTGATTGATGGAAAGTGTTAAAAAAGAGAAGGTTTATTTAAATAAGTAAATAAAGACGTAATAATAAACAATATATTGGGAACTAAATTAAAAAACTTGTCTTATGCCACTGGATTTTTCTGATTTTACCAGACATTAATTTGTGTGCTGGTTTACGAGATTTCACTATGAGGAGAATATTGATCTTTTATAGATTACATGATTTTAAAGACATCTTTAGTTTTTGTCTAGCTACCAATTAGACCGTGATATTTATTTCTCAGTGTGGTAAAGTCGATTTTTAAATAGCAGCATTCTGTTATACGATGCAGACGTTGCAAAAGCGTGATACCGTAGCGAATGTCAGAATGACTAGTTTCTAAGTGGTAGCGCATTTCGCTTGTAAAAGCCAGTCATGAACTTCACATTTACTTTATGAAAGAATCAGATTAGAAATGGCAGCATTTCATGGCCTTTCACTTGCAGAGAATAGGTGTGAGCGAGAGGCAAATAACTGTTAACAATTATAGCTGCTACATTTTTAGTCCCTGAGAATTCGTACACTCATTGCAAACCGGTTTGCCGAAACTTTTGCTTATGAACCTCATTACTCGGTACAGGATACTAGTTTCTAATCGTATGACAAGTCTTGTATTGCTTAAATTCAATTGATACATACGTTGGTACCATTGAAACTTGTTTTAGATAATAACGAAAAAGCAAGAATTTAGCGCCCAATGTTGGAGCAGTGAGCTCCAAATTCTTAATTTCGCATTTTTTTTGAATTTCGCAAATTCTTCGTCTATTAGTAACGCAATCCAAGATCATGGCTGTAAAAATTACTACATCAACTACTTATAGTTAATTCACAATAGAATACCAAACCTTGTACTTAAAAATCGTTTCTTAGCAAAAATTTGTGTAAAATAGAGGATTCATTAGAATTTACACTACTATCTCATAATTAATTCAAATTCAGTTTAAGTTCAAAACAGTTTAAATCATTTGATAGACAAAAGTATATGAAACCTTTATTAATACTCAATTAATACCTATTCTACTCATAAGCATTGATATTTAGGTCAGATACTATTTCACAGTCATTGTCATAATGAACTACTAATAGTCAACCATGATCACGTTCAAGTGTTCCTATTAAATATTGCAGTTGTCAGTGAATGGCTAAGTAATAACTAGTCGTGGTTAGAACAGATTGGTACCGGCTTTTTTTTCTTTTTAAAAAATATTTGCTATTCATATAAAACAGTATACATATTTAGGTAAATGCTATTCACAAGATTATTCATTTAATTCGTTCATCATCAACCCATTACTTGTCCCACTGTTAGGCACGGATCTCCTTTCAGGCGTTTAACAGCCTTCACACACCGTTGAAAATTCCTTCACCGTTTAAGATCATGATAATTAATTATTAATACGGTTAAGCTGCGCTTACAGCCTTTAGTACCTCACACTTAATTCATCAAAAGATCTCTGCGATCGCATAAAAATAAATACATATCTACTCATACACACACACCTTTTTCCACCAACCAGTGCATGTGTATGAAAAGATGTATGAATGTGGAAAAGTATGTAAGAATCGTAAAAATATATTTATGCTAATATTTTTTTTACAGAATGTCCTGACGGGTGTATCGAGCGGCTCTACAAGCAAGTCAGCACAGCCGGCGACATGCCTGCTGGTTCTGTTGTTGTCCGTGGCGCTAGTGGCGCTGCCGTCCATGCGCGAGGAGATGCGCCCGCGCGCCGCCGACCAGCCCGTCAACTCACCCGCCGTCACTAGAGCGCTTCTCTCCGCTTCCAACAGTATGTATCTCATTGTAACATACTACACTATCCTGATTTTTAACACTAACATTTGAAACGAATATTAGACGAAATACATATAACAACAACCTATTAAGGATTTTGTGGCGTTATGAAATGGATCCGAAACGTCGGAATCTTATACTTAAATTCATAAAAATTTGATTGCAACAGTCATCATTATCATATTGCAAAAGGGCGTTTACTACTAAACAAAATTTCCCCTATAGATTTCAATATAGACCTTCATATGTTACTTGCCCAAAGTTGTTGTAAGAGCCAACGACTAATGAGGTGATCTAGAATATCTCTATACACTGACATAATACCAAATATGGGAAAATGACAAATTCTTAACAGAGTCTGATTAAAAATAAATTGCCGTATCCTTTAAAATTTATAATAATATCTATAATGTGTCGCATCATACATAGCACGCTCAATAAAACGTGCCGGTTACAACATTATCAAAATGAACCATTTTTTTTTTTAGATTTAAATGGACAAACATTCCGTTTGAGATAAGAACATAACATATAAAACTATTATAATGCTCTATTTTCGAAATTGTTTGCGCGATAATGCAATGCGCTTTATCTTTATTTATAGTAGATAGAATCTCAAGTAGTTAATTCATTAGCAAGTATAATTTAATGAATAGCTAACATTTTTGAAGGTTAGAAACAGAATCAGGTTAGATACGTAGTTCTGAATCGGGTAAGAAAAATCTTAAAGGAATTTCTAAGCGCAAAATCCCTTAAAATTAAGTTGGACATGAATAAAATAACTTTTCAGATGTTATATATTTATTGGTAGGCAACCGATAACAATTTTATCATCGCTTTCTATGATGTGTTTAAAACAATGTTTCCCAATCGTGACCAACTGAGGTCAAAGATAATGAATGATATTCTGTGTATTCATTCAAAAATAAACTAGTTCCCTGACAACTCTGTTAATTAAAAGTTATATAACTTCTTATCTTCAATAAATTTTACGTAAATTTTGATGTCCGTTATGGTCGAATTCACGATACAACTTTCTCATTTCATCATTTCGAACGCCATACATAATCAACTGCACTACTTCTGAATTTCAATGAAATGATTATATAATGCGATGCACAAAATTTGAAAGTTAAAAATATTTAATTTCATGTTTACAGTGAATCATAGTTTTACGGTTTCCGTCACAATTTGTTATACTGCAATTAAAAAATATCTATATTTTTTATCTTTGTTAACCCATCATACGCCATGTTGTAGACACAATGCAAGATCTTTTGTTTTGCCCTCATGAGATCACTACGTGCGTCAGTGAATTAAGGCACCAGGGATGGTTTTATGGAGGCAAAATTAAGAAAATTGCAATATATTAGAAAAATTAATTAATTTAACTTTGTGCGTTTTTGTATTATTATTTATCTAAATCTGACTGTTTCTTCCACAGAAATGGCGCTTGACGAGACAGTCATAGATGATGGAGAGTTCAATATGGATGAACTGATCACGTTCAACCGCCCACACTCCGACCATGATTACCAGGTCGTGAAGAACACGGAGACACACAAGGTCCTCGCCGGCGGCTACGTGGACCTGCCCATCGACGAAGACTGGCCTCCTAACCTCAAGAAACGTATGAAAAAGCACGAGTTGGACTACCATGACGGTGACGGCTACATGCCGCCCATCGTCAAAGAGGAGAACTATGAACCATTCTACAAACTAGATACCAAGTTCAAATCAGAAGATGATAGCGATATGAACATCAACAATAAAGGATTCCTGACCAACACACTGATATCGACAGGCCGCAAGTTAGGGGAACTCCTGGACTTACTGCCGCCGATACCTGTGAAGACCGATGACTTGGTCATCGAGGAGATCTCCGACTACGAGTCCAGAAATACCACAGAAGTGAAGAGCTTCGTAGTCAACGGGACCCTGAACGAATTCTAGTGTAACGCAGATTCTATATTCTTATTACTTTATAATTCCTTGTTGTTTCCTTTCAGATTACTATTTTACTATTATTTTACACAGAATGTATTTTTTACGATTATATAGTTTCAATTAATTTTTTCCTTGCGCGTAGTTGGTCCGGAGTTTGTGTGTGTTTAATTCAACTGTCGGTATGCGTGCTCGATGTTTTGTAGTCACGCTAACTACCCTTGGAATTAGTCTAGTTTATACATAATAATTATGTTTATGTTAGTGAGAGCGCTATGAATGATTTTATTTAGTTTTAAGTATTATTCAAACGTAAAGTACGATAATATTGTCAGTTTCTGGGAATGAAAGATGTTGAATATTTATTTGAAAAATCAAAATTAATATATAATTAAATCAAAATATATTTTTATTTACGAATCATACTTTAGGAGTTTAGTATAAGTTATTTACTAAGCATTTTCTCTGTTATGACTTGGTGCAATTATAATAGTAACTGATGTTTCAGTTTTAGCTAGAATTTTATTTAAAGTACTTGCATTAGTTTAGTTCATTTTACCTACTTACAATCTAAGCGTTAAACACAATGGACTACAATGATGACTGCTGGTTCGAATAAATTGTGTAAGAAATTTGTTTTTTACTAACCGACCCCTTTTAGTAAACTAGTCTTTGCTTTGATCTTGTAATTTTACATGATCTTATTATTTATCAAAACTTGCGAGTGTAATAAATATTTTCTTTACGACCCGGTGCCTACAAAATGCCTACAGATAGCAGCAGACAATCTACGATTAATAGAAAGCTTAATTTTCAAAAGTAAAATAAAACGAATATCTTATAATAAGCTTTATTTAATTATGAATTAACAAATATTTTCGTAATTTCGAACAAGGTTTGTGACATTAACCGAATACATATCCCATATTTACCATCTTACAGAAAAATAAACACAGAATTGTTTCTAGGAATATGGTTTTTATTATTTCTTTATACTTACTTTTACATTAAATTTTGTTGGAAAAGCATGTATAATACATTAGAGTTAATAACTACAATTCAAATACCTTCCTCGTGCGTCCACAAGCCGACTGAACATGACTTACTTAGTAAGCGAAATTTTAAAATTAAATTAGCTACAAAGTGATTATCCACGAGAGCTGAAAGGCGAGCCGAGGCTAACGCGCGCTGCACGCCGCCATCACACACCTACCTACGTTTTTGGTGCAGCCTTCATAATAAATAATCATGTTATGTTTATTTTTTACATAGCAGAAATTTAAGTCGAAGTATGCAATAAAATAAAAGATAAATGTGCACTATAAAGTAGTTATTTATTAGTATCGAATACATTTTAGTCACGATAGTAGTGAATGTTCAAGCAGTCAGCGGCAGTTCTAACTTCACGCTTCGACGTACCATAATACGATAAATAATTTACAATGCTTCCAAAACATGATACGACGATACGAAGCATTCGTCCGCTTCCGACTATTCTCCGATGTGACCACCACTTAGGGCACATAACATAGTTCTGTTATTTTAACAATTACACAGTTCAATAGTTTACATAACATTCACTATACACACGAAGAACTCGTTTGTTCACGTCTGTAGATCACACATGTTCACTTCGATTTTAATACCCAATCTAATTTGATTATTCTATCTAGCAAATAGAAAGTAACAATTAGGTACAATTATGGTATTTATCATGTATTAAGACTTATAATGTTTATTACACTCGATTATACTGTAATGGTTGTACGATAAGTATTAACGATCCATTTAACGAGAAGAATACTTCAATTTGTTTACAATAATTTATCCAAAACCATTATTTAAAGAATTGATTTAAAAATTTCCTTTTAAATATCGACAATATTCGCATTAACTATACTTTTCTAAAAAATATGAAAACGACACAACAAGATGTTTATTCTTTTATGTTATAAAACACTTCAAACGTACTTAGCCAAATGAATAACTTCTAATGCATTGGATACAATTTTGTGATGACTACATATCCGTGACTAATTCAAAATACCTTACGACGGTGCCAATATTATCAGCGCAATGTCACAACTTACTTTTGGTATAAAATACGTACCTACAGTAGTGTATCAGAACATACAATTATATGAAAACAATTCGGTATACTGTTACGACATTGTGCTGCTTATTGGCATCTACAAAATATCTTATTCCTATGCAAATCACGCTTGTCGAAACCTTGCCGCTTCCAGTCCAAGCAAAAATATACAAATGTTTATTTTTTTAAAGCTGTACAATTTATACACCATCATCTTAGCGACCGCCCTAATCGTGTGGCCACATGAATTTCACGACATTAGAAGTTGTATATAATAAGAAGTGATCGTCTGTAAAGGCCTTCCACGGTGGCGGCAGTAAGGGACGCGCTACCCATGATCTCAGTCTCGTCGCAATTCGACTCCTAAAAATAAATCACCGATGTGATTCTCAGTTGAAAAGTTCGCGAGGACACTGCAGCCCCGGCCGCCATATGCTAGGTACTACAACAAATGACTAAACATATCCCATATGTGTTCCGAAACTGACGAATACTTTGGAATGACTTCACTCGCGCGCGACCACGACTGCAGCTCGTTATAACCGATCACACTCCGACACTGCCTATTCATTATAAGTATCAATTTATTAATCTATTCAAAAATGATATACTTCCATCCCAACACGACAATCAAACAAAAGTGAATTGCAATCATACAAATTGACATGAGCCCAGAGCCACGTGTTTTTGTACACAAGGTGAAATGTTTCATTCAGTCTTGAAGGAATATAGAAGCCAGTTCACTCGGGACTCGACGGGGTACACCGATTGAAACAAATTACATTTTAACACTATTGTATTGATTTTCTATATAAATTATTGCACACTTAATAATAACATTTATCGAATTAACCAATCGTCAATACGGTCAAGTTTGTCACAAAAGCATGTATTGAAAAAGTAAATTGTTACTTACACTTTATAATTCTTATTTTAATAAACTTCTGTTATCTCTTAAAGAACTATAATAATAGATATAAATAAAGATAGGAAATTATGTGGCGTCACTATAGGAACGGAGCCAATTTAAATATTATTATATTCGTTTCCATACAAATCGAACTTAGGTAAACAATGACTAAATAAAATTATAAGCTAAAGTACTCATACAAGCAGTAGGTTGAATGAATCCCACTCAGGTCTTACATGACAGATGAGACACAGTTCAACAGCCCTGAGCTGTAGCTAGCGTAGAAACAATTAAACCTAGGAAGAAATTGTTACATTCAAGAGAAACTTTCGAACCCGTTTCTTGCAAGATTGGTATCACTTTGCAATATAGCCGTAACATTTAATACTTCATCAATACACACTTATTGATCACCGAGTCAAATCAATAATCACAACCTGCAGGAGACATATAGACGTGAGTGTGCAACATTCAACCCACAGCGGACGAAGATCAAATTCATCAACACACAAACTTATTATAAAGTCACAATATTGGCTGTTTATTCATTACTCGTGTACCAAGACAACCACAACAGTAATGAACTCGAACAACATACAAAAATAATATTTTACTGCTTCATTAATAACGGAAACAAAGCGATATACAACTACTCGGTAAGTATTTGTTAAACTACAGGTGTTGATGAATAATGAACGAATGACCTAATTTACAAATCTGTGGATTTGTTCGAACTATGTGCTGGAATGGACATAATCGATGCGAGTGAGTGGTCATGAACAATGCACTTGATGTCGATGAAGTAAAGTAAATCTCACGTCTCGTCGGAGACAACATACAAATTACAAGTTTTGGTGAAAATTAAATGTAATTCACTACGGACGGGAACACAAAAATAAAAATTCTACCAACCGCACTTGGCATAGAATTCAAACTTATTTATTGCTTATATTAAACGCCCGTTCTAACCATATGGGAATCTTAACTTTATTCAACTTGGGAGGTTATATTTAGTTAGTGGTAATCGCGATGATACGTGGGATGTTGCTCTGAGGCAACGACTATTAAATTGACATCAGTTTTAACAACCTGACCGAATGTCGCTCGACTTTCGCAGTTCGAAACTATATGAAGAACACAAGACACAAAGATTTACAGAATGTTCCGCCTGCGACAGGCAGACATTCTGTTTTTATATATAAGTTTCGGAATAACTAACGTAAACTAACCGTTTCTTAGTAATGTCCTATGACCGCATTTTGTGTTCAACTCTGTTGACAAGTACCTACTATTTGTAATACAATGTCAATAGTAGTGACAACAGAAAATTGTTTGTTATTCATTGCATCGGAATATCTAAATGGAAGTGTTCTCTAAATATTAACAATTAACGTAATATAGGTATATAACCGGTGCGTATAGGTATAACGTTTTGTATAGGTACTATATTTTGAAAATATATGATTGCTAACCACTCAATACATTTTATGCACCTGTTACGCGAAGGTCAAATTGAAACTAAAACTTATGATAGCTTCGTATAATGAGTTAGCATTATGGATTACTCAAAATTACAAAAATCCTAAATAATATTGAATTAAAAATTCTGATAATCGGGGTAGCATAGATTGTTAAAATAAATCAGCAATACATTTTTATTACACATTTTTAAACCCAGTTGCTCAATTCATTTCGGTTAAATTATAGTGCGACGTAAATATAATATTAACTTTACAACTAATAACAACACATCAACTATCTCTCTTTTTATTGCCTTAAAACTTCTGTTAACAATTACACTATATAACAAAATTATGTCAATCACCGAAAAAATTCTAGATATTTATATCGCTCTCTTTACATCGTCACTATAATTTTTTAGACCTTAAACAACATTCATGTTTCAATTCATTATTTCAGTTTGAAAGTTTTTCTAAGAGTTCGGACGAAAAACGCCTTTTAATATTACGTGAGAATACCGGCTAGCGTGAACCGGCCGCACACGGTAGCCGTATTCTTTGCAATAAACTTAATCGTTAAATTAACTGTCATTCCTATCTCACACCATCACACACCATCAAAAAAACGGTGGTGAAATTAATGTCCTATAGCCATCGTAAACCGACAGTTTTACAGGTAAGTACATATGAACTAGCCAT